>CM029596.1:105754842-106354842 GCA_017311375.1 Mytilus coruscus | reverse complement strand
ATATCTATAAATTTGATCAACTGTTTAACTCATCAAATATTGTAATATTAGAAGTTATAAATGTGAAAGTCAGTCCTCCAAGTTAATTTAATTGTATCGTTCACACATGCATGTAATGTAATAATTGTACCTTATAGCTATGTTTATGTATGTTCTCTATAACTAGTAATTGAAGTTTTATGAGAAATAAAGTATTCGTATTCCTTTAAATTATAAATTACACGAAGACAGTCTACGGGTATATAATACCATAAAGTATTTAATCCTCATCCGTCCTTGTAAATGCAAAACTCTAGATTCTCTTTGATATTTACCTGAGAGATCATAAAAGACAAATCTAACAAGACTTTTAAAGGTGTTTGCAAAAAATGAAACCAAATAAAAAAATTTTGTAGACGAGTAACACATTGAAGTAGGAAATTTGACCGAATGAATGAAATAAACTTTAAAAAAAATCAGTGCACATCTTTCTAGTGGCGAAAAACACGCATATCGAGTTACGTAGATGCAAAAGAATAAGTATATTAATAATAGTTATGATGCCAATTTCATCAATTCAAGGATTATAACTAGAAAACAATCTTAAACACGATTCGTGATTTCCCTGTATATAGATTAAAACAGATTTATAATTTGTATTCTTAAATTAAATTCTGAAATACAAAGGCATAACTCTGATACTTGGCAGTTCAGCAAACAATATTACATGAAATGCACGATGCTATTGATCGAAAACAAAGGTGAGAGATTCAAATTGTAAAATCAACCGCTGAACGTTATAGTTTCTATCAATCATTCAATGATTATAAAAGACTTCTGAATGTAAAAGTATGATAGAAATACCTTTAATTTATTGTAATTACATATTTTTTTTATCAAATGAAATTTTTGTTCAACTGCTCCAGACATGGTTATTAGTTACCGTCAGTCCATTGCGATATTTCATAGCTCTTTTACAAATTCCGAAAAAAATAATAAAGGAAAAATTAATGTTCCCATGGAAAAATATATCTTCCCATGGGAAGAATTAATGTTCCCATGGGAAGAATAAATGTTCCCAAGGGAAAAGGTGTTCCCATGGGAATAAAAATTAGTTCCTTGGGAACAAAATTCCTTTGAAATTTAGAATTTCCTTGGGAAGAAACTATCTACTAATGTTCCCATGGGAAATTGTAGTTCCGATGGAACTTTAAAATTCCATGGGAAAACTATTTCCGATGGGAACTTTAAATTTTCCCAAGGAACTTCTCATATTCCATGGAATTTTAAATTTCCATGGAAATGTACTTTTAATCAGCTGTGGTGACAACAGTGACAATAGTGACATGTTGGGACATATGGGGAAATTTAATTTTTTTAATTATCTATCACTTGGCTAAAAAATATTTTTGTTATCTTGTAAAACAACAAAGTCAGATTTGCCAATTCTGGAATGGCAAATTTGTCTCGCACAGTGTTCACAATTAGTGAATACTGGTCAAGTGAAACTCTCGGAGACCATCCACGATCAGTGACAACTGGGTAAGTGATACACTCGGAGACCATCTACGATCAGTGACAACTGGACAGGTGGTAATTTAGATACCATCCACAATCAGTGACAACTTGGCAGACAATACCCTCGGAGACTATCCACATTCAGTGATAACTGGGCAGGTGATACCCTCGGAGACCATCCACGATCAGCAAACAATCATTCAAGGTATCCGGCTTAAGACTTTTTACACCAATCTGGGGTTTTGTCTGAATATCTCTCATCAGTGGTTCTCGAATTTAATACAGTTTGTTTGAGAGAGAGAGAGAGAGAGAGAGAGAGAGAGAGAGAGAGAGAGAGAGAGAGAGAGAGAAAGTTTAAATCCTACAATTTCTTGCTTCTAAGCACATCACATCTTGCGTGTAAAAAATATTTATTGAAGCCGTTCTGATTAATTCTTTCAAGGAGTGTGATTAGAAACCGTGTTGTTGAAAAAGTTAATGTCATCTTGATAAGTCAAACGAACTCTAGAATTATGAATTCCGAGTAATATAAATAAATGCAATGCCATTTTATAATAAATCTTATGTTTCCATATTATATTCACTTTAGGAAACACGTTCTAAATTAATAAATCCTTAAAATATTGTCAAACGTTAACATTTTTTCTAATAAAATGCACTTCAACAGCTGATTTTGGCATTGATTGATATTTTCTGGTTTAGACATTATGTGAAATTTCAAATTTAGATCCGATCTCAATTCGATAGGAGAAAAATTAAAAATAGAACGACATTTTATGCAAATTAAACATTTAGATGTGAGCGTTTCTAGATATATGAATCTGTATGTAGATAAAATGAAATACACACGACAACTTTAATAATACTTACAACTTACAATAATTCTTATTTTAAATTCTTTTTATATCTTAGTGTTTCTTTGATGTGTGTACAAACGAACGCACAGACAAAAATAATGCCGTCTTGTTTCGTAGGCGCGACATACCTGTAACCAACAAATATTAATAAATGAAAAACTAAAAAAAAAAAAAAGCACATTTTGTTAGTACACATAAAATTATAGGCTACAGTCCTTTTGTACCGCTAATTGTCATTTTAAGATGAATCATTTTGCGCCAAAATACATAATTCGTTTGTGCCAATTTACCTGTACACATATTTATCATACATAAGAATCCTTTATAGATTTAGGTATCTTAAAAAGAATAATTTAAGGAATAAATCGAACTATTGTTGCTTAACAATTTCATAACAATATCATGTAGGAATAAATTAAGAAATAAATCGGACCATTGTTGCTTAACAATATCATGTAAGAATAATTTATGGAATAAATCGGACCATTGTTGCTTAACAATATCATGTAAGAATAATTTATGGAATAACTCGGACCATTGTTGCTTAACAATATCATCTAAGAATAACTTATTGAATAAATCGGACTATTGTTGCCTAACAATATCATGTAAGAATAATTTAAGAAATATATCGGACTATTGTTGCTTAACAATGTCATGTAAAAAGAATAATTTATGGGAAAATTCGGACTATTGTTGTTTAATAATATCATGTAAGAATAATTTATTGAATAAATCTTATTATTGTTGCTTAACAATATTATGTAAGAATAATTTATGGAATAAATCGGACTATTGTTGCTTAACACTATCATGTAAGAATAATTTATGGAATAAATCGGACTATTGTTACTTAAAATATAAAGTAAAGGGAGTATACAACCGAATAAAGCATGAATAAATAATTTGTCGTTTGACAAATTTAAAGTTATTCATTGGACAATATTGTGAACTACTTACATACAATTGGGTAGTTTTAATCCAGCAACAATTAGAAGCAGGGATACATCAGAAAAGGAAACAGTCGTAGTAAAGTATCAGAATTATACAAGGTAAACTCAGCGATAGAGATTATTATGTTTGTGTCATGAGTTACAAATACAGCCTGTAATATGACTATGTTGTCTGATTGTAAGTAGTTTTATGTTTTAAAATGTGCCATTGAATGAATTCAAATGACCTTAACTCCACCAGTGTAAAATGTTGGTAACAATCCCGGATAAATTGGCGCAAATACTTTTAAAACTAGTAGCGCAAACGTAGCATTGGCGTTAACGACTTGTGGCGCAAAAGGGCGTTTGTTTTTATTTTGTTGTTGGCGCGAACGGATTTCTCCCATCCAGCAAAAGTATTAGTTCAGCAATTATAATGCTGCCAATTTGTACTACATGTGCAAATTGCTCAATTCAGGTTATGTCTCGGGTATAAAAGCTTGCGTTCCTAAAACCTAATGATAAATTTCTGTAAGATTATATTTCAATTCAATATATAAAAATGCGATAATTTTGGGGAATAAAATAAAATAAATGAAAACTGTGTCCATAAAAACAAGTCGACCCTAATTCCCTAAGCTTGAATCAATTTTTTATTACCAATCAAGATGAGGAGTAAAAAAATGGGAATGCTTAAGGCGTATCATATCGCTGGGAGCATATTGTCTCAAAGCAAGATTAGTACCGCAACTGACCAAAGTTTCTGTTGAGGAGTTAAATCAACCATCCTTGGTAAACCAGGATATGCGAGCTATTTCACTCATACTGACATGTTAACTTGAACAAACATGATAGAAGCTATTCTATTATTTTAGTGGTAAATAAGGTATATAAAGCTGAGCGTGTAAAATTATTTTAAATGATGTGTACATGTAAAGTTCCTAAGCCAATGATATAACCTGTTATCCATTTGATCCAATTCGATCTTCAGTTAACGATAAAACACATGTCAGAGTTAAGGGTGAACACTAGCATTGTACATGTAAGACTCAAAGTGCACCCTATAAACTATGTCAAACTAAAAATTGGTGAGGCGCTGTTTTTATCCTTCTTGATAAGGAACAAGTTAAGACTCTTTTAGATTGTTTTATTGATAAGGGGAGACACCAACTTTAAGTTATTACTGCTGTTGTCAGGTTTTGAAGCATGCTTTAGAACGAAATGAACTCTTCGAAATCCAGACTTCAGTGCAACAGTATGACATTTATGTCCTGAAACTAAGTTTGGTCTGCCATTATAAAAGATTGTATTCGTCGTTTTGGGATTAAATTAAAGAATTAAACCGTTTATTGGTGATTCAACATTTTACGTTTCCCTCGGTGAAGAATATCGTGTTTTGTTTTTCTGCATTTGCAGTCTGTATAAAATTATGTAATACAAAAATTATGAAAGTCGTTCTCCATAAAATACATATCAATCTTTACATAAGCTATATATTAAAGGGTAGTGATTAATTATTATGAAATAGACATAACTTTATTATACTTTTGAAAAGGTTATCAAAGATTTGCAGACATGATTTTTAAGAAAAATGAAAATTGATAATTGTGGTATTAGCAAGAGTTTAAAAAGTTATAGTCTAAGTATACATGTATCGTGTTGTATCTTTAAAAAACATATAATTTGAAACTTAAACAATTTATTTCGAAGGGTAAAGATATAAAAAGATATATATTCATTAATTAATGACTCGTAACAAAAGGAACGATCCATAAATGTAAAGGATTTTATCATACAGGGGGACTGTGTGTTATCTTTGATTCGGAAAAAAATTACTCAACATCGTTCATGATTGTGACATGGGTCCAATATTGCTCTCGTGGTAGCCTGGTCGTCTCGACTGCATCCTCGGCCTTTTTGACACTGGCGCATTTCTTTCTCTGCCAGACAAATTATGTATAGGCCATAGCGGATACTTTACATATAACTTTCAGTTATACACATGAACAACTAATTTGTCGTGATTTTGGAGCAACAAAATAATAAATTTAATGAAGAAGATATCTAGTATCTAGATGACCTTGGAAATAATTGAATCCAGATAACAAGACTGACTTTTATATTCTAGTGCTCTTTAATAGACTGTGATCTTTGATATTGTTTTGATCTTAACTAGGCTTTGATCTTCTTTCTCATGGACACAAGCTTTAAATGTCAATGCCTACTACAATTAAAAACATCACTTTGCTTTATTTTCATATCCAAGTCTGCGTGTTCTTCAACTTGAAAACGTCTCTGACATTAGGTACATGTACACGTAAGAAGAGAAAATTTGTTTTATATAAACGAGAACATGAATTCCAGCTAACTTGTGTATATCAAATCAGATTTTTTACCAACAAAACTAAAACATATTTCTCTGTGGCAGTACGTCATCTAAAATAATTATCAATTTTAAAGTTAAAACTTGACATAAAAACATGCCCACTAGCCATGAGGGTCTGTGTTTGGTTTACAGAATAGAGAATGGACCAATATTAGAAAAATGGCAAAAAATAAAGAAAATCGACCAATGGCGTGTTAAAATATAAAAAAATAGAGAATTTTGGACGAATATATTAAGATTAAAAACATTACATAAATAGTTAAAAAATAAACGGAAATGAAGGACCCCCAACCAGACCCTCGGCCATGAAATGGCAACGAAATCTACGTTGAGAATCACCTAATATCGCATCTTCGCTAGCCAAGGGTTACGATCCAGTCCTATCCTGAAGAGGAGGGGACTGGATCGTAACCATTTGCTAGCGAAGATGCTAATATCGTTAAACACCCAGGACCCAATTATTTAAAGACATGTTTCAACCATAATCCAATACAGTGTGATGTCCTAAATTGAATGACAGATCGATTTATTGATTTTCGTCCAGTAGAAATGATTTGATGCATAAATTGAACAACTTTAACAGGGTAGAAAGCAAAATAATATGACGTCACCTTCCAAAATGTTACTTTTCACAGGCCCTGTTCCATAAATTATCTTTACATATACTTTTTTTTAACGGCCTATTCCTATTTTGTCTGCGCATGGTGAAACGAATTACCTGAGATTTGTATTTCCCTCCTCGTAGCAATCTGCAATATACTATAATTTGGTTCTGGTAGACATATATACGAAGTTACAGCAATTCGCTAGTGACAAACTTGATTCCATATACACGTATAGTCCTCTTCATAACCTAGTGTATCGTGTGCTCCATCCCAAAATGCTGTTTGCATTTGAAATGTTTTGTGATATATTTTATCATGTAAAAACAGAGATTGTCGAACAGGGTGAAAAAGTACGAACTCATAGTTAAAGTGCAAAACTACATGAACGACAAAACCGCTGCTGAATTTATTTATATACATAAACAATATATATTAACACACGTATTATCATATAGATATATATACTACACACAACATAATTTAATGTGCAAAAAACTGGCAATCTCAATTTAACTAAGAAAAAAGGGGACTAATCTAATTTAAAGTTACGAAATGATTTCATTTAATTTAGTTATCGCTTTGAAACTGTCGTGATAAAATACCGAAGCACCTATGCATAATGAAAAAGCAAGAACAATTAACTTCATTTTTATATTTATTTTCAATGCGTTTTATTGGGGTTTTTTTTTGCACTTTTTTACATGATTGAAAAATGAAACAATGTTTTCTTTATAACATTTTCTTCTTTTATATAGTTTCTGTCGCCGTTAACTTGTTAGCAAACATGAAATATTTATATTATTATTATTATTATTATTATTATTATTATTATTATTATTATTATTATTATGTTGCTGTCCATTTGCTATTTCATTTGTGTATGGATTTTCTCTAAAGAATTAGTGTACTATATCCCTTCTATTCTTAAGACTATTATGTTGCAATATAGTTACAGCCTCGGGTTAAGATTTATATTGAGACACCGAATCGTGTTACTCCCTCGTTTGTATCAATCATTACGTATGATTTGATTGATAAGAGTATGCCATCTTGTATGATCTTCCTACGTTTCGTTTTCGATCCTAGAAATTAACATGAATTATTATATCACACATTTCCGTTTTCATATTATAAATCTTTACAAAATTGAAAACTGATATTCCAACTCAGGAATCGACGGAAGCTAATACTTTCTTGTCTTCGTGAATTTTAGCCATCTAATTAATATATCTACTTTAACATCTCGTGATCCTCTCAGTGGTTTTCAAAAATAGCGTCGGTCAAGAGGAAAGGTCCGGTTGTCATCTTCAGCTAATGTTTACACAGTAGTGTTTGTCAGTGAAGCATTAGGGAACTGTCAGATAAATAACAAACAGCTTTTAATCAATATAGGTATAAATACAATCACCGCTCTCATTGTTGTTCATGTAGGAATGTTCTAGCTTTAGGACAATGAGAGCTGGAAAATTGTTTCTTAGTCTTTCTTTTATCACCCACTGAGTAGCCAGTAAGTTAGTACTGGTCATGTTTTATTGTTTTCCTTTTGAAATAGATAGAGGTACAACTTGGCTCCTGAAAAGGCAATCAAAATTGATTTATATATATAATACATATAATATATATAATTTTTTTTATATGTATTTATGGTATTGTCTGGATACTTTGAAATGTCAACAATAAAATTGAAACATGTCAAATTAACATAGTTGGTATAAAAATACTAATATATTCGTAATGTAAAGTTGAAAATCACATATAAACAACAGAATAACAAAACAAAATATCAGGTCTAAATATTTGTGCAAAGCGTCCCGCAGCAAAATCATTTTGGGAACGTCTATGACAAGATCTCAAATGAGGCTAAAAGTGGCCTCATCATATATCTTCCTCTTTTCAGTTGGAAGATGTAATCGCTGCAAAACTAATGATTTTTAAGCAATGTTACTTCAGATAGTTTTGTCTTATTGTTTCTTTACCTATTGCGTTTATACCGATTGTGAACGTTTCTAAAAATGATAAAAGGAAATTTGGGGTATATTCAATGCCATATAGAGATTCATGTATCATACAAAAGCACATGGAACAAAAGACATTTAAGGGTCAACATAGTTGCCGTCTTCAACAATAGACAATATACATGTATGTTAAGTATGTTATGTTACGCCCGAGTCTGAAAAAGTAGTGAATAAATTAACATAAACTATCAAAGATCTAATTAAAGATAACCATTAACGAGGTGCCTGAGTTGACACAGGCATATGAATATGCTAATGATGCTAATGATGCTAATAAAGCCTCACGGGCTTCGAACTAGCTTACAGCAACTGGAAGTACTCTCAGATCTATACCTTTTGTCGTATATTGTTTTGTACATAGATCGTTAATTTTCTCGTTTGAATTGTTTTACATGTGTCATTTCGGGCTTTTTATAGCTCACTATGCGGTATAGATTTTGCTCATTGTTGAAGGCCGTACGATAACCTCAAGTTGTTAACTTCTACGTCATCTGGTCTCTGGTGGAGAGTTGTCTCACTGGCAATCATTCAACATCTTCTTATTTTTATATGCTAATGTTGATCAATGTAAATTCAGAAATCGCTCGGTCATTTGTGTGTCTTGGCAACAACTTGTTTTATGTCTTTAGGCGTTTTTTTTTAGTTTGACTCAAGTTTAGTATATGTCTAAGATCAAGGTTACATAAGAATCAATTACCAATCCGCTATTGCGTGATGCCTAATCATTTGAAATCACGTATCAACATATTTTATAGGAGTAATACGAAGGGAGTCACATGTAGAGCACGATCTGCTGCCCATTCCAAAGCACCTGAGATCACCCCCGGTTTTTTGGTGGGGTTCGTGTTGGTCAATCTTAAGTTTTCTATGTTGTGTTTTGTTTACTATTGTTTGTGTTTTTGTCTTCGTTTTTGACATGGCGTTGTCAGTTTATTTTCGACTTAAGAGTTTGAATGTACCTTTTGTATCTTTCGCCTCTCTTTTACAAATGCATACTTATTACCTATTATTGTTGATGTTTTAGCTCCGCCTTTTTTATTTCTAATTACACGTCAGTCATAAACTATTTGTCAATGAACAATGGTGATGGCACAACTTTTGTCAGCAATAATATATTGATGGAGAGATTTATTACATTTTGTATTGCAAAAGTATTCCGTACATTATCTTAATTTCTTTGCTTGCATCTTGGTTACACTGCATACAATTATTGACCGTCTTTCAAAAACAAACACTTACTCATTTTGAAACAAATCATGTGTTTTTTTTTTTTTTTTTTTTTTTTGTAATTGCTGTTAAGAAAGAAATTTCAAATCTGATATCTATATGATTGATTTATTGATTGTTTTACGTCTTGTGGCAAATGTTTCATGTATTTGCAGGGCGAGAACGAGAAAAAAAATCAAACAACTAATAGTGTAACATATGGGAAGAAATTTGCCCATGCACCTTAGGTCAATACTTGTTGAAAATAGTTCATGCTGAATACTTGTGTTTATCATTATGAATAGCAAAAACGGACAGCTATCAGCTTGGGTCTCTAACAGGGACGTCCAAGTAACCAAAATAGTAGTATATCTATTAAAAAAAAATTCTGTTATGTTTCGTGCATATAATTTCTTTTGATGATTTCTATTTAAAAAAAGAAAGAAAATAACATAATTCCGTCAAAGAATAATTCTGTGGACCAAATCTATTTGACTCTTTACGTAGACTTATGTTACTTCGAAACTGATCTCATTACGTTAAAGTAAACATTGACCAAAGAACAACAAACGTGAGGTTTAGATGATAACTGTCAGATGATTATGTAGTAAGATTACAGTATAATTCTAGAATACATTAAATATACATACATGTGTATTAGTAATGAACAGCTGATAAACTGGTTTAAGCAAGGCAACTTACCATTGATGTAAAAAAAAGAAGAAAACAGATACAAAAGTTAGGTTTGAGCACTCACAAACATATTTATTCCCGCACATTCTTTATGTATCTGTTTTAAGCTAGAAACCTGTAATTCAGTGGTTGTCTTTGGTTTCTGTCTGTCTGACTTATTTGTATTTCGTTAATTGCATTGTCAGAAACCAAGCTGTTGGTTTTCTCGTTTGAATTGTTTCACATTTTGTCATGCTGACTATACGGTATGCTCTGCTCATTGTTAAAGGCCGTACGGTGACCTATAGTTGCTTACATCCAACCGATTTGGACTCGGTGAATATATATTGTATTGGCAACTATATTGAATCTCCTTATTTTCATAATCTTTTAAACACTATGAACCCCTGAAAAAACGGGATACAAACTCGGAGGGGCAATCAGTTCTCTCTCCACCAGTTGCACCCGTTGTATTGCTCATGACAAGGTAAAACAAAGTGTGACGAACAAAGCTTTAAAAATAAATGTTTGAACTAGCTGTGATGCTTCTGCATTAGTCGTCAAGATCACAAAAGTCATTTTTGTTTTCAAACCATTGGTAGGCCTGAATAAATTCAATAAATGTTTAATCAATGTAGCGTTTTAACCGTTCATCAACCATAATTTTAAATAACAGAATTCTAAATTTGTTGACGCAATAATATGATTCTAAACACCAGTAATGCATTGAGCATTTAAAAAATTTCTTTGTTTATATGAGAAACTCAATAATCCAATTACGAATTTTTTACGGCCAGCAGCCCACTTATAGTGTGTTTTTTAAAGCTACATGTGTATCGATCAGCTCACTAGGATTTATTTTTCGTTGTTATGTTGAAGCATTTACATTAGATTTCGTTTTTCAATCGGCAAATCAGTTTCCCACTTAAAAAAATTAAAAATTAAAAGTAGAGGATTTAAAAAGAACGAGAAGATACAAAGGGGCGACAATTTAAGATCTTTCACAATGCGTGACGGCTAAATAATCAAAAAACTACTTTTGACGTTGTTTATTTACATGTATGAGGACATCCAATAGTCTTAAAATCTAATTAAACTTGTCTGTACCAAGTCAGGAATATGACAGTTGTTTTCCGTTCGCTTGATGTGTTTGAGCTTTTGATTTTGCCATTTGATAAGGGACTTTCCGTTTTGAACTTTCCTTTTTTTTTTTTTTTTTTTTTTTTTGTTAATTTACTTTTTAAAAGAAACAATACTTTTAAGTAAAAATTTTGACATGTTATATCTTTTTTTTTTTCATTTTAATAAATGAACTGTAAAATATACAACACTAATTTTCCTACTGTCAAATTTTCTAACCAGGCCTACAGTTAGTATTAAAGATAAAGAAGAACTTTGATTTAAAATTACAAAGTAATTGAAAGAAGTGGTGCGTTTCTTTCGTTGTTTTAGTATTAGTCACGATATTTCCTAACATTTAATGGTATAAACATATTAAGTAGGACCGCGGTGAACCAGTCATTTACAGTAGCAAATTGCAAAAACAAAACAATAATGTTTTACTTATCTATATAAAATATGTTTACAATCTAGTTAAGGTTAATTGATTAAAGTATACTAAATCTAAAAACTGAAAATTAACAGAGTACACCGTCATATATAATTCCTCAATATTGTCAAAAACCAGGGGTGATCTCAGCTGATCCGTAAGGGTAAGCAGATCCTGCTCCACATGTGGCACCCGTCGTGTTGCTCATGTTAAAAGTGTGATTTCTATACTTTGATATTTTTATATCAACCGGCAAAATAAAAAAAAATATTGTCATTAAATGTTAAACAAAAAGGCTGGTCCTTGTAAGTTAGTAACAAGTAAAATATTTCTCCCTTGGTCAAAATGGATACCATAAGGGTTTTAATCCCATTTTCTTCTCCTAACAATCGACGGGCGTGCTGACCAACTGGTGAAACTACTGTTATTATAGAAAGAAACCACGTATACATCGCAATGGTTATCAACAGTTACTCCATAAATCTCGTTCAACATTGATTCGTCTTTGTATTCCCAAACCTTCTGTCCTGTGATTGTGTAGCATTCGACGGTTTTTGTGACTGCGTTTTTATGGTATACCTTGTCTTTTGATGTTGTAACATAATTCCAGTTTTTTTCGGTATCGATTTCAACTAATTTTGGAGGCAGTACTACCATTGGTGACGTTTGTTGTTAAAATACCACTTCCTTTTTCATAATATATCAATCTGCCGTTTTTTTATTTGTCATACCGTAGCACTGATTGAACGTTTAAACTTGTATACAACCTTTTTACTGGCGATGTTGATAATTTCTATATGATGAGGTTCTGTATTATGGGTGACAGGACAGTGTTTTCATCGATACACGTAACATCTAAAGGGAAATGTGATACAGATATTTCACAATCTAATAATCCATTTTAATTGTGGATTACAAGACGATTATTGGTCTGATCTGCAAAGACCATTTGTCCAGACAGCATGAAAGTGCAACTCGTGATCCCAGGTGCTCTTAGTTGTTTGGATACCTCAACTCTCGTGAGTAAGGTTGGATTGATGTCATTGATCGTTTTGATATCGTCGGTACGATTTGTTGAGCTTGTTTTTCTCTATCCGTCGTCATGGTAATCGTTGGCGGATTTGTTATAACGGTTATCGCACCAATCTTTGTTATTGAGAGTATGTCAGTTATCTTGTCATCAGTTCTGCCTTGCAAGTTTATTTTTTTGTACACTTCCATTTTCTAATAAAGACTGCATGAACAGCTCTTTCTTTCGGATCTCGGCCTCAAACAGTTTACCGCCAAAAAAATGTTTGAAGGTCAGTTGCAAAACTTTTCGTCGCAAAGATATTCTTCTGTTGCTCGTCTATTGTTTTTCCGTGGTCAGATGTTTTTGAAAGGAGACTGTCTATTTGTGTTGTGGTCTTTTGTTCCGCAGCTTGGGTATCCTATTGTATTTCTTTTTCAAGTTTATCTAGATGATTGTTTATTTTATTACATATCTCTTTTATATCCGTCTGATATCTATGTCGCTTTTGTTGAATTTTCCCCAAATTCGCCCTCCGGTCTTCCAATATTTTTGCTGTGTTGCTCTTCATATCTTTTAACAATTGACAATTTCTTCAATAGCTAACAAATCACATTTCTCGTAATGCAAAGCGGACAACAAGGTTTTTCATGTAGTGAACAATAGTACTGATATTTTGTATCATGATCTGGGCAATATTGTTTTATACTTGCTATGGATGACGGTATTTGTTGATTATTATTCACTGAAGTAACTTCATGATTTCTTGAGGATTTGGAAGCTCGATGGTGTTTTTCGCATAATATTCATCGCATTCAGGGCACCAGAAAATGGCGTCTCTAACCACATCCTAGGTTTCACACACACCACATAATGTCTCACTGGCTGAAGCCATTCTTATCTGTAATAAAAATTGAAAAATAGGTTATTATGAATATAAAGAGAGCTAAAGGCTACTCAAATCTCATTTTCATTGATTTTTTAGTACATGAACAAAACATATTTTGACAAAAACAGACTCATTGACAATTTAACTAAATAATTTCAACAATCTAGTTCAGCTGGTAATGTTACTATATAATGAAAAATAGATGCCATATGGATTAATGCAAACGTATAAACCATGTCTTTGGTATATGACACAAATGCGTGAAATAAAAAAAAACAAAAGGTGGAAAAAATCAATAAAACAGAATTATAAGATGACAGAGGAAATGACAAATCGGTATGCAAACAAGAATATGCAAAGGGGCAATATAAAACCTAAAGTCGAAGAAGCACGTGGCCAATAGACGATAAGATAAACAGTCAACATTACATTCGGGTTTCCTTTTATGGACTGGATACAATTTAGAATCAACTTCCGTTTCTAGGTAGCAATATTCCAGCAGTACCTGTGTATGAAGCAAACACAACTCATGTGTTCGGTGACGACCATTTGATATTAGGGGGGTGGGGGCAGAAGATATTTTGTTTGAATATGCATTTTCATATGTTGCTACGCATGCTTATTGTTTTTCGTGCGAACAATTTATTTTTACTTTCGATCAAAACTAATTCCTGCATTTTGTGGTGTAGACTATTTATTTTCATCCTGACTTCTGCAAGGTTATCTACTGTCAGCTCTTACCAGCCCAGGATATTTATTTTGATATAAATCCTCCCCCCCCCCTCTCCGAAAACCAATTTGTCGTCTCTTTACTATAGAGCCTGTTGCCATTACATAGTCTTTTTGGACAGGGCCAAACTGCTGACCCAAACAGTGGACTGTTATCCCATTATTGAAATACTCCTATCGTTAGTCCATCATGTATTCATAATGAACTGATTGACCGTTGAACAAAATGATACCCAACAATCCACTTTGTTGCAGAAAATTGGTAGAGATGGTCCACTATATTTCCTTAAGACTCTTGAAGATAACATATACCCAAATCGTAAGTATTTGTTAACAAAATTAACGTCTGTTGAACAGTCAGCCGGAAAATTTAAAGCGAAATAGTCCAAAATATAATCAGATTATCACCGAATGTAGAATAAGGTTGAACATCAAATTGATGAATTCAAAAAAACTATAGTAATTAATATATTTTGGAGGCACCCTAAACATAAAAAAAATGGTCGTAGGATGGAGACATTTGCCGCTATTAAACATTGTTGAAAAGGTCTGAACGTTACATTGCTTTTTAAACTGCAATCTTTCTATTTGAGCAGTCAAAATGAGCTGACTGTACATTTTTTGTGAAATACAGTCACTGACCGTATATTGTGTTAGGCCACACCTACCGCTTTAGAATTCATTATAAAATGTATACATTTTCGCAATGCGTCAAATAAACATAAACTTATTTCTCCACATTTATCGTACAAAATTATACAAACATGTATGCTCTTGCTCTTATTATTTGATAAAGTTGCATAGTTTCTGATATAATTAAGTTCTCATTTTTCATTTATATTCTCATTCTAAAATCTACCGCAGTCGTTTACCCGACTGCATGAATTGAATGATTTCAATATCACATTTTGAAACGTAAATATTTTACTCCGGCAAAATAAGATGCCTTTTCTAGGGTGAACCTTTGTAAGCACTTTTAAAAATGTTTAAAAATGAATGCACAAAATGGGTAAGAAATTGTTTTAGATTGCCGTATAAAGACAACTATTGTGTAATGACTTGACGTGATAACGATATAAGGATTCGACACGAAACGCAGAAAATGCTCACCAGAGCCTCGCATTTTTCCCGTATTTTAATCTTGTCCTTAAGTCGTTATTTTGTCAAATCTAAACACCGTAATTGTGCAGTATTGATTTAGATGGGAAAATAGGCAGCCGATAGATATATGCACAACGGGTGATTTAAACAGTGTAACTGAGTGGATGATGTCTAATTAAACTCAGATAGTTATTGAATTAGCATCTTCTGCTGGATTGAAAAAATATGAATATTAAACTTCAAATAAATCTTAAATTTTCTTAAAAAATGAATTTCATATACTTGTAACCTTGAAAGTTCTAACTCCATGTCTTACACCAGGTGCACATGATGTCTGTACGCGGAATAAATTTGCAAGTATATACTAGGCCATAACCCTCAAAAGGTTATGATAATTTAAGATTCATTTTGTATTTTCTATGAAAGATAGATCCTAATTAACCATCGATGAAAGTCCCCCTTTTTATTTTACTTGCACGCTCTATAACTGTTTGTATAACTAAATATAAGTTATGAATCATACCTTTAAACACTCAAACTATTCTCAAGCAGATTAGTATATTTATATCATGGTGTTTCTAAACCAGGTCTGTACAATGAATTCGAAATTGTTTTTCCCATCAATTAATCTACCTGGATGTATAAAGTCCACAAAAACGTAACTCATGTATACTTTCCATAAAGAAATCGCGGACTGCCCAAATTGACTACTGCTTTCTTTTTTGAATATGGTCTATTCCTGTAGAAAGAGATTAAGTATGTTATGACAAATGAAAAAAGACACTAGACAATTACAAGCACTCTAGAAATAAAACGAAAGTTTAAACAATATATTATATACTTGACCTGTACCAAGTCAAGGAACCTTGTTGTCGTATGACGTATTTTTATGCTGTTTTTTTTTTTTTTTTTTCTTTTTTCTTTTTAAGAATTTGATGTTAATAACATGTAGAGTATTCATCAATGACACAAAATCAGTACATGCACAGCAAAAAAAAAAAAAACACACATACAAAACGCAAAGGAACAGCAGTTGTATTGATGTTCTTCATCTCAAAGTCACATGTCTTATTGAGTTATTGTAAAGGTACTTGTCCATAGTTAAAGACTGTATCTCTTTAGATGTCTTTTGGTTTTTTGTTTTGTTTTATGTTGCAGTTTCGTTGTCTTTTACCACAAAATCTCCTTTGAACTATATTGCTATGCATTAACAACACATATCAAGTTCCACCTCTTTAACCATTATCGATATATACATTCACTGCTAAACATGGTCTTTTTATGATTGGGGTTCTGGTTTTGAGTTTTTCTGTCTGTCAGAGCGTTTAAATATTCATCAACTGGAACTTCCAACCACACATCAGTGTCCAATCAATAATGAATATATTTTTGCAACTTCTGAAAATAACGATTACCATGTTGTAGGAAATTGAATTTGATAATCAGCATAATGTCATATCTTGTTTAAACCGAATTCACAATTTTCTTTTCAACAACGAAAGGTCCGGTTCTCTTCTTCTGCTTATGTTCACCCAGTAGTGTTTGTCAGTGAAGCATCGTGGAACTGTCAGATAAATAACATTCAGCTTTTAATCAATACAGGTATAAATACAATCACCGCTCTCATTGTTGTTCATGTAGGAATGTTCTTGCTTTATGACGATGAGAGCTGGTAAATTGATGCTAAGTCTTTCTTTTATCTCACATTGAGTAGCCAGTAAGTTAGTTCTGGTCATGCTTTATCGCATTCCTTTTGTTATAGATAGGGGTACATTGGCTCTTGCTTTTATCATTGGAAAACACTAATGAATGTTAAGCAATATTACCTCATATAGTTTTGTCTCTCTAACATTTCATTTATACCGATTGTGAAAGTTTCTAAACAGAATAGAATGACAATTGGGATATATGTCAATGTCATAAAGAGATTCATCGAAAAGCACTTGAAACAAAAAACATTTAAGGGTTAACATAGTTGCCGTCTTCTGCAATATACAATATTCATGTATGTTAAGTACTTATCGCCCGAGTCTGGAAACGTAGTGAATAAATTAACATAGACTAACAAAGATATGATTATAGGCAACCATTAACGAGGTGTTTGAAATGACACAGGCACATGAATATGTTAATGAATATGCTAATGAATATGCTAATGCTAATCAATAAAAATTCAGAAAATCGCTCGTTCATGTATGTAGATATAAGAAGATGTGGTATGAGTGCCAATGAGACAACTCTCCATCCGAGTCAAAATTTATAAAAGTAAACCATTATAGGTCAAAGTACGGTCTTCAACATGGAGCCTAGGCTCACACCGAACAGTAAGCTATAAAGGGCCCCAAAATTACTAGTGTAAAACCATTCAAACGGGAAAACCAACGGTCTAATCTATATAAAACGAGAAACGAGAAACACTTATGAACCACATCAACAAACGACAACTACTGAACATCAGATTCCTGACTTAGGACAGGTGCAAACAAATGCAGCGGGTTTAAACGTTTTAATGGTACCAAACCTTCACCCTTTTTCTGAAACAATAGTGTAACATCACAACATAGAAAGACACATTATAAAATATCAACTGAAATAGCTTAACTCAATCAAAGGACATATTAACACCATTGAACATACACTGAACAAATAAATTTGACCTATGATACAATGTAAATTCAAAATAAATAAACTAAGGAAGAATAATAAAAGTAACATGTTATATCAATATGAAATGTTAAACAATGTGTCTGGACTGTAACTTGTTATGTCTTCATGGACCACAGCCATTTTTATAAAAATGTTGCCTATCCCACAAGTAAAGTGGTAGTTTGACTCAAGGTTAGTATATGTCTAAGATCAGGGTTACAGGTTACACATGCATGCCTATTATCTGTAGTCGATATCTTTGCTCCGCATTTTTTAATTCTTATCACACCTTAAAAAATAGTTGTCATTGAACAACAGTTTTAACACAATTTTTTTAACAGTTATATATTGATGGAGAGACTCACTGCTGATATATTGCTTTGCCAAAGTATCCCGGGTAATTCTTAAATCCTTTGATTGCATCTCAGTTACACTGCACACAATTATTGCCCGTTTTTCAAAGAGTGAACAATTGCTAGTTTTGAAACAAATCAGGGATTTCTTTTTTAATTGCTAATAAGAAAGAGATTTCAAATCTTATATCTAAATTATTGATTAATTGATTGATTTACGTCTTGTGGCAAATGTTTCATGTATGTTCAGGGCAAGAAAAATTAAACAACTAGCAATGTAAGATATGATAAGAAATTTACCCATGCACTTTTAGTTCATAATTGTTGAAAAATGTTCGTGATGAATACCTATGTATATCATCTTTCATAGCTAAAACGGACACGCATCAGATTTGGTCTCTGACAAGATAGTCCAGGTAACCAAAATACTATGACCTAGTATTAGAAAGTGCGCTACTTTAATTTTTTTCTGTTATTTTTCGTGCATCCAATTTCTTATGATCTTTATTCTTTTTATATATAAAATACAGCTAGAGCTATCCGTATAGCAGGACTTTAAATGGTCTCGAATTTCTCTAAACGAAATAATATTTTTGATTAAAAAAATTGGGGCTACTCTATTTTTCTTTTTCTTTTTTTATTGTGAGAAATGCCAAATAGATCTTCATAAATTCTTTTAATCTATAAAATGTAACTTCCTTGCTGTCAAAATTTCTAACAAGTCCTAAAGTAATTTTTTCTATGATATAGCATTTTGGGTATTTTTTATCTTCAAATTGCACAGTTATGCATAGCAGAAGTGTATTCCTTTCGTAGTGTCAATATAGTCACATTGTTCTATAAAGCATCACGAGTAGGATCGCAATGAACCATAATAATTAATGCATAGCTAAAATAAAGAGCTGCGCCATGAGCGCATGATACGCCTGTCACTTTTCAAAGAATAAAGTTCCATAACTCCTCAATGTCATATCAGAAATTTATAGAAATAAAAACTAAAGGGAGGTTGTTTTAAGATATAAAACAGTCACCAAAGTTTCGTGAAAACTGCTCAAAGCACTTTTGAGTTATTGTTCGGAAACTGGAAAATCCCCTCTTCTTTATAAAAAAAATCCCATAACTAGGAAACGTAAAATCTGAAATTCATAAAAATCGAAAAGGAACTTACGTCAATAGATATAAACAATTCATGGAAGTTTCACGAAAACTGCTCAAAGTATTTTTGAGTTATTGTCCGAAAACTGGGCAATCCCCCTTCAATGAATTAAACCCCACAACTCGGAAACGTAAAATATGAATATTATAAAAAACGAAAGGGAGCTCACGTCAATAGATATAAACAATTCATGCAAATTGGTTAAAGCGTTTTTGAGTAATTGTCCGACATGTTGACGACGGTCGGACGGACAACGGTATACCATAATACGTCCCGTTAACGGGCGTATAAAAAATCAAAAGATATATTTACACACAAATACACCGAGAGGTCTTTTTTTTTTCCTCTCTCAATTTTTTGTCAGGTTGCTTTGTAATAGACGTTCTCTTTACGTTTTATTTATTCACATTGGAAATAAAATTAAGATACAATTATTATTTAAAAACAAACTAATAGAGTCCATGGTAACAATTTTCTGCGCTTATTTTCATATTATATTGGAAGCTTATTCTAGAAACTCATCTGATACCTATAGCTGACCGCACTTATGTATTCAGTTATTATACGTGAATTTTCCATAGCATCTATTCACAACTCTTCTCAGTGAAAACAGCAACCACTGATGTTCATTAATATATACATGACCAAACAAACAAATAGGAGTGGCTAATTGTCACTGTATTTGTTTCATACACAGATTGGTGATATGAAATAGTTTTCATTATCTTTTAAATGTTTTAGTGTCGAAATTCCTTTCTATCCCTTCTTAGATAAATACTAACACTTTTCAGAATTATCTTGCTTAAGCACTAAAATAAGAATCTGATCCAAAAAATCAGTAAGATCAGTTTTCAAAACAACAGTTTACAAACGAAGTTATACTTTAAAATAAGTAACATGTTAAAAAAACACTTCTTTTAAGAATATTTGAAGAAGAAATTGGCATCACCAGTTTGATCTCGGACAACTACTACTATAACATTACCCTTGCCCATATGCATGACGTCATTTTAAAGTTAACTTAATGCATAATAACACATACAGATAACCAAGCATGAAGTACAAAATTAATTATTGTTAATTGATTGAAGTATACTAAAATCAAAACTGAAAACTAACAGAACAAATATTTGATTCCCGATTTCTATCAAAAACAATGTACACTGCTAATATTTAAATTTGTTTTGAAAATCTACTGTTTTCCGCTCGACAAAGTTCAAAAAATATATCATCATTTAATGTTATACAAAAACGCTTTTCCATATAAGTTAGAAACGAGTAGAATATTTCTTCCTTGGTCAAAATGGATACCATAAGGATATTTAATCCCATTTTCTTCTCCTAACAATCGACGGGCGTGCTGGCCATCTGGTGACACTACGACGACACTGTCATTCCCGTGGGATACCACATACACATTGTAATCATTATCAACAGCTACTCCACGAATCCCTTTCAAAATTAATTTATCTTGGTATTCCCAAACCTTTTGTCCTGTAACTTCGTAGCATGTTACAGTATTTGAATTATAGCTTGTATGGTATATCTTGTCTTTTAAGGTTGTAACATAGTCCCAATGATGCTCGCCATCAACCTTAACTACTGTGGTGACAGTACTTTCATTAGTGACATCTGCTATTTGAATACCTCTCCCCAATTCATAATATAACAATCTTCCTCCTTTATTTGTAATGCCGTAGCTTACATTGGACGTTTTAATCCTTTTAACTATTTTTCTATTGGCGATGTTGATAATTTCTATATGATAAGGTTCTATATTATGGGTGACAGCGACCGTGTTTTCCTCAATACATGTAACATCTATAGGGCTATGTGGTACAGGTATTTCACAATCAAATAATCCATTTGCATTGTGGATTACAAGACGATCATTCTGGTGATCTACAAAGACCATATTCCTAGAAGGCATGAAAGTGCAGCCTGTGATATCAAATACCTTTTCTCCTTTCGATATCCTGAATCTTTTTAATAATTTAAGATTGATTACATTGATTTTTTTTGATATCTTCGGTATCATTTGTTGAGCTTGTTCTCTATCTATCGTCAAGGTAATGGTTGGCAGATTTGTTATAGCTGATATCTCTCCAATCTCTGTCATGGAGAGTATGTCAGACACCTTGTCAGCAATTTTGCATTCAAGATTTATTTGTTGTAAGCTTCCATCTTCTATCAAAGACTGCATAAACTTTTCTTCCTTTTGGATCTCGGCCTCAAACATTTTACCTCCAAAAAATATTTGAAGGTCAGTTGCAAAACTTTTCGTTGCGAAAATATTCTTTTTTAGCTCATCTAGTGATTTCCCATGATCTGAAACTTTTGAAAGAAGTCTTTCTATTTGTGATTGGACTTTTTGTTCCGCAGCTTGGATATCCTGTTGTATTTCATTTTCAAGTTTATCTAGGTGTTTGTTTATTTTCTCTCGTATCTCTTTTATATCTGTCTGGAATCTTTGTCGCTGTTGTTGAATTTTCCGTAAATTTTGCCTCCGGTCTTCCACTATTCCTTCTATATCAACTTTCATTTCTTCTAAACTTTGTTCCATAATGTCAAATAATGCGAAAATCATCGGCATGTTGACAATTTCATCAATTGCCAACAAATCACATTTTTTGTGATTCGTCGTAATGCAAAGCGGACAACAAAGGGTTTTATGTTGGGAACAGTAGTGCTCATATTTTTTCTCATGGCCTGGGCAGTATTGGTTTATACTTGCTATTGTGTGCTGTATTTGTTGATAATTATTCACTGAAGTAACTTCATGATTTTTTGAGGCTTTGGATGCTCGATGGAGGTTTTCACACGATGAGCATAGACCTTCAACGCATTCAGGACACCAGAAGGTGGCGTCTCTCGCCACGTGCTGGGTTTCACACACACCACAAAATATTCCATCTGCTGAAGCCATTCTAATCTGAAAACAAATTTCAAAATATTATTAACGATTCAAAACGAGCTAATGAGTACTTCAAATTCAGTTTAACATGTTAAATTTTGTATACCTCAATTTTGGAGAGAAAATATTTATACAAGAGGCTCCCGTACTGACGTTGTTTATCAACTTAGTTACGTGTATAGTGTTCTTTTTATTTGTCTTTGTATATTTTTGGTCTTATCCTTTTGACGTGGCTGCGTATTTATACATCCCGCCATTGTGTTATGTGCTTTGGTCATTTTTTGTATTCTTCTCTTTCATTTTTGCATATATGCTTTGTCTATTGAGTGTCTACATGGCATTTTGTTTTTCTTTGTTGACATAGTTGTTTGTGTGGTCTTTTTTTATAGTGATTAAGATTATAACACAATGTTGACTGTTGTACCACAATTTTTTATATTTTTAACTATAATGTCTGTTTGTTTTGCTCACACATTGTTGTCAATATAGTGGAATTTTGTGCGACTGTTATATAAGTGAGAGGTTTAGCTAGCTATAAAACCAGGTTTTATCTACCATTTTCTACACAAGGAAATGCCTGTACCAAGTCAGGAATATGACAGTTGTTCCATTCGTTTGATGTGTTTGACCTTTTGATTTTCCCATTTGTTAAGGGACTTTCCGTTTTGAATTTTCCTTGGAGTTCGGTATTTTTGTTATTTTACTTTTTCCCATGAACCTGGATGGGTAACCTGGTAAAACTGCCATTTTGAAAATTATTTTTTAACTTTATCGCAATCTATTATTTTTGCTTATTTGTAAAGATTATTTAGAGATATTTTTAGACCCTGTATCGGTTATCAATTAATTGTTAAAGTTTATGAGATTATTGGCAAAATATATAAAAATTAAAAAATCTAGAATTTAAAATTGATACAATAAGTCAGAAGAGCATTAGTTAAGGAACAAAATAAGTTAAAAATATTGATAGGTTATGTAGCTCCTTTTCGAGATATTCATTTTTTTTAAATGGCGGGAAAAGGCTGACTCGGACTTTTACCTTCTATTTGCATTGGTATTATTTGGGTCTCAAATCGATAGAAAAGAAATCTAGAATCGGTCTAAATTTTGTTAAATGACCTTTTATGCGCTATTGAAGTCTTATATGAAAAGGAAAATGGGTGTTTTGGGTCAAAATATTTGACCCTGTATCGTAGGAAAATAACCAAGGAGTTTCGAACACCTGACAAAAATTCCTAAACCTGACCTAAGTACATCGATAACATGCTTAAGGGCAATAAATTATATCAGGAGTCTGACAATTTGGCCATGTTGACTAACTTTCACATCTTGTTTTCTAATCTCTTTTATTCAAAGTTTCTCTCAATCTACCTTAGTTTTATTTTACAAAAATGCAGTAAGAACATTAAAAAAATCATTAGTCAGGGGAAATAATACATACACTACCAAGAATTTACTTGCACTTTTCTGCCCTCTTGTAAATTAGCACTGAACGGCTACATGATAAAATTGTAATGTTGTACTTTTGGTAAATTCAGTACTGCTGAATTTTATACTTATATTTGTACAGTAACTTATTTTTTATATTCAGTACTGATATATGCTGTACCGTGTTTTTCAGTACTGTAACAGTACAGATTTTTGCAGTACTGTAACAGTACTGTTTTTTTTTTTCAGTATGTTTCATGGACTGATTTATTCCCTACCGAATCAGTACTTACTTTTTAGTGCTCACATTGTCTTTATCAATCATTTCACTTCTGTTTAGGTAGTTGACCCTATTATTATTTTACATCATTAAAATGGAAATTTCTGTAGCTAATAGATATAAGAAGATGTGGAATGAGTGCCAATGAGACAACTCTCCATCCAAGTCAAAATTTATAAATGTAAACCATTATAGGTCAAAGTACGGTCTTCAACACGGAGCCTAGGCTCACACCGAACAGTAAGCTATAAAGGGCCCCAAAATTACTAGTGTAAAACCATTCAAACGGGAAAACCAACGGTCTAATCTATATAAAACGAGAAACGAGAAACACTTATGAACCACATCAACAAACGACAACTACTGAACATCAGATTCCTGACTTAGGACAGGTGCAAACAAATGCAGCGGGTTTAAACGTTTTAATGGTACCACACCTTCACCCTTTTTCTGAAACAATAGTGTAACATCACAACATAGAAAGACACACTATAAAATATCAACTGAAATAGCTTAACTCAATCAAAGGACATACACTGAACAAATAAATTTGACCTATGATACAATGCAAATTCAAAATAAATAAACTAAGGAAGAATAATAAAAGTAACATGTTATATCGGTATGAAATGTTAAACAATTTAAGGAAAACAATATGCTCGAACAAAATATCAGCCATTTGCAATAACTTTAACATATATTTTTTTTAAAAGACAAATCTTAAATGATGCTTTAAAGACATATTTAAGTACGCTTTTCATCGATTTTATCTATTTTGAGAAAATTCAATCAGTAATATTTCAGTTGATAAAAGAGAGAAATGCAGGTTTTTTTTCGAATTATATTTATAGTCGAATAAGCCAAAGTTGTATGCAAAATTTTACCAAAATCTGTAACATAGCCCATCTACTGTTCCTTGACCTTACAAGTAAATGATGCAGTCCGTCTTTTTTTAGTAACTTTTTCAAAGATTAAGTTCAAGTTCAATCACTGTTTCCATAATAATTAGGGATGTCAACGAGTACTCAAGTACTCGAGTATCGCTCGGTAGTACCGAGTATCGAATACCAAAATGATACTCGACTAATCGGTTTCCTGTTAGAATGTTGTTGCTTTCTTAAGCCTAAACATAATCTATTTTTATTGAGAGCGCCTCCCGGGAGATTAAATATTAATCAAAATTAATCAAAATTAAAATACGTTTCGAATGTTTGCGTTTAATTGTCATTTAAAATTCCTCCGAACAGAGGTAGGCTATGAACAAGAGCACCTTTCCAAGGCTTACACTTTTAGCTAATCTTAGTCATTCCCCCACCTCTGTACCGTCAGGGCAAATATTTCCATCATCAGGAATTACCGAACAAAGTCCCAGAAGAAGTTGACAAGATAATATTTCTTAATAAGAACAAATTCGTTGCACCCTGTGTCGACCCTCAGAAAATGATTAAAGGCATCAGTAAGTTCTAATCATCACCCCTTTGTTGATCATTAAATGTGTTTTTGACGGTTCCCAAATACTGTTGTTTGAGTAATCATTTTCTAAAGATGTTTACTAAGTAATTGATTAGATTATTGCCATTTTACTTAATTGGTACAAGTAGTAATTAAATGAGCTATAAACTATGGTATTAAATTCCTGGAACTATTATCTAGTCCTAGGTAATAATGTTGAGGGTTTTACGTCCATAAGACAACGACATACAATGCATAAAATGGGTATAATTTTGTTTTTCCGAGCGAGTACTCGAGTATCGCTCGGTACATCCAACGAGTACTCGATTAGTAAATCTTTACCGAGTTGACATCCCTAATAATAATGAATATTTTTATTTAAAAGTACGCGTTGGTTAATTTTTCTACTATTTTCATAGATTGGGTGTGGCATGTATTTTAATTTGAATGCATTAAATATATATATATTCCTTAATACCACAAGATAAGCGTGACCGATTCTGGTTGACTTTTAT
Source organism: Mytilus coruscus (assembly GCA_017311375.1). Classification (NCBI taxonomy): domain Eukaryota; kingdom Metazoa; phylum Mollusca; class Bivalvia; order Mytilida; family Mytilidae; genus Mytilus; species Mytilus coruscus. Next base: position 106,328,651 of record CM029596.1, on the reverse strand, counting down.
GCATAAATATCTTTATTCCTCACCATAATATACTTTTCAAATACTTACTGAGAAAAACTTGTGTGTTTTAATATGTCAGACCTACAAGTTCCAAAGGTTTCTCTTACTTTCAAATGATTTAATCGGCATGATCTATTTTTGATGAATATTTATTCAATTTAAAGTATGGGTTTTCTATATTTGTAAGCAGTATGCTGGTTCTGGTACAAAACCAGAATTACATTGATGTAAATAATATTTATTTTGTGCTTTTTCAAGATACATGTACCGTATTTTTTAACGAGCGATCTTTATGTTGCATTAACATTCAGAAATTATATTCTGTTGCTTAATTAACATATGTTACAAAACATTAAGACATGTTCCAAAAGATTTAATCAAATAATCCCAACTTGAATGTGAAGAACTGATTCTAGTGATTTTTTTAGGTGGGAATTAAGCAAGCCTTAAACTATGAGTGCCATAACCTGATATCACACTTTATTTTGTCTCTTTCAGAAAATGCAAGAAAACTTTCGTCTTGATCAAAAGTAATACCTACACCTGACAGGGTATTTCATTAATTGTACCATTTTCTTATCCAATAAGGTTTTGTGTGACTGAGTGTGAATATAAGTATTGCAGAGATTTAAAGTGTATTGTCAGATCAGGTGTATGATTATGTATACTTATTATACTTTTAAAACATGATGAATAAAATCAACAGTGTCTTGTATCTTGTACCGTTAAAAAACGTACAAGTCAACTGTATTTCACCATGACTACTGTGACAATTGCAATGGTTTAAACTTTAATTCAATTTTGATTTTAATATTTTTTTTAACTTTTGAAAACTTTTAACATATGCACAGGAACCACATTGTATTAATCCAGCATGATTCAGTCTTTACATTTCTAGTTCACAGTTGATATTTCTTGCTAGATTTATAATTCCAGATGACACTAGTTTTAATATGAGCTCATTATAAGCATCCATCTTTTATGTTTTGGGACTTGTACGAAACTCGGGATTGCTTGGTTCATGAATGTTATCTTTTCTAATGAGTGCCATATTAAATCATCTTTCTGTACAGGTCTTTAACTTTCACATCGAAGGTTCCCATTTCAGATCCAGTCTCCTATGCTATTGAATATTCTGTGGAAGAAAATGAAATGACTTGATGAAGACTATTAAACTTTCTGATGTTTCCTTATTTCTGTGTTGTTTTAATAGAACAGAATGCGCAACTGAGGGAATTACAATTTACTTATTACTTAGAACATACTCACCCATTCTAGTCCAAAGGAAAATCAGTATTTTCCCTTCTATGTTTCATAATACATGGCTTTCCGTGTACTATAAAATGCTATGCATGAATGACTTTTCATTGTAGATTAATTATGAAAGTAAACTCTTAAAAACTGAACTTACGAAGTGTACAATCCCCGAAGCAATTTCATACCGTATAATCGGCTATAAAAGGCCCCGACATGAAAAATATGATACAATTCAATTGTGAAAACCAACGGCCTGATTAATAACAAAACAATTTACTCAAAACAAATATTACTGACATGAACCAACGACAACCACAACCACTGAACTGACTCGTGACTTGGGACAGGTACATAAAGAATATTGCGGGGTTAAACCTCCCCTAGCCGGAGACAGTGGTGTTACAGCACAACATAAGAACAAACTATAAAAAAACTCATCAGATCGATACAAAGCAGAACATCACAGACCAGACGTGGCAGGGCAGTTATACAACCGTAACAACAAAGAAGACACAAAGTAAAGATCTGAGAGTACTCGCAGTTACTGCCAATTAGGACTATACGCATCTGAAATAGTTCTGATGTGGTGCTCCTTAATTATTATGCCACTTGACACTGCCTGCCAACCAAGATGGCGACCACAAAATTAAAACTTCATACAAACTTAGGGTTGTGACAAGACTTGAAATGACAAGTACTATTGAGCTGTTATGTTTTATCATTGTTCAAATGTCCACTATTTTCTATTTAAAATGTTATCTCACATGCGTAATTACAATTGTATTCTTGGCTACTGTGTACCAGTTAAGCCTTGATCAGTACTGATGATTAATAGTAGATTGATAAAATGATCATAACAAAACATATACAATGTAGTATAAACCCGTGCTGAAAAAACACTTAACCCAAAGTCTTAGGTATAAATGATATAAAAGACAATGAGATATTATGAAGATCAAAATAAATAACATAGTACCAGTAATTCCAATATAGCTCTGATGTCTGACAGCCTATTTAGAACTGGCTTTGGTTGTGGGATGTCATAGTGCAGCCGATATAGAAAACATGGAAATTTGCCAACCCAGACTTTGGGCGACAAATTTCTTCTCAAAATCGTATAATATCAGTTTTCAAGTCTGTAAATTAATCATTTTCCAATTATTTATTCATTTTTCTCCATGTATTTTATGAACCTTGTATTCACGTAATACCCTCTTGTAACAATGCATGTATATTGTACACATTTTGTTATGGTTGACCTACATTTTTACCTAATTATTGGGCTTGGATAAAATGATAACATTGAAATCTAAACAGTGTATAATAAGTGTTTTCCTTTTTCAGATACAAGTTGATGAAGTAATATATCATAAGCATTGGAAGGGAGTGAAATGACATTGAAGGAGACTGAGGAAAATAGAGTGATTAAAAACATCCAATGGAGAGAGAAAAACATCATGTAGCTGCTTAATTTTAATTCATGCTGTTCATTAATATGATTATTTTTAATTGTACATGACTTGCAATGGAGGTTATTATAGCATGATAAAAGAAAATTAAACATTTGAGATCCTCATCTTGTTTTATTTAGTAAGAAAAAATAAATTTTGATGAGCTAACCATGTGTTTAAATGTTCAACAAAATATTACCACCTGACCACAATTTTCAGGAATAAAGTAGGAATAAAAATGTGGATTCACTATGGTGACGTTTTACAACATGAGTTTTTGTTAGTACTAGTATTTAAAAATTGATGCTAAAAGTAACTCAAATTCATGCAACTTGTAAGGTGAAGTATAATTGATTAAGTCATTTTCATGAAAGGAGAAGGTATGATAAGGCCACTTTTTTAGCCCCTTGAGTTCAAAAATCGAAAAGGTTTATAGATATACCAAATAACATCCCTCAGACATTACTTAGTCTGTTGGACATCAGTACATTTTGTATTTAGATTTTTATACAATTTTACCTCTGTATGTCTGTCTGTAACATGAAAATCTATCACATTTTTTATGAAAAAACGGCAAATCAAGAGCTTCCTTAAAGTCCTCAGTCTTCATGTGATCATGCTAAACTGTTTAAAATTCCTCCTTCCTCAACTTCCTGTTTAACGAATAGTTAAACAAAATTGCAAGTATTTTTAGTTGAATATGCTATGCGGTTAAATCAATAGAACAGATTGCAGATATAAGGAAGATTTGTTCACACCTAAGAAACTCTCAATGCAGAAACTATTCACAATACACAAATGAGTATTATGGACAGATAACTAAAGATTATCTGAATTAGCAAAGATTTGATATAGTGTATTACTTCGTGACATAAAATAAAATCCCTACACAGAAATGACAAAACCAAATCAAAGGAACTGGTTTGTATTGCTGCTCTTAATATATAAAAGGACAGTGAAGCCTTTAACACAGAGCAAAGTTCACACCAGGATTGCTTCATGTTCAAAGGTTTTAGAGGAATGTGTTGTTAAATGTCAATAACGCTATATCTGTTCATTGAAAACTGGTACAAAATATCTATCATACTTGTTTTGCAGGAGATACGTTTTGTGTATTGTATTGCATATAAGCTGAATGACAAGTAAAATTGAGAATGGAAATGGGGAATGTGTCAAAGAGACAACAACCCGACCAAATAGCAGAAAACAGCCCAAGGCCACCAATGGGTCTTCACACAGCGAGAAAATCCGCTCCCGGAGGCGGGCTTCAGCTGGCCCCTAAACAAAAATGTGTACTAGTTCAATGAAAGTAGACGTCACACTAAACTCCAAAACATATAAATGAACTAAAATCAAAAACATACAAGACTAACAAGGCCAGAAGCTCCTGACTTGGGACAGGCGCAAAAATGCGGCAGGGTTAAACATGTTTTGTGAGATCTCAACCTCCCCTATACCTCTAGCCAATGTAGAATAAACAAACACATAGCAATTCGCACAGTAAAACTCAGTTTAAAATAAGTCCGAGTCCGATGTCAAAATAGGTAACAAAAGAAACTGAGCAAAATGACAAGTATACAGAACAGAACCACTGCAGGGTTTATATTATCAAATTTATGTTTTTGTACATCTGGATATCCTGTCAGATAAAATTTTGGTTAAGATAAAAGTGTTGCTGCATGAATGTATGAATTAATGTATTTTTTGCCATTAATATTGATTCACTCATAGGTATATTTGCATCGGAAATTAGCACATTTATTCTAAAACCAGTTGTTGGCATGACACAGGGATATTTTCTTCTTGTATAGTTTATGATGGCAAGATACTAAACCCTAACGGGAGGGATTGTGGTTAATTTTCACATGATGAAGACATAATCTTTCAATCAGTTTAATTGAAGTCTGGAGCTGGCATGTCAGTAACTGCTAGTAGTCTTTGTTAATTTATGTTTATCATTGTCAATTTGCTTAGTTTCTTCTGTAACTTTATCAAATATCTGACTTTGACTGCTTTTAAACTGAGTTTTACCGTGCTGTTTGCTGAATGTTTGTTTATTCCACATTGGCTACAGGTATAAAGGGAGCTGAGATCTCACAAAACATGTTTAACCCCGCACCATTTTGCACCTGTCCTGTCCCAAGTCAGGAACTTCTAGCCTTTGCTAGTCTTGTGTGTTTTTTTAATATTGGTTCATATGTTTGTTTCGGAGTTGAGTGTGGTGTCCTTTCGCTGAACTAGTATACATTATTGTTTAGGGGCCAGATGATGCTCGCCTCCGGATGCGGGATTTTCTCACTGTGTTGATGACCCATTGTTGGCCTTGGGCTGGCTTCTTTTCTTAGGTCAGGTTGTTGTCACTTTGACACATTGCTCGTTTCCATTCTCTAATCTATTACCCATCTTAGACAAACCTCATTCAGTCAATTTTCAAAAGATTGACGTTGGTCGTACTAAAATCTTCCCGGAACTTCAATGTGATGTGTAGTTTCAATAACCCAACATATGCTATTTAATTTTGCAACATCAAAGAGTGCTTACTCAAATACTTTAAACCACTCCCAATTTACAGTACTAAAAAAACCAGTACTGAATATAAAAAATAAGTTATTGTACAAATATAAGTATAAAATTCAGCAGTACTGAATATACAAAGTACAACATTACAGTTTTATCATGTGGCCGTTCAGTACCGATTAACAAGAGGGTAGAAAAGTACAATAAAAGTGTGAGTAAATTCTTGGTAGTGTATAAAGAGTCAATTGACAGTTTACGCCGTGTTGACTTGTAGATCTTATTGTGTTAAACACTTCTGCTATTTATTGTTTCTCTTTATCTATTTCTCTAGTTTCTGCTGCAAAAAATACGCAAAAATGAGTAAAAATCATCTTGCAAGACCAATTACTCTATTAAGAGGTCAATAGACAATTTCGACCAGGTTGTATTATGTTTATAGATCTTATTTTGCTAATCATTTTTTCAAATGTTGTTGCTCTCTATCTATAAGCGTTTCTGCCAAAACTATATTAAATTAAAAGGGTTATTTAGGGACAATACCTCCTATAAGGGTCGGTTTACAATTTCGGTCATGTTGACTTATTTGTAGATCTTATAATGCTCAACATTTTGCTGTTCATTATGGTTTCTGAAACATGCAAAATGGATAAAACCATGTTTTAAGGGCAATAATTCCTATAAGAGTTCAATTGACGATTTTAGCCATGTTGAACTTATTTTGTTTAACATTGTCATTTATAGTTTCTTTCTATTATGGTTTCTGATAAATTGGATAAAACCTTTCAAATGCAATAACTCCTATAGGGGATCCATTTCGATTTTAACCATGTTGATTCATTTGAAAATCTATTTTGCTGACCGTTTGGCTATTTGCAGTTTCTCTCTATCTATCACGGTTTCTGCAAGAAATGGAAAACATCATCTTTAAGGGCAATAACTCCTATAAGGGTTCAAAATGAGTCAGATTTTCTCAAATTTCTGGTCATTTAAATCTGGGACTATTATGCTAACTACTTGAAAAAATTAAGCAAACATTTCTTCATTTTTAATTAGTTCTGATGTTGAGTCTCTACTTGAAAATATGAACCAAAACGGGTCTTGTAAAGCAGCTTTTAGTTGTTGCATGACAGGTTGGTTGTCTCTTATCTATCTTTTGCAATTGTTACATTTAGTTTACCATTTTCAGAGACAGAACTATTCCGGAATAGACTATTTATGGTGCCTTCTAATGTCTGTGTAAAGGCAGAATAAAAAAAAAAGCACTTGAAAATCAGAAGTTGACATTCTGAACTTATAACTGTGGTCAATTGATGGTGTAGCTGCAGATGTTTGAGCTGTGTTTAACCTATGCTCAGAGGGTTTGATGTCGTGACCTATGTTTTGACCTCTCATATGCTCACGGAAACCGGTGACGGTTTTCAGTTCTTTGGCAGACGTAGGGCAAGAATATACTGGTTTTGATTCAGGAATTGCAGTTTTAGCAGCTTTTGATTGCTTTGACGGCACGTCGTCGTCGGAAAAATCACCAGCGTCAACATCAGTGTAATCACCATCAAATAAAAATCTGGATCGATATCCCCATTCCAATGCAGAAAGTCTGTTTTACTGCACATTTTGAAACATTGATGACTATCATGAAAAAATGCAAATGTTTTAAATTATTCCTGATCAAAGAGAAGCCAAACTAGATTTAACTTCAAAAATTTAGGTGTAACTAGGATTTCGGAAAACAATGAGGCTATTGGAATAATTTGAACAGACCAGGGTTATATCCTTGTAACAGTTTTATAGGGATTAATTATGAACTGAAATTCCAAAGATTGTTTTTATTGCACAATTATAATTTTATTTGAATTAATCATGAGCTATTAACCTTCCAAACGTTGTTTTCTTAGAGGCCAAGAAAAGCGCCGGTATTTCAACTAAATTTGTTATTTCAACACTAATTGACTACTTATTAGTAATTTTCGTAAACTATAAGTAAAGTATTTATCTTTTCCGTAACAAATTCGATGATTTAGTTAAAATTGAGAAAATTGAGAAAACTTAATCGGCCTTAATTTATTCCTGTGTAAAACTTTTTTCTAGTAAATGTATTTAATTTGTTAAAATGGTTTTATTATTTGTATATTTTATGTTTTGCATTTTATTATTTTAGTTTTCATTTTAAATCCACCAGTTTTAAGATATTCTATTCAATATACAAATAAGATTATTACGCTTTCACATTGTTTGGTAGAAAACTGTAAAAAAATTGTTAGTAATTTTACCTGATAATGTGTAAGTCAATTTAAAAAAAACCCATATTAAAAAATAATTCCTGGTCCGTTAACACGGTAAATAAGTCCTACTTGAATGTTTAAATTGATTGCTGCTTTTTTATTAAAATGAAGTCTATTCCTGTAGAAAGAGCGAAAGTATTTTATGACGAATGAAAAACGACACCACTCGACAATTGCACGCATTTTAAACTATAAAACGAAAGATTATAGATAGACAGTTAACAATACAATTAGACAGTTAACAATAGAATTCTATACTTGGCCTGTCCTTCGGATGACGTATTTTAATGATTTCTTTATTTTGCGAATTTGGTGTTAATGACAGATTGTTTCTGCAACGGACAATTTATGACATGTCTTATTGTAAAGGCACCTGTCTATTGTTGAAGACTTTATGTTGACATCCAGATGCCCTTGGTCATTTTTGTTGTTGGTTGCATATTCATTGACTTATACACAACCTCCCCTTTTTCATATTGCTATGCATTATCAACACATATTAAGTTCCACCTCTTTAATCATTATAGATGTGTGTAGGCCTTGTAAAACCATGTTTTCATGATTCAGGTTTTAATTTTGGAGTTTTTTCTGTCTATTAGAGCGTTACAAGATTCATCAAGTGGAACTTACAACCACACTTCAGAATCCAATCAATAATGAAGATATTTTCTCAACTTCTGAAAATAACGATTGTACCATGTTGAACGGAGTAGTGTAGTTTTTCTAAGACATTGAATTGGTAATGCTAATCAGTACAATGTCATATCTTGTTTAAACCGAATTAACCAATTTCCTCTGTAATAATCTGAAAACATAAAATGACATATAGTTATGAGACTCGGCGTATATATTTTATTATCAATGTACTCCAAATATTTTTGAAGGAAAAAAAATGATAGTTTTGCAAATGTTCCAAAAATAGTTTTTACTTTTTTGCGTAACTGACTTTTAGAATCGTTAATGATATAAATCAAAATCCTTGACAGTTCTCTAAAAATACAACAATGAAAATTACAACAGATAGACATAAATTTATCCAAAATAACACATCACATTGTATACCTTGATAAAAATAAAACTCCACTAATCAATACAAAGTAATGAATAAAGCAGTATAAGAACAAAATGTCGAAAATAACCGGCTCACCAAAAATCAACTTAGAGATCAACAAGTCTTCCAGAAGAAGAAAAAAACAGCCTCTAGACTGTCGACATACTTGTCTTTTGTGAATTTTAGTCATCTAATTTATATATCTACCTTCATATCTCGAGATGTCCCCAATGATATTCAAAAAAGTGTAGGTCAAGAGGAAAGGTCCGGTTGCTTTATACAGTTAATGTTTACTCAGAACCGTTTGTCTGTGAAGCATTAGGTAACTGTCAGGTAAATAATTGATAGTTTTTTAAAAATACATGGAATAATATAATCATCGCTATCATTAGTGTTCATGTAGGAATGTTCCAGTTTTATGACAATATAAATTTTTAAAATGTCGATTATTCGGCTATTTGACCCCGATAGTATCACCCGCCGTCGTGATATTTGAAATGTCCAAAGACATAAAATAAAATGCTTTTCTAGCAATTTTATCTTCAAATGGTTTGGGCTTATTTTTCTTTAACATTTGATTTGATCGAGACTGAGCGTTTCTGATATGAATTAAAGGACGTTTGAGATACATGTCAATGAGATCACAAAATCCGGAAAATCGCATGTACGTCTAGCAAATTACTTTATTATGCCTTCTTTGATCATTGTCAAGTTTTATACATGTGTTGACTCTTTCTTCAGTCGTGTCACCAGATTTGCCAAAGGTTTTATTTTCCGGATCAGGGTCAACTTATAAATTTAAAGTACGGTTATTATCTCCAATTGATATCTTCACACTGCCTGTTTTATATTCTAACCATAAAATATAATCAACGATAATATTGAGCCAGAAGTAAACACTTACAATAAGAATTGATATTTAAAAATATACATACTTTTAGAAAATTCAGTAACAGAAAAATGTTCACCTAAAAAATTCTGCTAGTATATACAAGTATTGTAAACCTATTGTTTAAAGTATCTAAGAAATTGACATCGATGAATCAACCATGAGGTATAAGAAACATTGTATGCGTGAAAATGATTCTTCAGACGATATATAGTATATAGTTACTACTTACACAACTGAAAAAAAAAGACTTACGCATGAGAAGTTCAGAATCAAGGAACCATAAATACGTGGTCAAGTTCTGGTCAACTCTGTCAAATGGACATTAGTTTTGTTTAATTTCCTGTCATCTGTTTATGATTAACAAAATAGGAGATATAACACAATTACACCAATTATTATTATTATTATTATGTAGACCAAATCTAGTTGACCACATATACTTGTGTTAGTTCGAATCTGATGTTATCACAAAAGATGGCATTGACAAAAGAACAAATAGGAGTTTTAGGTCAGATGACCATTGTCAGATAGTTTGGTAAATTTCATTATAATCCTGGATCAAATCGAATAGACCTACATGTGTAGATGCTAAGAAAATAATTTTAAACAGAATAACTTAACAATGAGATCAAAGGAAAAGACAAAAATATAAACAAGTCTTTAAAATCCTTATAGAAAACAAGGTTGCGCAACATATACCCAAAACAAAACTAGATACGAACTCTTGTGCTTCGGATGGGCAATTAGTTCTCGCTCTACTAGCTGCACACGTTTTATTGCTCATGTTTAGTTATATAAAAGTATAAAAGAACAATGAACGAGGAAGGAAGACATAGTTGTGGCTATAACAAACATGACATTTTGTTGGCTTTTTTGTAAACTTAGTCTGTAAAACTAAATTAAAGAAATGACAGTAGAATTAAGAACCACCCTGGACCCTTACTCGCAAAACTTAATTGAAGAAATGACTTCAACTGAATTATTAAAAAATCTTGGCTTTCACACTCAATTTATATGTGTACGTTAGTCAAGGCTTGATGTGGGTTTTTTGTATCTGTTGACTTAAGTAATCGTTCTTTTTGAATTATGAAATGAAAGTACTTCGTCAATTATGAATAAAAGCAGACGGAAAGGAGACTCGTCTAACGACACGAAAAAAACAAAAGATAGTTTGAGGTATTCTACAGTTGACAGGTATCTATACAATGTGTTTAACTCTTACTCGCCTCAAGTCAGCAGCAAAACCTAAACCTTAAGGAAAAAGGCTTCTGTAGTTGCCAAAAAAATGTACCTCCACAAAAGTAGTCATAAGAGTAACAGGATATCAAAATTTCTACGAGAAAATTTAACATATGTTTAATTTACCAATGCTTAAAATTTAGATGTTTAAAAGAAACAATGCCTTCTATTTAATTGCATATGCTAACGCATGGAACAAAGGATTTATAAAGTCATATGCTATTAAGCGAAATTTAAAGTTATATATTATATTTGTTGTTTTTCTGCTGCAAAATACTATTTAGTGTAAAATATTTGCATACAAAATGTCTACGTAATCTTTTCACATCTGGTTGGTATCGTAAGTTTTTAAGACTGTTTAAACTAGCTGTACTACTTTCTGCATTATTCGGTCCAGATCAAATTCTTGTTTTAAAACCATTGTAAAATAAATTCAATAAATATTTTTACTAATATACCATTTTAACTGTTCATAAACATTTGGCTTCAGTCAAACTGTAGGTAGCACTGATAAAAATCTGATTTAAACGATTGCAAAATTCACTGTAATGGCCATCGGAAACATATACACTATCGTACCATATAATTTATCATTGTTTCTTATAAGGACATTCAGTAGTCTTTAATTCTATCTAAACTTACAAGAAACAATGTTATTTAGTAAAACAATTGGGGCTATATTTCATTTTGATAAATGTAAAACACGTTTTCCGAAATTTATAAGATTTAAATTCCATACAGAAAATATTTTAAATAATCAGTACAATGATACAGCAGAATTATTTTCAACACAGTAATGGTGCATGCGTTTCGTTCGTTCTCTCGCAACATCCAATGGTATTTCAAACATAGAAATTAAGATAACGTTCAGCCAGTCATTCATACATTGTAGCAGCAAACTTTTTAAAAGCCCAATTGATTCGCGTATTTACCCCGAATATATTAAGCAAAACAACTACAGCTGTTTTATGAACGTACTCTACACAGTTTTCTTTTATGTACCCTGAGATATAAATAAATACTTAGATTCATCTTACAGCATTTATGTATTCAGTAAAACGTGAATTTTCCATAGCATCTATAATATTTCAAAACTATTCTCAGTGCAAACAGGCAACCACTTATGTTAATATATGACACATTTCAAAGATTATTGATTTGATTTTTGGTATTTAATGCTACTTTCAGAACCATTGGTAATATCATGGCGGCCAGCTTTTGTAGGTGGAGGAAGCCGCCAGAGTATCTTGGAAGAACGAGAGGCATTCGAACGGAAATTAACAATCCTACATAACTAAGATTGATGTCGAACGCATCTGAAAAGAGCAGGGTTCGAACTCACAACTGCAGACTAGATATGCTATAGCTAGTGGTCACTGGAGGATTACTTTTTTTCTTTTGATACTCCTCGGCTTCCGAGGTTCTCCCATAAAATACAAATATGTATGGAGTATTTCCTCTGTTTTTGTTTCATTTACAGACTGGCGATAAGAAAGACGTTTAATTATCTTTTAATTGATTTTCATTTTCAAAAATCTATTTTTATTCTCAGTATTTACCATTATTTAAAATATAATCTTAGATGAAGAAGAAAACAGAAATAAGAATAGTTTTCGAAACCACGAAGTTTACAGATGAAGCTGTGATACTTTGAATTTAGTAAAAGTAATTACACAGGATTTCCTTTTGGAATACATGTTCAAAGACATTTGCCACACCTAATGGATCTCAGACCACCATAAAATTATCACATTCATGCATAATAGCAATCTATAGTTTTTAAGTAAACTTTATGCATTAGCACACATACTAATGAACAAGTAGTAACAAGTTTAAATGTTGTTGGTAGATATAGCATTGAAAGACGTCTCAAACCAAAATAAGATAATGCATATTCAAAAGATAATATATAGCTTAACTATCTTTATTTTCAACATAATTTTAATGTTTGTTAAGAAAGGCCATTCTTCTACATTTTTATCAAATAATAAAAAGCAAAATTCTGTCAAAATGCAGTTTTCATCGTATGGTCGTCGTTTCAGAAATAATCCAAAATAGTGTACGACATCAAAGTACATACATTGAGTAATAATAATACAGTGAATTAAAGTGAAGGTTTGAACACTTTTGAAAATTACCATGGTCTGACATCAATTTTAGAAAAAATAATTATTTATAAAGTGAAATCAATTTTAAACTGAATATAAACAGAATAAATTTATCACTATCTAGTAATTTCCATAATACTCTGCACTATTGACATTTATGTTTTTGCTTAAACGACTGTTTCAAACAGATTGATTTCTGTATTTTTAGCCTATAAAAACTTTTAAAAAGTTTATTTAATGTTATACAAAGAGGCTGTTCCACGCCAGTTAGTAACTAAAAGTATGTTTTAACATTTGTCAAAATGGATACCATAAGGCATTTTAATCCTATTTTCTTTTGAAAACAATTGACGGGCGAGCTGTCCATCTGCTGAAAGTACGACGACACTGTTATTTCTGTAGGATGTCACGTAAACATTGGAATCGTTATCTACAGTTACTCCATTCGATTTCAAAATTGATTCGTCTCTGTATTCCCAAATCTTCTGTCCTGTGACTTTCTAGCATGTGACGGTTTTGTGACTGCGTTTGTATGGTATATTTTGTCTTTTGATGTTGTTACATAATTCCAGTAATGCTTGCCATCGACTTTAACTACCGTTGTGGTAGGACTTCTTTTTTCATAATATATTATTCTTCCTTTTTCATTTGTATTGCCGAAGCAATCATTTGACGTTTTAATCTTGTTTACAATCTTTTTATTTTCTATGCTGATTACTTCTATATAATAAGGCTTTGCATTATGAGTGACAGCAACCGTGTTTTCATCAATACATGTAGCATCAACCGGCCAACGTGATACAGGTATTTCACAATCAAATAATCTATTTTCATTGTCGATTACAAGACGATGGGTGTCATTATCTACAAAGACCATTTTCCCAGTAGGCATGATAGTGCAGCCCGTGATTCCAGTTTCTCTTCCCCCTTTCGATATCTCAAATGTTTTTAATAAGGTAAGATTGATGCCATTGATTGTTTTGATATTGTTGGTACCATTTGTTGAGCTTGTTTGTCTCTATCCATCGTCAAGGTAATGGTTGGCGGATTTCTTATAGCTGATATCTCTCCAATCTCTGTCATGGAGAGTATGTCAGACATCTTGTCATCAATTTTGCATTTTAAGTTTATTTGTTGTAAGCTTCCATCTTCTATTAAAGACTACATAAACTTCTCTTCCTTTTGGATATCGGCCTCAAACATTTTACCACCAAGAAATGTTTGAAGGTCAGTTGCAAAACTTCGTCGCAAAAATATTCTTTTGTAGCTCATTAAGTGATTTCTCATGGTCTGAAACTTTTGAAAGAAGTCTTTCTATTTGTGATTTCGCTTTCTGTTCCGCAGCTTGGTTATCCTGTTGTATTTTCTTTTCAAGTTTATCTGGATGTTTGTTTATTTTATCGCGCATCTCTTTTATATCTGTTTTGAATGTCTGTCGCTGTTGTTGATTTTCCCAAGTTCTGCCTCCAGTCTTCCACTATTCTTTCGATGTTACCAATCATTTCTTTTACACTTTGTTCCATAATGTCAAATAATGCGGAAATCTTCGACGTTTTGAAATTTGGAACTTTGCACTTTTACACAGATTACAATAATTCTGATTTGTAACTTTTATTTTATGACTGATTATATTTTGACACATAACACTTTTTTCATCTAACTAATCTCTTATCTAAAGTATATTTGTTAGTTACATTTACCCATGACTGTCATATTTCAAGTTGCGTAACCTCTTGGCATAGTCAAGATTCCGTCTTCCCAAATATCTAAGTCTTGGCCGAAATTTTGCATGGAAACAGACGATACCAAAGTTGTTTTGTGCTTGAAGAGTTGAAATTCTATTAAACCGCCTTCAACTGTTAATTTTATCCAATGCAGAAATAGAACTTTAAGAATAAGTTTACCTATTAAAATAGAATTTGAACTGTTGAATTTTTAGAACGAAAAGTTCTTTTGGAACTGTTCATGTTAGATTATTATATGATTTTCAGTCCTTAAAATGCCTTGATGTCTGAGTATTTTACTCGTGTGTCTATACGTTGGGAGCATATGAATGACTGTTTATGTGTTTTCTACAATTAGTCTGTTAAGATCATATTCTTGCTTTCAAACCATTGAAAAATAAATTCAATAAATATTTAATAAAATGTAGCATTTTAACCGTTAATAAAACAAATAATCTTAAGTAACAGAATTTTAAACTTTGTGGACACATTTATTGAATTTGTAACACCAACAATGCATTGAGCATTAAACAGTTTCTTGTTTATATAAGAAAAAATAATACTATTAAGAAATTGTTAAGGCCAACACCGTTCTTTTGTTGTTCTTTTATAAGGTGTATCAAAAAGCACTCGACTAAGATTGTTTTTCTTCGTTGTTATTCACATCCTATTACCGGCTATCCGTACTGCAGATGCAGTAGGTAACAGTCTGACTAAAGCCAGACCTAAATTGGCCTATTGGATAATAAAGTTATCTACTTCGCATATGAATTAAAGATATTGAATTGATATGACGCAGTAATTTATAATGGAATTAAATAGAAGATACATTTAAGTGGTTTATTTCACTATGAAAAGGATAACTCGTCTAAATAGATAACATCTTATATGCAAAGGAATTAACTGTTATTGTTCTTATAGGCTATCATGCATTTTTTTTTTTTTTTTTTTTGTGTGTGCTCATTCAACTGTCCCCATGAAAAGTTTAATATTTTATTTGCAACTGACATTTTACATTTCATATATTTTACGTACTCTTAAATGTTATACATTGTAAAAGATGTTTAATTTATTGTCAAGGTTTGATGATGACTTAAAATTGCTCAAATGAAAACAAACTATAGCCATAAAGGGAAGGGTTTTTCCGATTTATAAAATATATATATTCATCAGTCGGTTCTGCACAAAAATATAGTTATATGTAGCTTATTCGCCGTGACTAGGTTCTCCTTGCACAAATCGCCTTCTTAAGTAACGCATCGCCGATGACTTTTATGCGACCTGACTTTTCAGATCATTTCAGATTTACATCTGGAATCTGAGCAGGTTTACTATCTCCTGTTATTTTCCACAAGCGGTAGTTGAAATCAGTAAATAGTGGAGCTTCAGTCAAACTGCAGGTAACACTGATCACAATCTGATGTAAACGATTGAAAAATTTGCTGAAATGAGCATCAGAGACAGATACACTATCGTACAAGATAACAAAACATACGATTTATAATTGTTTCTTTTAAGGACATTCAATTAAAGTCTTCATTTTATCTAAACTTAAAAGAAATACTGTTATTTAGTAAATTAATTTTTCATTTCATAACTAATAAATAGGTTTTCGGAAATTCATTAAACTTAAATTCCATACTGTAAATATTAATAACCAGTGCAATGACAAATTGTAGATTTATTTTAACACAGACGGGGAGCGTTTCGTTAGTTCTTCCATAATATTCTGTGATTCTTTAAAATAGAAAGTAAGATAACTTTGAGCCAGTTATTCATACATTGTAGCAGCAAAATATATAAACAATAATTTTGCTTATTTATCACGAATATGTTAACCAAAAACAACTACAGCTGTTTCATTGACGTACTCCAAGTAATTTCTTTTATTAACACTAAGATATAACTAAGTACTTAGCCTCATCTAATATGTGAAGCTGCCAGCATTTATGTATTCAGTAATGTGCTATATCATGGTGGCCAGTTTTTGTTGGTAGAGGAAGCCGCTGGAGTACCAGGAGAGAACGAGATACCTCCTGTAGGAAAACTGACAATCCTAGACAACTAAGACTGGAATCGAACGAACCTGCCAAGAGCGATCAAGACCAGGGTTCGAATTCACGATCTCAGTCTTGACTTGCTTGTGGTCACGTGCACTGTCAGACTACTTTTGATACAAATAAATACAAATAAATAAAGTACAAATATGAAAGGAATATTTCATCTGTTTTGTTTCATTAATAGACTGGCGATAAGTAAGAATTTTGATAATTATTTATTTGATTTGTTGTTCTCAGTATTCACCACTACGCATTTGAAATATAATATTTTGGGGAAATCAAAATCTGAAATGTTTTCGAAACCACGAGGTTTACAGATGAAGCTGTGATACTATAAATTTACAAAATATTGAAGGACTTCTTTTGGGGATAAATGTTAAAGAAATTTACCACACCTATTTGATCTCAGACCACCATAAAATTATCACATTCATGCATAATAGCAATCTATAGTTTTTAAGTAAACTTTATGCATTAGCACACATACTAATGAACAATCATGAAGTCAGTAACAAGTACAATGAGGTAGGGCCAATTTCCCATGTATTTGTTTAAGCCAAACGGTAGAAAGCCTACTGGAATTTTAAAATTTAAGAGTCTATAGGGTGTACTTCATTTTTTAACAATTTTACATATTTCCATAAAATCAAACAGTTATTCAGTGCTACATATTAATGTCGAAGGCATTTTGAAAAATCGCAAAGTTTACATGTTTTTGGTAGATATAGCATTGATAGACGTCTCGTCTCAAACCAAAATAAAATAATTTTTATTCAAAAGATAATATATAGCTTACCTATCTTCATTTCCAACATACTTTTGATGTTTGGTAAGATAGGCCCTTCTTCTACATTTTTTTATCAAATACTAAAAAAATGCAAAATTCTGTCAAAAATGCAGTTTTCAGCGTATGGTCGTCGTTTCAGAAATACTCCAAAATAGTGTACGACATCAAAGTACATAGTTACACTGAGTAATGATATATATAATACAGTGAATTGAAGTTAAGGTTTAAAGTCTTTTTGAAAACTACTATGGTCTGACATCAATTCAGAGGAAATTAAATGTTTATTAAGTAAAATCAATTTAAAACTGAATATAAACAGAGTAAATCTATGACTATCTAGTAATGTCCATAATACTCTGCACTATTGACATTTATGTTTTGCTTAAAAGACCGTTTCAAACAGATTGATTTCTGTATTTTGTTCTGTACTTTTAAAAGTTCATTTAGTGTTATACAAAATGGCTGTTCCAAATAAGTTAGTAACGAGTAGTATATTTCTCCCTTGGTCAAAATGGATACCATAAGGATTTTTATCTCATTTTCTGCTTCTAACAATCTATGGGGTGCTTACCATCCGGTGAAACTACGACGACACTGTTATTTCCGTAGGATGCCACGTACACATTGGAATCATTATCAACTGTTATTCCATTAAAACCTTCTGTCCTGTAACTGTGTAGCATATGACGGTGTTTGTATGATATATCTTGTCTTTTGATTTTGTAACATAGTTCAAATAATGCTCGCCGTCGACTTTAACTACTGCGGTGACAGTACTTCCATTAGTGATGTCTGCTGTTTGAATACCTCTCCCTATTTCATAGTATATTAATCTTCCTTTTTATTTGTAATGCCGTAGCATGGTTTGGATGTTTTGATCTTGTTTACAATCTTTTATTGAAGATGTTGATAATTTCTATATGATAAGGCTCTGCATCAAGGGTGACAGCGACCGTGTTTTAATCGATACATGTAACATCAACCGGTGAACGTGATACAGGTTTTTCACAATTAAATAATCCATTTTCATTGTGGATTACAAGACGATTGTTGTCATTATATACACAGACCATTCGCATAGAAGGCGTGATTGTGCAGGCCGTGATTTCAATTTCTATTTTCCTTTCGATATCTCAAATGTTTTAATAAGGTAAGATTTATGTCATTGATTGTTTTGATATCGTCGGTATCATTAATTTTGTTGAGCTTGTTTGTCTCTATCCATCGTCAAGGTAATGGTTGGCGGATTTTTATATCTGATATCTATCCAATTTTGTCATGGTGAATATGTCAGACATCTTGTCAACAATTCTGCATTGTAGGTTTATTTGTTTTAAGCTTCCATCTTCTATTAAAGACTGCATGAACTTTTCTTTCTTTTGTGTCTCGGCCTCAAACATTTTACTTCCAAAAATGTCTGAAGGTCAGTTGCCAATTTTTTCGTTGCTGAGGTTTTGTTTTATAGCTCATCTATTGTTTTCCAATGGTCATAAATTTTAACAGGAATCTGTCTATTTGTGATGTGGCTTTTTGTTCCGCATTTTGGATATCCTGTTGTATTTCTGTTTCAAGTTTATCTAGGTGTTTGTTTATTTTGTTACGAATCTCTTTTAAGATTGACAGACAGATACCATAAACATACTAATATATATAACAGGCCAGAGTCTGAGCTTGTTTCGCTATATGTATAAAACAAGATTGACGAAAAAAGGTCATTTATTCAAAATCATAAAATGCTGCAGCAGAAGTCGCAGCCCTATCCTGAAACTGTGTGCTTTATAATACCGAGTGTCTAAACCAATTAACGAGAGCTGAATTTAAAGAGGTGGTGAAATAAGACCGAGTACTGGTGCTCCAGACTTAAATTGGAACAAAGGTCCACTTGTATGGCCAAAATGTAACAAATATTGATGGACATATGTAACTGGACACGCAATATTTTCTGCACAAATCAGGATATAAATGGTTTTGGATGCAAATCACTGTGTTTATAATATGTCATGGTTAAAGACATACCTTTCAACGTACTACTCCCATGATCAAATGATATGTCGCCAACTTGAAGCACCTGCTTTGTATCGGAGCCGCTTTTGGCCGATATCTCACCTACCCGTAAAAGGCATAAAAGCCAGCACAAACATAGCCTTAAGGGCTAATTGGTTATCTACGTTAACAATTACACACGGCAAAGCGTCAATTAATTTGATCAAAATGTCCTTAGTAATATGTAGTCTAGGGTCATTCTTGCCTTTCAAATTCTGTACACCTTTCAAAATTTTATGAATTACAAACATGTCTGTTGGATCAGGCCAATTATTTGATTTGTGCACATAACTCAAAGCTGAAATATGGGTGGCGATAGTTGATGGACTATAATTTCGTAAAATTAAATGAGCAATAAAATGAGATAGGTGTATGTGGGAAGATGAAATGGTCTGCATTCAGCATAATACAGCTCACAAAATTGTAAATAATAATTTATCATTCTTGAGTAGGATTTATGTGTAGCATCCGATTAAGACATGGAAGTTGCTCTGAACAACTAAGCAACTACAGAGTTAAAAATTGCACTGGAACTATTGTCTATTTTGGAGAGAATCATGGGGCAATCTGGCGCACTTTCTGAAAAGAAAATCGAGAGAGTACATCACAAATGACATTATGATTTCCCGGGATTTGTTTTGCTGGAAAGTATATATTATGCTTTAAAGAAGCTAGGATCAAACGTCTTACAAGTCTCATAATCACACTGACCCTCGAAGAAGTTTTGTTGATATCTGACCCACTGGCCACTACAGAGACATCGTAAAATTTACAGTATAAATTTCTCCTCTTTATATCAGTTTAAGCTATAAAACTACATAACTAATCTTCCCTGCTGTCTTAAATTATTTTATTCCGCTTTTCAATTAGCAAATAAAATTAGTTTTATATCTGTCTGGAATCTCTGTCGCTGTTGTTGAATTTCAGCCAAATTCTGCCCCGGTCTTCAACTATTCTTTCTATGTTGGTCTTCATATCTTTAAACTTTGTTCCATAATGTCAAATAATGCGGAAGTCTTCGACGTTTTGACAATTTCATCAATTGCTAACAAATCACATTTCTTGTGACTTGTTGTTATGCAAAGCAGTTAACAAAGTTTTCATGTTGGAAATAGTAGTGCTGATACTTTTCTCATGGTCTGAGCAGTATTGGTTTATACTTGCTATTGTAGGTGTTATTTGTTTCACTGAAGTAACTTCATGATTTCTAGTGGCTTTGGAAGCTCGATGGTGCTTTTCGCAAGATGTGCATAGCGCTTCGTCGCATTCCGGACACCAGAAGGTAACCTGTCTCACCACGTGCTGGGTTTCACACATACCACAAAACGTTCTACTGGCTGAAGCCATTCTAATCTTAAAATAAGAAAAATATAGTTACTGTCTTCCGAAACGAGTTAAAGAGTACTCCAAATTCATTTTCATTGATTTTGTATACCTCAATTTTGGACAGAAAATATTTAAACCAGAGGCTCCCAAGAACCCGAATCGCTCACCTGGTAAAAATATGCCATTTTGTTATTTATTTTTACCTTTTTTGCAATTAGTTATGTTTGCTTATTTGTGAATCTTTTAGTGATGTTTTTTTGGTAATTTTGTACCAAAGATTATTTTACTGTTGATAGATTATACATAGCTATTAAATTTTAAGATAAAAAGCAAAATAATAAAAGAAAAAATTCCTGATTTAAGGGCGATAAATCTTATCAGGAGTCAATGAGGGCATGTTGACTATCTTTGACGATCTCTTTTTTGTTGATCTCTTTGCTTCAAAATTCCCTCAATATACTTTTGGTTTTTACAAAATGCAAAATGAAAAACTAAAATCATCATTCAAGTGATAAAACACTTATAAGAAGTCGGTTAACAGTTTCAGCTGCGTTGACTTATTTGTAGATCTTATTGTGCTGAACACTTTAGCTATTTGTTGGTGCTCTCTTTATTATAGTTTTGCATCAAAACTGAATAGAAATTATCTTACAAGGCCAATTACCCTCTAAGAGGTCAATTAACGATTTCGACCAGATTGACTTATTCGTAGATCTCATTTTGCTAAACATGTTTTTAATTTTGATCATTCCTCTCTATTTACAAGCGTTTCTGTCAAAAATTATTTAATGGGTAAAATGATTATTCAGAGGCAATAATTCCTATAAGATGTCAGTTTACAGTTTCGGCCATGTTGACTTATTAGTAGATTTTATTATGCTTAACATTTTGCTATTTACAATTTAATAATAAAAATAGTAATAATAATAATAATAATAATAATAATAATAATAATAATAATAATAATAATGTTTTTATTTACAGAGGGTGACTCAATTTCTCTCTTATCGTCATGATTTCTGCAAAAATGCAAAATTGAGTAAAACCATCTTTCAAGTGCAATTATTATTATAACTGGTCAACTTACGATTTCAACCATGTTGAATTTTTGCAGATTTTTTTCGTAACTATTTTTATATTTAGAGTTTCTCTGATTGTGGTTTATTAAAAATTAGAAGAAAATATCTTTCAGTGGCAACAACTCCTATTACGGTTCAATCGACTATTTCGGCCATTCATTTTATTTCTAGATTTTATTTTGCAGAATATTTTTCTTTTACAAATTCTCTATATCTATAAAATTTTCTGCAAAACATAGGTAAAATCGTCTTTCTAAGGCAATAACAACTATAAAGGTTAATTGACGATTTCGTTTATGTTGACTTATTAGTAGATCTTATTTTGTTGAACATTGTTGATAGTTACAGGCTTTCTCTTTTTGGTTTCTACAAAATTGGATAAAATCACATTTCAATGACAAAACTCCTATAAGGAATCAATTGCGATTTTAGCCTTATTGACTTATTTGTAGATCTTTTGTACTTACCATTTTGCTGATTGTAGTTTCTATCTATCTCTATTTATCCTGGTTTCTGCAAAAGTGGAAAAATCATCTTGCAAGAGGGTTCAAAATGGGTTGTCCGAATTTTCTAAAATGCAATAAGAGATAGACCTTCTTGACCTTCTAATCATTTAAACCCTATCTGTTTTTCTTTAACTGCTTTAGGTTTTGACTTATAATTATTCATTTTATCCATATGTTCTATGTGTAGCCACAGCACCCATGTTTGTTCAACTTCTAAGGAACATTCAAAGGAAAGTTTGGTAACATTTAGGTCAGTACTTTCAGAGGAGGAGATTTTTTAAAACTTTACGATGACGACGATCACGACAGACGACGACAAAAGCTAACATGCAGGTAAGTATTAAAAAAACAGAAAAAACATGTAACTTATGTACATCTTCTAGCTCCATGTCTTAACTTTTCAAGGATCACAGATTAATCTGTACATAAATTACTGTCATGTTTCCTAAAACCTTAAATATTAAATTCGTTTCGGACTATTGTAAATCATAAACCACAATAAACAATCGAAGAAAATTCCCTTTATCATTAACTTGAACAATATAATTATTTATAGACCTAAATGATACTCATGAATAATAACTTTAAACATGCAAACCATTCTCAAACAGATATATATATATGTATGTCATATTGTTTCTATACCAGGTCATACCAATGAATTCGAAAGTACTTTTGCTTTTACCTTTCAATACCCAAATAAAACTCTTTTAGTTACCTATTGATTTGCAGATATGGTAAATTTTTAGTGATTTTACCTTTAAATGTGTATGTCAACATCAAAATCCCTGTCATCAAAGCATGTCTTGTCTATTAACAAGGTCAATAAAGCTATGTGAATGTATAAAGTCTACAAACATATGAGGCATGTATTCTTTCCATTTAAAAACGCGACACATATACCCATATTGACTTCTGCTTTTTGTTTTAAATAGAGTCTATTCCTGCAGAGGAGCTCGAATAAAAACTACACTAGATAAGTACACGCACTTTAACAATAAAACGATAGATTAAAGATAGACAGTTAACAATAGAATTATATACTTGGCCTGTCCCAAGTCATTAGCCTCGTCAGTTGTTGTTGCATGAAGTACCTTAATGTTGGTTTTTTCATTTGCAAAATTTGGTGTTATTGACAGATCTTTGTTTTTTCTTTAACTTTCATAGACTCGGGACAAAATATACTATGTCTTATTGTAAATTGTTGAAGACTGTATCTTGACATCCAGATAACTTTTGGTTATTCTTGTTGTTTGTTGCAGTTTCATTGTCTTATACCCCAACTATTATTTTACTTACATTGCTAAGCATTGTGAACACATAATACGTTCCACCTATTTCACTATTATAGATATGTACATTATTTGTTAAATTGTGGTAATTCCATGATTCGGGTTTTCATTTGGAGTTTTTCTGTCAAATAGAGCGTTAACTTCCCACCTCAGCTATGAATCCAATAATAATGAATATATATTCGCATGTTCTTCAAATAACGATTACCCTGTTTTACAGAGTAGTGTTGTTTTATGAGACATTGAATAGTTAATGCTAATCAGTATGAGATATCCCATTTTGTTTAAACCGAATTAACTATTTTCGTCTTTACAAATCCGAAAACTTAAAACGACATATACTTTTTATTATTAATGTGCTCAAAGTATAATGAAACATTTTTTTATAATTTTACAAAATATCTTATACTTTCGTCCGTAATTTACTTCTAGAATCGTTAATAATAAAATTTAAAATCCCAAACAACAACACGCTAAAAGAACTAAAATGAAATTGAAAGAAAATACTTTAATTTATCCAAAGTAAAACGCTATACAGATAATCAGTTGAGCAACACGAACCCCAGAAAAACGGATTCGATTTCGGAGGGCAATCAGTTCTCTCTCCGTTAGCACCCGTGGTATTGTTCAAGACAAAATATATATATAAGTGGGTTTATGATACTGATAATGAAAATGGAAGAAAGATGGAATTGCTGATACGACAAATGAGACATATCTTTGCTTTTTAAACCAAGACATGATAGCGTGCGTAAAACTTAGTTTAAGAAATAACTTCAGCTCTGTAATAAAGAGCCCTGAACCCTCACTCTCGATTTCTAAGTATAAGTAAGTCAAAGCTTGACATGGGCATTTCTGCATATGTTGTATAATTATTTAAAGTTCAACTAGAAAGATATGATAAACATAGTAATTGATCACTTTGTGTAATTAAATGAAAGTACATCATCTTTGAATTAAAAGAGACTAAGGTATACTTTAATGAGACATTAACCCAACAACAGACACAACCAAAGACATCTTGAGGTCAATAATTGACAGGTGTCTATACAATATCAAGCTATAAATCGTCCAAAATGTGTAGCAGAACGTGAACCTTAACATGTGTAAGGAAAATAGAATTTGGATTCTTGTTATTTAAACCCTGTTAGATTAATTTAATAAATGTTTATTACAATCTTAAATGAATAATTCTGAATTCGTCGACACATACATCTAATTTTGGAAACTAGTAAGACATTGATCATCACAAAGTTGCACTTTTATTTGAGAAACTCAACTATTCAATTAAAACCTTTAAGGCCAGTACCCTTTCTATAGTTTATTTGCTTTACGCTATATAAATTTTAAAAATTTCGTTGTAATTAAAAGATGAAAATACTTTTGCATTTACATTGAATTAATTCTAAAGCTACTTATAAAGATTGTATTTGTCATCGGCACCAAAATTTCCACTTAAAGTATTCAAAAATTGAAAGTAAAGGAGTTAAAAGAAGGAGAAGATATATACCAAGGGATAATACTTTACGATTTTTGATATTATGCGTGATGCTTCAGAAATACGACCAGGTAAACAAATTTGAGTACGTTGTTTCTTTTTAGGACATCCAATAGTCTCTAATTTCTCTAAACGAGAGAAATAATATTTTGAGTAAAAGTTTGGGGCGTTACTTTTTTCTTTTTATTGCGATAAATGCCAAATAGATTTTCAAAAATTCTTTTAATATACAAAATTTGACTTCCTTGCTGTAAAAATTTCTAACAAGTCCTAAAGTAAGTTTTGTTTAAGATATAGCATTTTGGGGTAATTTTTGTCTTCAAATTGCACAGTTATGCATAGCAGAAGTGTATTCCTTTCGATGTGTCAGTATAGTCATCTTGTTCTATAAAGCATCACAAGTAGAATCGCGGTGAACCATAATGATTAATGCATAGCCTAAAGAAATTAAAAATAAATTTACACACAAATACAACGATCGGTTTTTTCCCATTTTTGTCAGGTTGCTTTGTAATAGACGTACTCTCCACGTTTTATCTACTCATATTGGAAATAAAATTAAGATATTATATAAACACAACACAAGCTAATAGATTACATGGTAATAACTTTCTGCGCTTTTTCATATTATATTGGAAGATTATTCTAGAAACTCATCTGATAGCTAAGCTGACCGCAATTATGTATGCAGTTATCATACGTGAATTTTCCATAGCATCTTTTCACAGCTTTTCTCAGTGAAAACAGCAACCGCTGATGTTCATTAATATAGAATATAATAACAAATAGGAGTGGCAAATTTTCACTGTATTGGTTCCATACACTGATTGGTGATATGAAATAGTTTTCATTGTCTTTTAAAAAGTAAAAACAAAAATACCGATTCAAAACGGAAAGTCCCTTATCAAATGGCAAATCAAAAGCTCAAACACATCAAACGAATGGAAAACAACTGTCATATTCCAGACTTGGTACAGGCATTTCCTCATATAGAAACTAGTGGATTAAACCTAGGGTTTTAGCTAGCTAATTTCTCACTTGAATGTCAGTTGCATAGAATTGTTTTAGTGTCAAAATTCCTTTCTATCCTTCTTAGATAAATACTAAAACTTTCAGAATTATCTTGTTTATGCACTTAAATTAGAATCGGATAAAAAAATCAGTAAGATCTGTTTTCAAAACAACACAGTTTACAAACGAAGTGATACTTTAAAAAAGTAACATATTAAAACTCTTCTTTTCAGAAAATGTGTAGTAGAAATTGGCATCACCAATTTGATCTTGGACAACTATAACATTATCCTTCCCCATATTCATGATGTCAATTTAAGATTAAATTAATGCATAATAACACATACTAATAAAAAGCGTGAAGTACAAATTTAATTATTGTTTATTGATAGAAGTAAACCTAATTTAAAACTGAAAACTAACAGAATAAATATTTGGATCTCGAGTTATATCAATGACAATATATACTAATGATATTTATAATTGTTTTGAAAATCTACTGTTTTCCGCTCGACAAAATAAAAAAAAACATATTATCATTTAATGTTATACAAAAAGCCGTTCCAAATAATTTAGTAACGAGTAGTATATTTCTCCCTTGGTCAAAATGGATACCATAAGAAGATTTAATCCCATTTTCTTCTCCTAACAATTGACGCGCGTCCCTTCCATCTGGTGAAAGTACGACGAGACTGCTGTTCCCAAAGGATATCACGTTCACATTGGAATCGTTATCAATTGTTACCCCACGAATCGATTTCAAAATTGAGCCGTCTTTGTATTCCCAAACCTTCTGTCCTGTGACTGTGTAGCATATAACATTATCTGAATCATGGCGTGTATGGTATATCTTATCTTTTGATGTTGTAACATAGTTCAATTTATGCTGGTAGTCATCGGATTTAACTAATATAGTGACAATACTTCCATAAGTGACGTCTGCAGTATGAATACCTTTTCCCTTGCACAATATATTAATTTTCCATTTTATTTGTAATGCCGTAGCAGGAATTGGACGTTTTAATCTTTTTAACAATCTTTTTATTGGCGACGTTGATGATTTCTATATGATAAGGTTTTTCATTATGGGTGACAGCGACCGTGTTTTCATCAATATATGTAACATCTAAAGGTTGACGTGATACTGGTATTTCACAAACAAATATACCATTGTCACTGTGGACTATAAGACGATCATTTAATTGATCTACAAAGACCATTTTCCCAGTAGGCATGATAGTGCAGCCCGTGATTCCAATTGTTTTCCCCTTTCCGTATCTCTATTCTTTTTATTAAGGTAAGATTGATGTCATTGATTGTTTTTGATATCATCGGTACAATTTTTTGAGCTTGTTTGTCTCTATCCATCGTCAAGATAATGGTCTGCAGATCTGTTATAGCTGATATCTCTCCAATCTTTGTCATGGACAGTATATCAGACATCTTGTCATAAATTTCACATTTAAGGTTTATCTGATGTAAGCTTCCATCTTCTATTAAAGACTGCATAAATTTCTCTTCCTTTTGGATCTCGGCCTCAAACATTTTACCACCAAAAAATGTTTGGAGGTCAGTTGCAAAACTTTTCGTCGCGAAAATATTCTTCTGTAGCTCATCTAGTGATTTCCCATGGTCGGAAACTTTAGAAAGAAGTATTTCTATTTGTGATTGGACTTTCTGTTCCGCAGCTTGAATATCCTGTTGTATTTCCTTTTCAAGTTTATTTAGATGATTGTTTATTTTATTACGAATCTCTTTTATATCTCTCTGAAATGTCTGTCGCTGTTGTTGAATTTTCCCAAATTCTGCCCCTGTCTTCCACTATCCTTTCTATGTTGCTTTTCATATCTTTTATATTTTGTTCCATTATGTCGAATAATGCTGAAGTCTTCGACGTTTTGACAATTTCATCAATTGCCATCAAATCACATTTCTTGTGATTTGTCGTAACGCAAAGCGGACAACAAGGTTTTTCATGTTGGGAATAGTGGTGCTGATACTTATTCTCGTGGCCTGTGCAGTATTGATTTATACTTGCTATTGTGGGTGGTATTTGCTTATAGTTTATCACTGAAGTAACTTCATGGTTTCTTGTGCCCCCGGATGCTCGGTGGTGTTTTTCACATGATGAGCATAACCTTTCATCGCATTCAGGACACCACTCACCACGTGCTTGGTTTCACACACACCACAAAATGTTCCATGGCTGAAGCCATTCTAATCTGAAAACAAATTTCAATAGATAAATATTCAGTGTTTGCTTCACACATAATACAAGATGGTTTTGAGTTATAGATTCCAGGTGCTGAAGTATCTTTTGTTTGCTATACAGTGTTCCCTTTATTTGTCTTCGAGCTGTTATATTTCGTTTTCGTGTGACTATTGGATTGACTCGGTGTCAGGTTTTTGACTTTTGTTGTTCTTGGTGCAGGTGTGTCCGGCGTGCGATTCGGACGCGTGAGGTTTTTATGGTGTTGTTTCCATTTTGTTTGCCCATGTGTTTATACTTTAGTTGGTTTGTGCTATGTCAATAACGTGTGTACTCTGTGCGGTATGTGCTATTAACTACAGAAGCTTTTTGTCGGCGTCTTTGTCAGTTTTCTATCAGCTAGAGAGGCTTTTTAGTTGACGTCTTTGTCAAATTTACTATATGTTACTACAAATATTTTGTTGGCGTCTATGATAAATTTATTTGTATGTTTTTGGGTTTTTGGTCGAGTGTGTTATATCTTTGATGTATGTTTACACATTTTTGCTGCTGGATCACAATTATCGTCACATTAACCTTTATGTCTGTTTTGGTTGCTTACCCAATTCTTTCAGTATAACAAAAATATGAAAACTGTCATACAAGTGGGGGTTTAACTAGCTATAAAACCAGGCTGAACCAACCATTTTCTCTGGAAAATGCTTGTACCATGTCAGGAATATCACAGTTGTTTTCACTCGTTCCGTTGGTTGATAACGTTTGAGTTTGTCAGTTTTATCGATTTCCTTTGTTGAATTTTGTTTCCTTTTGAATTTACATTAGAGTTCGGTATTTTTCTAATACGTTTTTTTCAAAATATTGTTACTAAATTTGAAACGAGCTAAAGAATACTCCAAATTCATTTTCATTTATTTTGTATTCCTCAATTTTTAATAGAAAAATATTTAAACAAGATGCTCCCAAGAGCCTGAATTGCTCACCTGGTGAAAAACATGCCACTTTGATATTCATTTTACCTTTATTGCAATCATTTATGTTTGCTCATTTGTAAAGCTTATTTAGTGTTTTACTTTTAGTAATACTTTTGTAGATCCTGTATTGATGACTATTTTACTGTTTATAGTTTATTCATTTCTAATAACGTTTTGAGATAATTGGCTAAATTATAAAAGTAAAACATCCTCATTTAAGGGCAATAACATATACCAACAGTCTAACAATTATGCCATGATGACTATCTGCAAAGATTCTCTCAATCTACTTCAGGTTTTTAACAAAATGCAAAATAAAAAAATCTTCTTTCATGGAAAAATAGTAATCATACGCTTGGGTTGTCGATGACAGTTTCAGTCATGGTGACTTATTTGTAGATCCTGTTTTGCTAAACACGTTTACTATATATCGGTTCTCTCTATATATTATAGTTTTGCACCAAAACACAACAAAATGGGTAAAATCATCTTCCAATAGATATAAGAAGATGTGGTATGAGTGCCAATGAGACCACTCTCCATCCAAGTCACAATTAGTAAAAGTAAACCATTATAGGTCAAAGTAGGGCCTTCAACACAACACGGAGCCTTGGCTCACACCGAACAACAAGCTATAAAAGGCCCCAAAATGACTAATGTAAAACCATTCAAACAGGAAAACCAACGGTCTAATCTATATAAAAACGAGAAACGAGAAACACTTATGAACCACATCAACAAACGACAACCACTAAACAACAGGTTCCTGACTTAGGACAGGTGCAAACAAATGCAGCGGGTTTAAACGTTTCAACAGGCGCCAACCTTCACCCTAACCTGAAATTATAGTGTTACATCACAACATAGAAAGACACACTATAAAATATAAATTGAAATGGCTAAACTCAATCAAAAGACATATAAACAAAACAAATAAACATACACTGAACGAATAAATCTGATCTTTGACACAATGTAAATACAAAATTAATAAAACAGGGGTGAGATGTAAAACAATATTAGAAAGATAACTATAAGCTTAGACAAAATGCCGTTTAATAAAATAACGTACACAGGTAAATAAAAATAATTTTGTTGTAAGAAGTACATGGAGTACGGAAATATTTTTACAAAATAGATAAATTTGTTCTTCATAGTACGAGAACAGAAGTGAAAATGTATCGTCATACTAAATACTTATCAAAGGTGGTATATATAAGAAATAGTGAGACGAGATATAACACACAATAAGAAAACATTAAATAACAAAACATGCATTACAAATTGTATCAACAGGTCAAATTAACACGAAAGTACGATTTGAGAGTACTCGCAGTTACTGAAAGCTAGTTAAAAGCGAAAACAATTAATAATAAAAATCATGAATCAGAGACTAAAATCAACTAAAACACATCCCAGGGATTTAGTGTTTTAACGTCATGGACAGTCAAAGAAGACATGACTTGTGCAATGCCAAAATAAAAGTATCAACAGGCAGTAGGATAGTTAGGATTAAACCTTTTGATAAATATGTATAATGTTATATATAGATAAAGAAATCTCTATATAGAAAATGAACGTGGATGTGTATTTATACATAAGGCCACTTACTCCTCTTAGGGGTCAGTTGACGATTTCGACCAGTTTGACTTATATGTAAATCTTATTTTGCTTAACATTTTTCCATGGACATGATCTATATCTTTCCTCTCTATCTATAAGCGTTTCTGCCCAAAACTTATTTAATAGGTAAACATGGTTTTCAGTGGGCAATAACTCATATAAGGGGTCAGTTTACAATTTTGGCCACGTTGACTTTTTGTAGATCTTATTACTTAACAAATTTGCTACTTTACAATTCCTCTCTATTCATTATAGTTTCTGAAAAAATGCAAACATGGATAAAAACCATTTTGAAGGGTAATAACTTCTTTAAGAGACCAATTTACGATTTCATCCATGTTTACTTATTTGACGATCTTCTTGTGAATAAATGAGCACTCAGGTAATCGCACATACAAAACATATCATTTGACAAGGATGAGATTTTGGCGAATCATAAGTCCTTCATGGCTTCAATGAACATTACATTGAACAGCAAATCTGAGGACTTACCTTGTTTGTATTGGATACCTAAGTTTCACAAAATTCCGTACAAACAACGGTACATTGCCGGCTCATCTGCATGTTCTACACAGGAATTGTCCATTAGATTGACAAAATTATGTCCGCAGTGAAAGAGGGTCTTCAGAAATACTGTGAAACTGTTTACTCGCGTAGTGGTATTAACCATATGTGGATTCATAAAAACTCTTTAGAAATTCTGGATAATTTTAAATCTCCATCTTAATCTGAAATTAATCCTGATTTGATTTTTCAACCCTGCATACCACCATTCCCTATGTGAAATTGAAAAATCGTCAAAAGAAATAATCCACAATGCTTTTCAATATAAAAATTGTAGCGTACGCTATAAATTTATTACTTTGGGATACCATACGGCATATTTTGTTAATAATGAACAAAAAGGTAAAACATGCTACACAGAGGAACAAGTGATCAGTATGCTGGAGTTTCTTATTGACAACATATTTATTGAATTTGAGGTAGACTTTTTCAACAAATTGTCGGCATTCCTATGGGAACGAACTGTGCGCCTCTCCTTGCCGACCTCTTCTTATTTTCATATGAGTCGGAGTTCCTTCAGAAACTTGTCAAAACAAGAAGATCAAAGAAGCCAGATCATTTAATTTCACATTCAGATATATTGATGATGTTATTTCCAAAACAATCCAAACTTTTCTGATTGGTTTCCATAAGTATATCCTCCAGAACTAGAAATTAAAGAAACAACACACACGGCTTCCTCGGCCTCATTTTTAGACTTATACCTCGAATCTGACAAAAGCGGTCATCTCAGTACCAGAATCTTTTTTATTACTGTTTTTGTTATGTGCAGTTTATCTCTATATATCAAGGATTCTGTAAAATTGGTAAAATCATCTCATGGGCAATAAATCCTGTAAAGATTCATTGATGGGTTGTCCGATTTGTTGAAAATTCAATAACTGATAGAAATTGACCTTCTGATCATTAATTTTTTAAATAAACAGCATTTTACCCATATGTTCTATTTTCAGCAACAGCTCCCATATTTAAAATTGAGAATAAAATTGGGAATGTGTCAAAGAGACAACAACCCGACCGAAGAGCAGAAAACAGCCGAAGAACACCAATGGGTCTCCTGACTTGGGACAGGCGCAAAATGCGGCGGGTTAAACATGTTTTGTGAGATCTCTACCTCCCCTATACCTCTAGCCAATGTAGAATAAATAAACACACAACAATACGCACAGATTTCATGGATTGTTCATGGATCAAATCCTGATACAATTTTAAAACTATATTCCCTAAGAAACATTCAGGTAAAGTTTGGTAATATGTGGCTCAGTAGTTTCAGAGGAGAAGTTTTTTAAGTTTACGACGACGACAGAGGACGACGACGACGGACGACGACGAAAAACGAAGGACGACGGACGCCAAGTGATCGCTAAAGCTCACATGCAGGTGAGATAATATAAAAACAAAATGAAGTTATATTACTTTTATACATCAATTAGCTTCATGTCTTACATTTTCCAGGAGAACAGATTTATCGGTACATAGAATAATTTACAGGTGTAAACACGGTCATATTTCCTAAAATTTAGGATATATATTTGTATTTAAGATATTCATTTTGTAAATTATAAACCATGATAAACATTCGAGGGAAGTCGCCCTTTTATTATTTATAGAAACGCAATACAATTATTCAAATTCCTAAATATTATTTATGGAGTATAACTTTAAATATGCAAACAATTCTCAAACATATTTATACATGCATGTCAAGGTGTTTCTATAGTAGGTCATAACAATGAATTCGAAAGTACTTTGCTTTACTCTGCAATTCCCGATTAAAAGTCTGTTGCGAACTCATCATTTTTTATATAAGAATAATATTAGTGATTTTACCTTGAAATGATGATGTCATCAAATAAACATCACTATCAAAACATTTTATGTCTTCTCACAAGGTCAATAAATAAACCCGGATGTATAAAGTTAACTAACACTTGATGCATGTATACTTTCCCCAAAAGAAACGCACCAAATGCACCAAAATTGATTGCTGTTTTCATTTTAGAATAGAGTCTATTCCTGTCGAAAGAGCTGAAGTATTTTATGATGAATGAAAACGACACTCAACAATTACATGCACTTTGAAAATAAAATGAAAGATTAAAGATAGACAGTTAACATTAGAAGTATAATTATATGCTTGGTCTGTCCAAAATCAGGAACCTCCTCAGTAGTTGTCGTATGAAGTATCTTTTATGTTTTTTCTTTATTTTTGAAGAATTTGGTGTTAATGACAGGTATTTGATTGTTTTGCAAATTTTGTAGACTCTGAACAATTTATTGCACGTCTTATTGTAAAGGCAACTGTCTATTGTTGAAGACTATGTTGACATCCAGATGTCTTTTGATGATTTTTTGTTATTAGCTGCAGTTTCATTGTCTCATACCCCACATCTCCTTTTATTCATATTGCTACATATAGTTGCATTATCAACACATATTAAGCGCCAACTCTTTATCCATTATTGAAATCTGATGCCTTCTTGGATCATAGTCATGTTTCATACATTTGTTGCCTGTTTCACAGTCGTATCACCAGTTTTGTCAAAGGTGATATTTCCCCGAGGGTATCATCAGCTCAGTAGTCAGTACTTCGGTACTGACACAACTTATAACAAACATTTTAAAATTATCCGTTTATAAATTTTGAAATTATAAAGAAACTAAGGTTTCAACTCCCTCAGGCAAAGTTGACCTTAGATGGATTTGGCTATTTTCTTAGGTCCTTTTGGTTATATAGCTCTTCAATTGTTTTGGTTTTATACATCCTTGGCTTTCAAATATTCGGCTTTGAGCGTTCCTGATGAAGGTAAATCCAGAAAAGCACTCTGGACGCATGAAATTTATAACGTGTTGTTTTCATTTTTTCAGGGTCAAGGTTTCAACATATACATGAAATGTATGGTTATTATTTCAAATTGATATTTTCACACTCGTTTCTTTTTACATTCTTATCACCAACTATAATCAACGATAATATTGAATTATAAGTAGACTCTTAAAATAAGAATTAAAATTTCACAAATCTTCTAACCGCTAAAAAATTAACAGCAACAGAAAAAAATTCACCTTAAATCTTCTATATACCAAGTATTGTAAACCTATTGTTTAAGGTATATAAGAAATTGACATTGATGAATCAACTATGAGGTATAAGCGACATTTATGCGTAAAATGATTCCTCTGACTGTATAAAGTATTGTTACTATTTATAGAATTGGAAAAAAGACTTACGCATAAGACATTTAGAATCAATTAACCATAAATATGTGGTCAAGTTTTGATAAACTCTGTCAAAAGGACATTACTTTATTAAGGTTTTTGTCATCTATTAATTCTTTACAAAATATGAAATGTAACACAATTACACCAAATAATGATTCTGTGGATAAAATTTAGTCGACCCTCCACATGTACTAATGTTACTCGAAGGTGATCACAGTACAAAAAGTAAGCATTGACCAAACAACAGCAAATAGGAGTTTAAGGTGATCACTATTAGATAATCATGTAGTTCGAAACTTGTCTTTCCATTGATATCAAAAGAAAAATAAACAGGTAAACAAAGCTGGAGTGGGCGCTCACAAACATGTTTAACTCTCACAAACATGTTTAACCTTCACAAACATATTTAATCTGTCACATTATGTGTCACAAGTTAGGAGCTTGTAATTTTGTAGTTGTCGTTGGTTGTCCTTTTTCCGTTAATTGTCTTGACATAAATCAGACCGTTGATTTTAAATTTGATTGTTTAACAATATTTCACCTCGGTGCCTATTATGGCTGATTATACGGTATGGCTTTTATTCTTTGTTGACGGGCTTACGGTGACATATAGTTGTTTTCATCCAACCCATTTGAACTCTGACGGAAAGCTGTCTCATTGGTAAAAATCATACCGAATCTCCTTATTTTCATTAGTCTTAAAACACTATACAGATATCAGTGGAGAAACATGAACCACTGAAAAACTGGATACGATCTCGGAGGGCACTCAGTTCTCTCTAAACTAGTACACTTATTGTTCATTGCAAGTTTTATATAAGAGGGTTGGAGATAAATAATGAAAAAGGAAGCAAGACGGAATTGCTCTTACGACAAATGAGACATATATTTGCTTTTTAAACCAAGTCATGGTAGCGTCCGTTAAACTTAATTGAAGGAATGACTTCAGCTCTAAAATAAAGAACCATTACGCCTCACTCTAGATTTCTACGTGTTATTAAGTCCAAGCTTGAAGTCGGCATTTCTGTATCTTTTGTATCATTTATCTACAGTTAAGCGTGATAGATAAGAGACTTGAGATACACTTTAATCAGACAGCAGTCTAACGATAAAAATGAAATCTTGATTTAAACAATTGACAGGTGTCTATACAAGGGCAAGCTCTATATAGCCTCAAATATGTAGCAAAACGTCAACTTAAAGGAAACGGAAATACGGATTCTGAAATGACCTCTTCAAAATTGGTCATGAGAGTAACCGACATTAAGATGTCTATAACCAATATTTTTATACATTATTATGTAAATTTTTCCAAAGCTAAATATTTAGATGTTAAAAGCAATCCCTTTGATTTGTATGGATCATATGATTGTCTCGTACAGTATAGTTTACGGTATAAGTGATAACTGTTGTTTTTCTGCCGATAAAGACTGCTTTATTTAAAAATTCGCATGTTAAATGTCCACCAAGAAATTAAGACTGTGTGTAACGCTTAATCAATTAGCACACTACAACGAATTGTTTTCTTCCTTCTTAATTGAAAAGTTTAAGCTTTTACATTGAATTAATCTGAAGCTGATTAAGATAGTTTAATTTTCAATCAGCACCACAATTGTCAGTTATATGTTTACAAATATACGCGGTGGTGTCTTTCCTTTTTTTTGCAAGTTCCTTTTCATTGATGTGCTCTCCAAATTTTTCTTCTATTCTCCTTGATACATGAATAATATATTATTTAAATACCACATAAACTAATAATTCAAATGATTACACGTTTTAACTGTTTTTGTTTCAGTGAAATATACTATGGGTTCATTTCATATGTGAAGCTAACAAAAATATGTATTCAATTAAACGTGATTTTTCCATAGCATCTGTAATAATTCAAAATCTTCCCAATGCAAACAGCAACCGATGTTGTTAATAAATGACCAAAATAACAATGATTTATGATTTTATTGTTGGCGTTTAACGGTACTTTCAGCACTCTTTGCTTTATCATGGTGGCCTGCTTGGGCAACTCGGCTACCGATGTCCCATCTAATTACGAACCTAATTTCCACTGTATTTGTTTCATTATATAAAGACTTTTCAGAACATTTTCAATGATTTTTATTTGCCAAAACCTATCTTCACATGTTTCCAAATCAGTCGTTTTATTAACAAATTATATGATAAACAGAACTAGAGGCTCACCTAGGTCTATGTACATCTTCCACATTGGACACTCTCGAACATTGTGGACCACAATACGACAAAAATCTCTTATCTTGTTAATCATTTTGCTATTTAAAGTGGCTATCTATCTATAATAGTTTTCAAGATAATCAGCAGAAAACTAAAAATTGGTAAAATCACCATAAAAGAACAATAACTCCAATAAGGAGTGAACTGATAATTACAGCCAGTAGATAAGGAGTGAACTGATAATTACAGCCAGTAGACTTATTTGTAGATCTTGTCATGCTGATCATTTTTGATGATTTAAGTTTCTATATATCTGTAATAGTTTTTCAGATATAAGGAAAAACACCAAAAATGGTAAAAATCGTTGTTAAAGGGTAATTACTCAATAAGGAATCAAATGATTACAACCATGTCCATTTATTTGAAGATCTTGTCTTGCTGATTATTTTTGCTTATTTAAGTTTCTATCCATCTATTATAGTTTTTCAGATATTAACACGCAAAATATAGATAAAAATCATCATTAATTGGTAATAACTCAATAAAAGTCGTAAGACAATTTCAACAATGCTGAATTAATGGTAGATCTTGTCTTGCTGATTATCTTTGCTCATTAAAGATTATATCTATCTATTATAGTTTTCAGATATTTAATATCTATCATAATTTTCTAGACAATAGTCAAAATGAAAATATTGGTAAAATTTGTCGTTTAAGGGCGATAACTCAATAAGAAGTCGTCTGATAGTTTTGATGTCAATAGTTACAAATGTATTAGGTAGATCTCATCATTTTCAACATTTTTCATCTGTCAGATTTTCCCTATCTATAGCGGTTTTCAAAATACTATACAAAATTGCATTTTACACCTATGTCCTTTTTCTCGCCATTTTCGGCCAAGTCTGTCGGCAGGCGGGGTCATTAGACACATTTTAAAACAAGATACCCGATTGATGTTTGTGGCCAAGTTTGGATAAATTTTGCCCAGTAGTTTCAGAGAGGATGATCTTTATAAAAGTTAACGGACGACGACGACAGACGACGGACGCCAAGTGATGGAGAAGCTCACAAAAAAGCTTAATAATTAGATTATGAAATTTTAAGGCCAGAACCTCTTTCTATCGTTTTATCTTCTTTACGCTATATCAATAAAAAATTGAGTTTTTTTTCGTTGTAATTAAAAGATGAAAAGTTTTGCAATTACATTTAAATAATACTGAAGCTATATAAAGCTTGTATGTGTCATCGGCACCAAAGATTTCCACTTAAAATATTCAAAAATTATGGTAAAGGATTTGAAAAGAAGGAGAAGAAATAAACCAAGGGACAGCACTTTAAGATTTTGCATACTATGCGTGATGCTTCAGAAATACGACTAGGTTAACAGAAACGTTGTTTCTTTTTAGAACATCAAGTAGTCTCCAATTTCTATAAACGAGAGAGAAATAATATTTCTGATTAAAAATTATGGGGCTTTTTCTTTTCTTTTTCTTTCTTTTTATTTCATAAATGTCAAATAGATTTTCAAAAATTCTTTGAATCTATAAAATTTAATTTCCTTGCTGTCAAAATTTCTAACCGTGACCCATTTATACATTGCTACACAAATTAAAAAACAATTTACAAACAAATACACTGAGAGGTCTTTTCTCTGTTTTTGTCAGGTTGCTTTGCCATTGACCTACTCCCACGTTTAATTTATTCACGTTGGAAATAAGATTAAGATATTATTTAAATACATGTACAACACAAACTAATACATCACATGGTACCAACTTTCCCTGCTTTTTTCATATTATATTGAAAGATTCTACAAACACAGCTGATATCTGTAGCTGATGACATCATTTATGTAATCATTTATATGAATTTTCTATAGTATCCATTGAAAATTATTCTTAGGAAAGCAGCAACCGCTGATGTTCATTAATATATACAAGACCAAACAAACAAATAGGAGTGGCTAATTTCCACTGTATTTGTTTCATACACAGATTGTTGATATGAAATAGTTCTAATTATCTTTTAAATGTTTAAGTGTCGAAATTTCTTTCTAGCCCTTCTTAGATAATAATAAAATTTTCAGAATTATCTTGTTTAAGCACTCAAATTTGAATCTGATAAAAAAAACTCAGTAAGATCAGTTTTAAAACAACACATTTTACAAACGAAGTGAAACTTTGAAATAAGTAACATATTAAAACACTTCTTTTAAGAAAATGTGCAGTAGAAATTGGCATCACCAATTTGATCTCGGACAACTATAACATTATCCTTGCCCATATGCATGATCTCAATTTAAGATTGACTTAATGCATAATAACACATAATGATAACCAAGCATGAAGTACAAATTTAATTATTGTTAATTGATTGAAGTATACTAAATTCAAAACTGAAAACTAACAGAATAAATATTTGATTCTCGAGTTCTATCAATAACAATGTGCACTACTAACATTTACAATTGTGTTGAGAATCTACTGTTTTCCGTTCGACAAAATTTAAAAAACATATCATCATTTAATGTTATACAAAAAGGCTGTTCCACCGTAGTTAGTAACAAGTAGAATATTTCTCCCTTGGTCAAAATGGATACCATAAGGGCATTCAATCCCATTTTCTTTTCCTAACAATCGACGGGCGTCCTTTCCATCTGGTGACAGTACGACGATACTGTTATTCCCGGAGGATGCCACGTACACATTGGAATCGTTATCAACAGTAACTCCATGAATCGATTTCAAAATTGATTCGTCTTTGTATTCCCAAACTTTCTGTCCTGTGATTGTGTAGCATGTGACGGTACCTGTGAACGTTTGTAATGTATATTTTGTCTTTTGATGTTATAACACAGTTCCAGTGATGATTGCCATCGACTTTAACTAGTGTAGTGACAGTACTTTCATAGGTGAATTTGTTGTTAGAAGACCACTTCCTCTTTCATAATATATCAATCTTCCAGTTTTATTTGTAATGCCGTAGCAGCGATCGGACGTTTTAATCTTTTTAACAATCTTTTTATTGGCGATGTTGATAATTTCTATGTGATAAGGCTCATCATTATGGGTGACAGCGACCGTGTTTTCATCAATACACGTAACATCTATAGGGCAATGTGATACAGGTATTTCACAATCTAATAATCCATGTTTGTTGTGGATTACAAGACGATCATTTAATTGATCTACAAAGACCATTTCTCCAGAAGGCATGATAGTGCAGCCCGTGATTGCAATTTCTGTTTCCCTTTTTGATATCTCAAAGCTTTGTAATAAGTTAAGACTGATGTCATTGATTGTTTTTGATAATGTTGGTACAATTTTTTGAGCTTGTTTGTCTGTTTCTGTTGTCAAGGTTATGATGGGCGGATTTGATATTACTAATATCTCTCCAATCTTTGTCATGGAGAGTATGTCAGACATCTTGTCATCAATTTTGTATTTAATGTTTATGTGTTGTAAGCTTCCATCTTCTATTAGAGATTGCATAAACTTGTCTTCCTTCTGAATCTCTGCTTCAAACATTTTACCGCCAAAACATGTTTGAAGGCCAGTTCTAAAACTTTTCGTCGCGAAAATATTCTTCTGAAGCTCATCTTGGGATTTCCATGATCTGAAACTTTTGAAAGAAGTCTTTCTATTTGTGATTGGACTTTCTGTGTCGTTGCTTGGATATCCTGTTGTATTTCCTTTTCAAGTTTATCTAGATGTTTGTTTATTTTATCGCGTATCTCTTTTATATCTGTCTGGAATCTCTGTCGCTGTTGTTGAATTTTCTCCAAATTCTGTCTCCTGTCTTCCACTATTCTTTCTATGTTGCTCTTCATATCTTTTAAACTTTGTTCCATAATGTCAAATAATGCGGAAGTCTTCGACGTTTTGACAATTTCATCAATTGCCAGCAAATCACATTTCTTGTGATTTGTCGTAATGCAAAGCGGACAACAGAGTTTTTCATGTTGGGAACAGTAGAGCTGATATGTTTTCTCATGGTCTGAGCAGTATTGGTTTATATTTGCTATGGTGTGCGGTATCTGTTGATAATTATTCACTGAAATAACTTCATGATTTCTTGATGCTTTGGAAGCTCGATGGTGTTTATCGCATGATGAGCATAACCCTTCATCGCATTCAGAACACCAGAAGGTGGCCTCTCTCACCACATGCTGGGTTTCACATACACCACAAAATGTTCCACTGGCTGAAGCCATTCTAATCTTAAAACAAAAAGTATATAGTTACTGACTTTGAAACGAGCTAAAGAGTACTTCAAATCCATTTTCATTTATTTTTATACCTCAATTTTGGACAGAAAATATTTAAACAAGAGGCTCCCAAGAACCCGAATCGCTCACCTGGTAAAAATATGCCATTTTGTTATTTATTTTTACCTTTTTTGCAATTAGTTATGTTTGCTTATTTGTGAATCTTTTATAGTGATGATTTTGGTAATTTTGTAACAATTATAATTTTACTGTTTATAGTTCTACATTGGCTAGAGGTATAAGGGGGTTGAGATCTCACAAAACATGTTTAACCCCGCCGCATGTTTGCGCCGTTGTTAGTCTCGTATTTTTATTTTTTTTTATTTTGGTTCATTTATATGTTTTGGAGTTTAGTGTGACGTCCATTTTCTCTGAACTAGTACACATTTTTGTCTAGAGGCCAGCTAAAGCCCGCCTCCGGGTGCGGGATTTTCTCGCTGTGTTGAAGACCCATTGATGGCCTTGGGCTGTTTTCTGCTCATTGGTCGGGTTGTTGTCTCTTTGACACATACCTCGTTTCCATTCTCAATTATACATAGCTATTAAATTTTGAGATAAATAAGCAAAATTATAAAAGAAAATCCTCATTTAAGGGCAATAAATCGTATCAGGAGTCAATTAAGGCATGTTGGCTATCTTTGACTGATCTCTTTTGCTTCAAAGTTTTCTCAATATACTTTTTTAACAAAATGGAAAAAATGCAAAACTACAAAATCATTATTCAAGTGATATAACACCTATAAGAAGACGGTTAACAGTTTCAGCCGCGTTGACTTACTTGTAGATCTTGTTGTGTGCTGAACACTTTTGCTATCTATTTGTTCTCTCTTTATTATAGTTTTGCATCAAAAACGTAAAATGAATGAAAATCATCTTTCAAGGCCAATTACTCCTTTATGAAGTTAATTGACGATTTCGACCAGGTTGACATATTTGTAGATCTTATTTTGATAAACATTTTCCGTCTATATCGTTCCTCTCTATAAGCGTTTCTGCCAAAAAAATTATTTGATGGGAAACATGTTTATTCAAGGGCAATAACTCCTATGAGGTTTCAGTTTCGGCCATGTTGACTTATGAGTAAATCTCTTCATGCTTAACATCTTTGCTATCTACAATTTCTCTCTATTCATCATTTCTGCAAAAAAGCACAAAAAGAACCAATTGTCGATTTCAACCATGTTGACTTATTTGAACTTTTTTTTTCCTCAACGTTTTTTATATTTACAGTTTCTCTCTATTAATTATTGTGTATTCACAAAATTTGGGAAAAGAATATCTTTCAGTTGCAACAACTATGAGGTTCAATAAACTATTTCGGCCATTTGACTTGTTTATAGATCTTATTTTGCTTCTCATTTTTTCTTACTAAGGCAATAACTCTTATAAAGGGTAACCGTTAATTGATGATTTCATTTATGTTGACTTATACGTAGATCTTATTTTGTTGAAGATTGTTGCTAATTACAATTTCCCTTTATTATGGTTTCTGCTAAATTAAAATAAAAATCATATTTCAATGGTAATAACTCCTACGAGGGATCAATTGCGATTTCAGCTATGTTGATTTACTTGTTTGGCTTACTGATTTTTGCTATTAAGTTTTCTGCAAGAATTGGTAAAAGTCATCCCAAGGGTTATAACCCTATAAGGATTCAAACAATAGAGTGTTCGATTTTTCTGAACTTGACCTTCTGATTATTTGAATCATATCAGTATTGCTGTAACTGCTTTAACAGTTTTGAGTTATGAGCAAAACAGCATTTTTCCCCATATGTTCTTTTTTAGCAAAGAGCACACGTTTGTTCATGGAATGGATCAAATCCCCGGATACAATTTTAAACTAGATACCCTAAGGAACATTCAGGTAAAGTTTGGTAACATTTGACTTGTTAGTTTCAGAGAAGAAAATTTTACGAAAAAGTTTACGACGACGACGACGGGCGATGACGACAGACGAAGGACGACGGACGCCAAGTGATGGCAAAATCACACACGCCGGTGAGCTAGAAAAAACGAAAGTCATATACCTTTTAAACATCAACTAGCTCTTTATCTGTACATAAAATAAGTTTCCAGTTGAAAACATGGTCATTTTTCCTGAAAGATTATGATATACATGTATATTAAATTTCGTTTCGTATCATTGGAAAATTATAAACCACAATAAACCATCGACGAAAACCCCTTTATCATTTACTTAAATGCAATATAGTTATTCATATACCTAATTATAACTTATGAATTATACCTTTAGATAAAGACTGACAGAATAATCAGAAATGATGGCAGCCACAAAAATTAAAACGGCAGAAGCAGAAATATGTAAACCATTCTGAAAAAGATTAATATATTTATATAAAGGTGTTTCAATACCAGGTCATAACAATGAATTCGAAAGTACTTTTGATTTACTTTGCAATTCCCAAATTAAAGTCATTTGCTAACTCATCGATTTGTAGATATATAAATATTATCAGTGATTTTACCTTATAATGTTGATGTCATCATGTAAACATCACTATCAAAACATTTTATGTCTTCTCACAAGGTCAATAAATAAACCCGGATGTATAGTGATGTACGTATACTTGCCATCAAAAGGACGCAACACATGTACCAAAATTGACTACTGCTTTT
Organism: Mytilus coruscus; assembly: GCA_017311375.1. Lineage (NCBI taxonomy): Eukaryota > Metazoa > Mollusca > Bivalvia > Mytilida > Mytilidae > Mytilus > Mytilus coruscus. The sequence continues at coordinate 106,284,845 of CM029596.1, read as the reverse complement.
CTTTTTTTTAAATATAATATATTCAAGCTGTAAAAAGAAGACTGTTATCACGAATAAAAAGAGACTCGACAATTACAAACAATTTAATACTAAATAAAACACAAAAATTATAAATAGACACATGATAGTAGAATTGTATACTTAGCCTGTGTCAAGTCCGGAACCTCAACAGTAGCAGTCGTATTTCTTTTTTCCTTTATTTTGATAATTTGGTATTGGTAGCAGTATCTTTGATTGTTTCTGAAACTGTTATAGCTGTCTATTGTTGAAGACTGTATTTTTCTCTCCAGATGTCTTTTATATTTTGGTTATTTTTGTTGGTAGTTGCAGTTTATTACATAGCGTGAAAATCAATTAAACCTAGTTTTGTCCCTGATGATGTCACTAATTCAAAGCTTTGTTTGCATTATGCAAAATGATAATTATTGCACGCTAACTTTTGGTAACGTTCTGTTCTGTTCTTTCTTAAAGTTTTAATGATATTTTATTCGCGGTATCAATATAATGAATCGTCCATTTTAAATACTAAACTAAAAGAAACAAAGTCTTTGAATGTCAAAAATGTTATCAATTCAAAATTTCTAAGGTAATATACACATGTAAACCAGTATGATTTTATCATTTTTTTGTTGTTAGGATACTGTGTCTGAAGTATATCCGAAAATTCCTGTTTTCATACTTGGATATATTGACGATCCTTTTAATACCACACACGCTGACTATTCCAGCCGTAACTTGTTTCTCGTGTTTTTCAATTTTCATTCATTTTTATGACTATAGATCTATCAGGTATGTGTAGCTGACGGCATTTGTGTATCTAGCTGTATACGAATCTCCCATTCAAAACTATTCCAAGTGAAGGAATCAAAAACGTTTGACATTTAAAAAAACGACTCTGCTGTGAAATTAATGCAACAGAAAATGGCTATATTTCTTTGATAAAAAACATGATAAATTACCATCTTATATATGCATACACTTAATGCAACATGTAAAATGATTTATAACAGAATTAATGTTCAATTATTCCAAATTTCATTCAATGTCAATCGATGATCGGTTGTAGTTCTTGGAATTCAGGTCAGCGTTAAAATTTGAAAGAACAATCATAATATTATCTATGCAAAATATTTCTAGAGCCAGTCAGCATTTTTTCACGAAAGAAACTGTTTACAACAAGTGTTTCTGTGGGCATTAATTTTGGGGTTTTTGTGTTCTAGTGTGCGCATAGAATCCAATGTTAAAGTATACTTTGTAAGGATGGCTTTCTTGGAATTAAGATCAGAATCATAATCATCGATTTATAGAAAGCACCATCATATAATGCGTTATGAATATACTCAATACTCCTCCAGTTTGTAATGCAGTTTTCAAGCAGAATTAAAATGCCATTAGACATTTTACCGCCAAAAAAGATCATGTAAAATTGTTCTGTAGTTCTTTAATTGTTTTCCCATATTCGGAAATATTTTGTAAGGAGTCTGTCTATTTGTGATGTGGCATTGTGTTTCGCAGCTTGGATTTCAAGTTGCATTTTTTGTTCAAGTTTATCTAGATATATGTGTTTATTGTCTCACGTAGCTATTTATAGCTGTCTGAAATCTCTGTCGTTGTTGTTGAATATTCTCCAAATTCTGCAGCTAATCTTCATTACTTTTTCTATGTTGCTCTTCATTTATTTCAAACTTTGGTAACGGTCCTAATTTTAAATTTAAGCTGGCAAAAGAGGTCAAATTATGGCCTTATCGAACCTACTCCTTTGTAACTACATAATTTGTTAAATTGTCGTCTGGTTAACGTCCAGTGGCAAATATTACAGGCATATACAGGACGATTACTTATATTGAAACGATCTTACGTCCAGTGGCAAATGTTACAACATGAACAGGACGATTATACTTGCATTGAAACCAAATCGAAGTCAGTAAGTAAATAAAAGTAAGTCAATAATTTTTATATTTCTTGTCTTTCTTCAATGAACATTTCCAAAGTACGTTTTACACATTAAGTATTTTTTTTTTTTTTTTTTTTTTTTTAGTAACATGCAACTCCTTCATAGATGTCAATTGTCTGTTGCTACTTTGTCACGGCTATGTCCATTAAATCACTGTTTTAAATGACAAGGTTCTTTTTAAAAACCGATATGGATTTCCTCTTTGTTAATTTGTACCGGAACATTTAACCATGAGTTGCATGTCACACGGGCTGTTTTATTTAGAACATTCTTGCTTTCTTTATTATTCAGATCATGTATTATGTTTCACTGTCTGAAATTGTTTCATAGCAATTTGCGTCAGTCAAGTGGAGTGTTGTCCTTTATTTTAAGTCCCAATCTTATTTTTTCCAAATATTATTTAAAATAGTTTCTATTTTTAGGTACGTTTTGGTCATATACATTTGTAGCTCTGCAACTGTTTCGGTTCTTATACATCCTCGGATTTCAAATATTCGGCTTTTAGCGTTCCTGATGAAGGTAAATCCAGAAAAGCGCTTTGGACGCATGAAATTATTATCGTGTTGTGTTCATATCTTATAAATATTCATAATTATAATATCTAATATAGTTTCATTCCGGGAGACTTTTAATGCTCCTTTAGACATGTTAGACATCTGATCGTTGTGAAAAACGTTAAACTGGTGAACCGAATTTGTATCTCGGCTTGGCTTATTCCAAAACTGTCCATTCAACAAACTATCAAATATTTATGCAAAATATGTGACTATAAACAAACCATAGCTACAAATTATAAAAGTATATAAAGGCATAAAACAATTGACAATAGAAATGAAAAACAACACTTACAAACGTCATGCGTAGGAAGCGCTTTGCTGGATTTACCTTCATCAGGAACGCTCAATGCCGAATATTTGAAAGCTAAGGATGTTTAAGAACCGAAACATTTGAAGAATTATATGATCAAAGTTCAGATTTGAATTGAAAATTAAATTAAATGTTGTTTGTTTTGCTATCACATGAAAAGGGATATAAAGTATTTAACAAATAAATCAACGTGTCTAGCAGACTATCTAGTAAGAATAAAAGACGATAAAGTGCAAAATTTGACCAGACAGAAATTCAGTCAAAACAAGCACCGAAAACATTTACAATATATAACTATGTCATGGCATCGTCCTTTGTTATGAAACATTCACTTTTAAAGAGTATTAAAATGTATATACTTGAAAGTTAAGGGTAACTGAAAAAGGTGTGTGACTGTGCTTAATTGTATAGTTATACAGAGCGTACAAATTAAAACGCCTGGTATCACTGATGATGAGGTTTTTTTATTAAACATTCAAATTTTATCTGAAAATGAATGATAGTGTGATAAATGTCGATTCATTATTTCTGTTGTGAAGGAAATATCATTCTTTCATAAATAATAATAATAAAGTCGACAGAATTTACCGAATAAAAGTATGTCTTCACGACATGTCTGCGAGAGATCTTACAAAATGGTCTTACGAGCATACCTGACGATAGTTATTCCAGAAACGCTGTTTATTTCACACGGTAACTATAGTATTTGTTTGTTTACTGTTTCTTTCATAGAAAAAAATAAAGCTAATAAATCAACAAGAATCCATTTTTCCTTTAAAAACAATATCCCTAAATAACCAACTATCCAATGAAAGAGGGTCTGGATGGGTTGTCCTTCATTTCTGTTTTCCTTAATTTTCGAGGTAATTTTCTCTATTCTCTATATTTTTTCCCCGTTATTTTCTATTCTTTATATTTAAGCACCCATTACTCTTGATTTTTATTTTTCTCTACTTTTCTCTATTTTTCATTTTTATCTATTTTCTGTAGATTTGGCCCATTATTATCTATTCTGTAAACCCCATCCAGATCCTCATAAAAGTTCTATCATTTAGATATATACATCAAACAACTGCAACCTTAACAAAACTTTTCTAATTTCCCTTTTACACGAATTCACGAAACGTAAAACAAAAAGATTATATTTAGTTATTGTGTTTATATCTTATTTATTTTTGTTTTTTTTCTTAACCAAAATAAAACAACCTTAATGCACTGAGGCAATTTCCATCCTTTAGGAACTCTTTTAGAGTGGATCTTGTTTTATATGTGAATTTATAATGTGTAAATGTTTTGTAAGAGGTGAGACTTAAATAAAATATTGTCTTGTCTTGTCTTGTCTATGATCTGTTGTACAAACAAATTGTTTATTTTGTTTGTTTGTTGATGTTAAACGCCACTTTTACCAACATTGGCTAGATCATAGAGGCCAGTTTTATAAGTGATAGCCAGAGGAACCACCGATTTACGGCAGGAAAACTGTCAATTTAGATCGGAATCGAGCAAACCTCGCAACGAGCGTTTATTTGAACTCACAACTTCGGAGTTGGACAGGCTAGTGATTATGGAAAGCCAAAGGTTCCTCTACTTTGCAATTTTAAATCTTATGTATGTAAGTTTGTAATTTTGAAATTCAAACTTTGCAATTCTTAAATTGTGTATATGTAACTCTGTAATTTTGAAATTCAAATTCCAAATTTACAAATCTTAATTTGTAAGAGTGCAACTCGACAATTAAACGTCTGAGAATTGCAACTAAAATTTATTAAATTCAAAATTCTAATTTTGATTTTCCGTACTTGCTACATGGTACATTTGTGATACATAATATATGTACTTTTGAAATTATTTTGTAAATTTGTGATATGTATATTTGTAATTCGAAATTTGTAATACATGTATGTTCAACAGTGGTGTTGCGCTTTTTTCTGTTATAATATTAAGTTAAGTGTTACTATCTTTCCAGTATAATAGTACCACTATTAAAGGACTTTGTAATAAAAGGAATAAAGCAATGCGAATTCCTCGGACTTTTACCTCATGTCTAACAAATGTAAGTTTCAGAATGTTCTTTATAGATTTAATTGAATGTTATTTTGGTTAATATAATTCATATTTGAATCAATGTTATAATTGTAATATTAAAATTATTTACCAAAATCCTAAATCATTTTCAAATAAATGAACAAAAAATGTATGCTACTGTTATATTAGCGTCCAAGAAACCGCAAACCTTCCCCAATCCTCGATAACATAAATGACGTCTACAGGTGCGGAATTTTTCACGTTGGCTTTACCGAAGGCTGAACATGTAAATATTTAAATTTTTTGAGTGAACATTGATTTTATTGATGAAGATACACCGAACTTCTACTTATTTTCATATTCATAATTATAAGCCAGACAATGTAGAATCTAAAACAGCTGTAATATTTTTGCACTAAATATTAAATGAGAAATACCTTCAGCGAAGTACATATCTATAGAAAGAGATACTGAAGCCAGAGGAGTAAATTAAGGTCTCGATGAGAGCTGTGGGACGACAGAAATTTCCAGCATCAAAATCTACCACTGTTTGGTTTGATCCCTTTTTTTCAAGTATAGTTTATATACTTTCCACTTACTATATATATATATTTATCATACTGTCCTCTAAATAAACTTTAAGGTTATAGTTAGGTGAAATTAAAAATCTATAATTTAAAATTGATACTATAAGTCAGAAGTCAGAAGAGCATTAGTTAAGGAACAAAATAAGCTAAAAATATTGATAGGTTATGGAACTCCTTTTGAGATATTTGATTTTATTAAATGGCGGGAAAAGGCTGACTCGGACTTTTACATTATATTTAGCATTGGCATTATTTGGGTCTCAAATCGTAAGTAAAAAATCTAGATCTGCATAAATTTTGGTAATGACCTTTTAATGAGCTGTTGAAGTCTTCTATAGAAAGAAAAGTGGGTGATATGGGGCAAAATATTTAACCCTGTATCGTAGGAAAAAAACAAGGAGTCCGAACATTTGGCAAAATTCATAAACCTGACCTGAGTACATGAACATCCTTAAGGTACAATTACTACAACGGCAGGACAAAAGCAATCGGTATTGGCTGAAAAAATAGCACTTTGAAGTGTTTATGTCATATTGATAATTGATGCTTTCAAAAAATAAACGCAGAGCATTTCATGCGTATAATTGAAGCATCTTAATTTAACAAAATGAAAGTACAAGTACTTAACATCAATCTCAAAGACACGAAAGCAACCTTTTAATATGTTATCTTAACGATTTTATTACTCATATTTGCAAAAGTTTAAGAGTTGTTCATCTACGTATATATCTGAACGTAATAAAGCGGGGGCACAGGAAGTACTCGAACAAGTTCACGTTATTGGAAGAATTAGGAGCAATTTGGAACAAGGAATCTATATTTTCCTACTGAGTAACCTTACATCCAAGGCATGATGGAGTCTTTAGAACAACAGATCACATTTTGTTTTGTTTATTATCGTAGATGTCGTAAACTTGTTCGAATTAAACACAAGGACTCATTTTTGAAAAATGATATAACTAGTTAATTCAAAACTTTAAAGAAACAGTTTTCCTGTTAAGAAATAATATTTGTAAAACATATGATTTAAATTTTAAATTGAGAGAATAGTTTGTGAAAATTTCTACAGACATCATGGTTAATCTACAGTATATTGAATATAATGTAGACAAAATAACAAATTAGAGACCTCAAAGAGCCTCATTGCTAACTTATTATGAAATAATTTAAAACTGTATAGCATCAAAGATTTACAGCATGCTTGCCAGCAACAACAATTATACTAAACTTATTGTAATTGTTGCTAAGTTTCGTACAAACTTTTGAAATTGCAATAAACAAACCGGAAGTTGGTTTTCGAAGAGATTTTCAAAAATTTTAAATTCAGAATTTCTCACTTTTGGAAGTAAGGAAACTCGATTTTTTTGTAAATGCACGAAAACGAAAACTTGCTATATGTTTGACATGTAAAAAATTCGTTGTAGACCTATATAGCTTAAATGGAGTTTCACCAAATAAAATTCAAAACTAAAGGGACGAATTTAACAAAACAAATCAAAGAAAAAGGTCGCAAACGTTATAACAATACCAAATTTGTTTGAAACAGGAAAGGCGAGGACATTTTGAAAATAACTCGTAGAAAGTTCCTAATCAAATTCAGACTGCTAGTAAAGTTAATGGAGAAAGTATAAATAGAGCCACTATTTGGTCGTCAAAGTTGACATAGTGTTCAGTTCTCTCAGGATCATGTTGATGTTATAAATAAATGAATATGGTCGGTTCACTTTAGTGCAGAAACAATATCGTGATGTCATTGTGGCATCGTAAACAGGTTATTGACATAGGTGTACAATAAATAAGAGTGCATACGCTGAAATGTCTCGCATGCTTTGCTGATAAGGATTAAAAGTTGTTGACGTCTTAAAGATCAATATTTTACTGTAGGTATCACATAAACTTAACACTATCAATGTTCCATAAAAATGGAGTCAAGATCGAACTAACCCTGCCAAACAAACATACACACACACCTTTCAATCATTCCAAATAGCAATATAGTTACCTATTGCTTATGTCATCTGAGAAATGAACACTGATCAATGAAATGAGGTCAAGGTCGGATGGATCCCTTCTTTCCACCGAGTCTTCCACCAGATAAAGTTGATCTATTCCTAATAGTATCCTAGAAAATGACCTAATCACGAAAACTTTACGTTGACCAATGGACCATTTCAACAAGTTCAAGGTCAGAGGGACCACTGTTAGCCCTTAAAATCATTTCATACACAAAATATAGTTGACGGATAGCTTATAATATCTGAGAAATGGACCTAATCACAAAAACTTGACGTTGACCAATGGACCATGAAAATATGGTAAAGCTCAGATGAACCCTTCCAGACGGATATATAAACTTGACACTCATTCCATGCATCTAATTTAATTAATCTATTGATTATTGTATCTTAGAAATGATCCAAACCCTGAATATTTAACGTTGATGGCTGAACCATGAATTAGGTCAAAGTCAGATGAAGACTGTCTTATGGACAAGTATTCCTGGCAATGATTCGTTTGTTCAATCACTCATAACAACTGGAAAAATCAGGTGATAAAATTAGTTGGACTATGAAAATGAGGGCAAGAGAAACGGGTATTTGCCAGACGGAAACTTCACCACATTAGACATCTGCATACAGTATATGAAGTATCCAAGTAGTCTGCTTTCTGAAATGTAAAGTTTTATACAAATAGTTCACGCCGTCATCGCGGCCGGACTAGCATTCCTATGTCTCGCATTCTAAGATATTCGTCACAGGCATTGACTATTTTGGTAAACAAGCCTACCCCAATAGATATTTCTCTCGCATCAAAATCTTTGTAGAAGACACCATCAAAATCTTTGTATAAGACAACTTGAAGCAATTTTTTTTTTTTTTTTTTTGGTAAAGGATGCTGCTCATCTTTCGATATTTATGAAAAGATCTCAAAATGATACTATGTTTGCAGTTTTTTCCTTAAATGGTACAAATTTGAAGGTCTGAAGCGCATTGTAAGAAAAAATCCAAAATTACAGGTAACGATTCCTGACAGACTAAAAGTTAAATGTTTTAAGAACACTTGAAGGATGTTATTAATAGATGAATAATATCTTAATTTTTGAATTCAAACTGCCAAACAGAAGCCTTATAATACCTTCGCCTTTGAGTATTCACAGGATTTGTCAGATCTGCTTGAAAAAATTAAAGGCATATAACTGAATGTTAAACAGAAATTCGAAAAAAATATGGATCCAATTTTTAATTGAAATAAAAAATATAGCTGCTAAGAATATGCTCCTGGTAGCTGAGGCAATAACAATTTGATAATTTACTCTTATAATTTACGGACTTAAAACTCGTAACCGGCTTTTACTATCATGAACTATGTCATTTGAAACTGAAATATTACAAAACACTCATCAATGTACCAGGTTTATAATTAAATACACCAGACGCATTTCATCTACATAAGACTCATCAGAGGCACACGAATTAAAGCAGTTGAAAGGTCCAATTAATAATTAAATTTAGAGCATTGAAAAATCAAAAATCAAAAAAGTTGTGCTAAATCAAGCGAAGGCCATCTATGCGTGGTATTGAAAAACCTTAGTGTTTTCAGAATGATTTTAACAAAAACGGAAGTACAGTGTATAAGAATGCAATTTAAATTGGTTATTACCTAAGAAAATACAAGATTGACACAACCCCTTAACACAGAATTAATCACAGTCAAGTGAACATGTTAACATGCTAGTTGAAAAACTAAAAATTTTGATAATACGAACTCGCATGACAACTGGGAATGATAAAAGGTTCCATGAAAGGGTAAGTATTTTTGGTCCTCATCCGGCACCTGTCTTAGTAATTCCAAATCTTTTCTAGTATATGTCTTGTGTGTAACAGTTCGTATATTGATAATTATTTGCATGCAATTTTAAATGATTCCACATTCACCTTGTTAGCAACATTTGAACTTATATTATTAAGGCTGCGTACTTCTAAACTTGATTCTCTCTGTTTACAGATACAAATAATAAATGACCCTAAACATAAAATCATGTTCGAGTTCAATGACACTAGCTAGAAATATAATCATTTCTCCCCAAAGGTTATATTTGTTTATCTATTGGGGAGTTTTCATATTTCAGACATTCTGACAAATAAAAGTGTCTTCATTTGAAGTATTTCCTTTTATTAAAGTGTGCTGTTGCACCCACTGGCAGTTAAGTATACGTTTTGTTGTCAGGTCGTCAATTATGTTATTGTTTAAAAAAAAGAATTGACGTCTGCTATTAATGTGATCTCAAGGAGAATAATAATAATCAAATCCTTAAATTTCTTCGTGATCTTTAAAATGTTTACATTTGCTTGTACCTTATGTACATTTTCCACAGTTATATGTTTAATTCAAATATATATTCACCCTCCATTTTCCTCCAATTCAGCAATTATACTACATAATTTTCATTAGCACATTTATTTTTAATGTTGATTCATTTTATAAATAGAAATTGTGTGCTGTCGGAGTTTCTGTTTCAATGGCGGGAATATGTAGCGTTTGCTGATGACGCAGACGACAAGTCAATGGATATGGCAGGATCCTTTTCTGTTAAAATTTTGACAATTTCAGTGTGTCGTCCTTTCCACGCCATTTGCCATGGAAGCATTCCATCATTATCCGGAGCATAAGGATCCGCCTTATACTCTAACAGTATTTGAACAATTTCTAAATGTCCTTCCCTGGAAGCTACATATAATGCAGAACGGCCGTTATTGTCACATTTATTTACGTCAGCGTTTTTGTCTAGTAACAATTTAACTATATCTTTGTGTCCCGCTTTGCATGCTAGGAGTAATGCCGTCTGGCCAGATTTATCTTCTTGAGAAATTTGGAAGTTGTGTTTCAGCAAAAGCATCACAGGAGCAATATGACCTGAATAGCAAGCTATATGTAATGCTGAGTAAGCTTTGACGTCATGTAAAACATCAGTGTTTCTTTTTCTCTTAAGCAAAATATCGACAACCTCGGCATGCCCCCATGCACATGCTGTATACAGTGGGGATCTTCCAATGAGATCGCATTGTGTTATATCGGCGTTATTGTCCAGAAGCATTCTAACCACAGACGCATGACCGCCTTCACATGCAGTATATAATGGAGAACGTCCACTTCTATCACATTTCGAAATTGAAGCTTTTTGTTGCAACAATAGCTTAACAACGTTCGTGTGACCTCCTTCACATGCGAGATGTAAGGGAGCACGCAGATTATGTTCACACTGATGAATGTCAAAATTATTTGCAAGTAGCTGTTTGACTACACTTGTATGTCCCTGTTGACATGCAATGTGCAGCGGGGAAAATCCATTGATTGAACATTTATTTACATCGAAGGATGACTCAAGTAATGTTTTCACTATTTCTGAATGACCGGCTTTGCATGCAACAAAGAATGGAGATCGACCAGCATTATCGCATAGAAATCCATCCTCCTTTCTTCTTAGAAGTAGCTTCAGTATCCTAAGATGACCCTCTTGGCACACAATATACAACGGCGTTCGACCAGACAAATCACACTTTGAAGTGTCAACATTTTGAGATAATAAAGTTTTTGCTATTTCGTAATGTCCGCCTTCACATGCAGCAAATAAAGCCGACTGTCCCATACATGTACTTAGAGATGTGTCCGCACCTCTATCGATCAACAGTTTGGCAACTGGGAAATAGCCTAACATTGCCGCCACGTGTAAAGCTGATCGCCCAAATTTGTCACAAAAGTTGATGTCACATTGAAAATCTAGAAGCATTTCTACAATGTCTACGTATCCTTCAAATACAGATTCAATTAATGGTAACCGAATACTCCTATAATCATTTTCCTTGTAACTGCGTGCTGAAAGTTCTTGTCCTTCTTCTTCAATTTGTCTGAGGAGTTTTTCAATCACATTTTGTCTGGTTTTGAAATAAGCTATGAATTTTGAGCGATAAATATTATAATGTAGTTGTTGATTGTGAAAAGCACTGTATGTTATGCCCCTTTTTAAATCTTCTATCAGTCTATCAAAATATATTTCTTCTTCGTCGCAAGAGATAAATATAACATTTTCATCAGACGTGACTGCTTTACCGTTTTGATCGTCGACTGTGTCTTCGTCGGACGAGTAATCTTCTAAATCAACAAATGTATCTTCTTTTATAGACTCGAATCGAAATCTGTCACCAATAAATGTACTGTCTGCATGTGTAATGAAACATTCTGATAAATGTTGTCCGCAGACGACGGCACCAATATCGTATATTTTGTCATGTATCATTCGGTAGGAGTTGTCGGACTTTTAATGTATGTTTTCAAAAGAGAATCCAGGTGTTCTTTGAATTCTTTCCTATTAGCTTGAGTCCTGAGATCTACAATACACTCTCTACAAATGTCCGAAATGACTGAACTAACTTCTTGTGAACTTGACCTTGGTTTTAACCATTCAAATTTAAACCGGTTATTGAATAGGATAACCATCACAATGGCACAATATTGCAGTTTGTTACATTGTTGTATAACTTCGAGGTCTTCCCGAATACCGTCTATCGGTTTTGTAAAAAACATCCTTGCATCTACAGTTGGCCTTCTATGATAAAGTTTGCACAGCAAAGGGAAAAAATCGTACATTTCAATTAAGTCTTTGATGTAGTTGACAATACTCTTTGGAAAGTACTTGTCTGCGATTAGAATTCTTTCTTTCTGGAGAACTGAAAAATCTGCGGACAATAGATTACATTCATTATTAAACAGTTGCTTGAGTCTTCGGAATTGTGGGTCGTTGTAAATTTGTAAACGACAGGAAGCTAACAGTTTGATAGTTCCTTTAGCTAAGATTTTTTCTATTTGGCCGAGATGTGTGTACCACCAGTCAACAGTTTGAACATTTACGGTAACTTTTCCACAAATGTCATCGATAACAAAAACCTGGTTCTTTCTCGGGTCGCTGTATCGAATTATATCTGCCAATTCTACCACAAAGGGTATTATTTCATATTTTCTTTGTTTGTGCATTTGAAGAGCAACGTGATGAATAAGTGCAGATTTGCCATTGCCTGAACTTCCGGTTACGACGATACAGTTGACTGATTCTACAAGCTGATGCACGTGATTCGTAGCTCTGGTTACAAAATAACGCTCTTCCTCGAGTTCCCAATCTGTGATACATTCTTTAAAGTGTTCTAAAATAAGGATTAATTTATTGTTGAATTACAAAAAAGCAAAACATGACCGTGTCTGTAGTATGTAATATCGTTAACTATAGTACAGTGTAAAAATGTTTTATTCATAAGATGGAAGCCTTAGTTCTAAATAATGTGATATTAGATACAAAAATAGCCCATGTACTGTCTACATATATATTAGTTCAAATAATGATGTACCTCACAAGGAAGTGATTATTAATTGAAAAAGGAAATAAAGTCAACTTTAAAAATAGCATATAACTACTCCTTATCATGAATAGCATTGTAATGTACATATGGAGACAATAAGGAATCAATAACCTTGAATCAAATGAGACATACAGATATGGTTGTTTGTTGGTATGAATTAAAACAAGAGGCGGAACAATCACATTTCATAAGTTGAACAGAACCAGACAAAATCATCACAGAATTAGAGTGAACGACATCACTGGTTGAAAAATTGCAAAAATGTTTAAAGAATTTAAAATCATATTTAAGTATGGTATGAAAAAGTCTTGATATAGCACTATTGTAGATAGATGCATTTACTGCATCTCTTAAGAAAGAAAAGCACTTGTGTGTGCTTGCTTTTATATATTTTTTTAGTGAAAAAAATTATGTAAATTTGACTATGACACAGGGTCCCATAACATCTTCTTTTAAATTGCATTTTCATATTTTTGTCAAATAATGTTTACACTTTCAAGTTTGTAGGTATACAGTTTTTGAACAGAAGAAATTTATAAATACGAATTATTCTTATACAGTTTATCAGGTATCCTTGTATGATATGGAGCCATTAGATAGAGATGTATATACTTTTGAAAAAAACTTATCAAATATACTTAGATCTTTGTATCCAATAATTTACCTGTAAAGGTTGCTTTTGGGGCATTGATAAATCAAACATAGGTATACTATTTTGTTTCCTCTCAGGATTTCTTTTTATATTGAAAACAATTATATGACACTTAAGATGAATAGTTGTAGGGTAGGTTAGGGTAATTTTCATTTCCATAATCTTACTATTAAGTTTTTATTCTACTGCCCTAAGCTAGAGAATTTTTTTGATTTTTTAGGCATATTCTTTTAATATTTCAATAATAAAGGGTAACTTGATTTTTGCGCCTTCTTTTTTCTCAACATTGGTTCTTAATCATTTGATATTGATGGAAAGAGAATTTCCAAAGTTGGTGTAGTGTAATTCTATTGAATCTTTTATTTCATATTTTGCAGACAAATTTTATCAATATGGGGTTCATTTTTTATTGCAAAAAATGCACTCCCTGTATTCAAATATACAAATTATTATACCTCATATTGTTAGACAAAACAAACTAAATTTGATTTTTGTGTTTCAAAATTGTTAAACAGCGAAATATTATTTAAATATTTCGCTGTATTGGCAATCAGTTTAGTTCAATTTTGTCAAAAAAATACAGTTGAAAGACACCGCTGATGTGTTATTGGCTTGCAAGTCAATAATCAATATGATTTGAATTCGTATTCATGCGACCTTCAATTTCATTCTTAGCTGGAAATGAGCTGCGCATGTTCAGTTATTGAAAAGAAAAGAATGTCAACATTTAATGTAAAAGAAGGGAGCCATTCAATCTAATTTCGAGTCTACCTCTTATGCTTGAAGGAATGGGATCTCTCATGGTTTCTATCTCCGACTTCAGTCTTTGGTTTTCAGACGACAATTTTTCAACTTTCCTCGATAGTTTTACCATTTGTTGTTCTGTTTTATCTGGAAACAAATATACATGTATAATGTGTCTAAATTTACATGGAATTTAGAATTATATAAAATTCAATGTAACTTTAGGACTATATACTAGTAGTAAAATTAAAGAATAAAATGTAAAAAAAAGATTGGCTAAAATGTGGTAAAAGACGATTTTCTGTAAAGAATACAGATTGCGCTACTGGTCCATTGGATAAATATCCCTCTGCGATAAAAATATTTTAATTACAAGACGACGGGTCGTTTTAAATGTTTAAATCGTTACTATCGATAGGAAGAGAATTTTGAACACCGCATTATGCAGAAGTAATACAAGTTTTTTCTTTCGTATGATTTTGCTTCATCGCTCTTTCTGACGATCTGCACTTTTCAATTTTGATCATATCGATGTCTGGCTTTCTATGAAAATTGTTTTTATATTCTGAACTATATACAGCTTGTATATGTAGTAAATTGCGGAATTGAGAAGCAAGATAATTTTGTTTAAAGTATAAATAAAGTCTGCACTTCGCATTTAAAACAATATCAAGTTTTGATGAAATAGTTCTGGAATATATTATACTGTCTTATTCTAACGACCAAAAGTTACAAAATTATCATGTATTATAGTCTGATTCGCTCCCTTGTCAATGGGATAGCTTGTGTTATTCTTGATTGCAATGCCCTTTTATCAGTATACACGTTCTGTCTCGGAATATACTTACTAACACAATTTTTAAACACGTTTTGCGCAAGGATTCCACAGAAATTCCGTTTTAAACTGACGTCATATAAAAATCTGCTAAAATGACAACATGTTATATATAATTGGCGGAAGGTACTGGAAGAAGTTGGCGGGTGATTGTGCTATGAAAATCAATCAGATGAAGGACTATAGAAATTATTTCACAATATAAAAATAAGGAGATGTGGTATGATTGCCAATGAGACAACTATCCATCAGAGTTCAAATGAAGTTGATGTAACCAATTAAAGGCCACCATACAGCCTTCAACAATGAGAAAAAACATACCGTATAGTTGGCTTTAATAGGCCGCGACATGAAAAATGTGAACAAATTCAAATGGGAAAACTAAGTTAAACGACCTAATTTATAACAAACAAATTTGTGAAATACAAATGACTTCTTTACCTGCAAACTGTTCAGCAAGTCGCTTCCGTTCTTCTTTAGTGACAACAGTTGTTTCGATATCTTCAGCAATGCTGAGACATTTGTCACCTAGCCTTAACGTGTCTACGAACTGTTGATAAGCAATTTCATCCTTCAACATCAGTATGTCAACCAGTTTTCGGTTTTGTTCTGTTAATGTTGCTTCAGACCGGATGTCGTCGTAATCTGTGAAGCTGAGTACGTCTTTTGCCAGCAGAAAATCAAACATGCAATGAAATTTAACACTGGCAATCTTTTTATAATTCTTTTGAAGCCTGACTTTATATTCTGGTACCAGATTTTCAAAGTTTGACTCTGTAAGTATATAAGTTCTTAAAATTTTCTTTAAAAGAAAACATAACACAATATAAACATACCAAATAACTTGAAGTGTGAACAACACACGAGTTTCAACTGGTAGTATAACCGTCATCAGATACGCTTGAGACTAAACGTGCGGATTGTCAAATAAGTGCATCAAAACAAAAAAGTTTCTTAGCCGAACAGCAAAATCTTCTATATTAATGGTCAATTTTGCCAAAGTTTTTTTTCCAACTTTAAGGTTAAGTTTAAAAACAGATTAATACATGTCCTTTTCCATAACGACCCGGGTATCATCCCGAGACCCCCATATCAGCCCGAGAAGTAAGTCGAGTGCTGATATGGCTCCAGAGATGATACCCGGGCCGATATTGAAAAGGACACGTATAATAATATCAATCTTTTACCATATACTTCGGATATACGAATGCACCCAGGCTGTTAAGCCCATTTTAGCCGACCACGTGACGTCACATAGGGATGATGGGTGTGAATTTACGGCTAGTTTACTTCCGCTCGTTACACATATACGAAAACTATCATATTAATGCTAAGTATATAATAAAGTTAGATAATATTCTTGTGCCGATGGTTTAAGAATTGGTGATGTTTTGCTGTTCGACAAAAGACATTTACTAATCTGCTATTATATGATGCATACTCATCTGGTATGATTAAAAAAGTATTTTAACAAAAATAATAACAAGGCGACTGTCTCTTGTGGAGCAGGATTTGCTGACACTTTCGGAGCACTTGAGATCTACTCCAGTTTTGATGGGGAGTGTGTTGCTATGTTTTTAGTTTTCTTTGTTTTTTAAAATGTCTTTTTGTCGTTTTTCTTTTTTGTTATGGTGTTGCCTGTTCTTTCTTCGGCTTATGATTTTGATTATCCACTTAGTCTCTTTTTACACTTTTTAACTTTTTGCATAACAAGATATTACATAATACACCATTTGTACATGAATATTTCACTTTAGATTTGTATCTTATTTAATCGGAAGTTTAAAAATCCTTCCATTTATGACAAATAATAGTTCTTTGCAAATCTCGAATCCCGCACGAGGCAGGTCACTCGACTCCAATCTTAATTGACTGGGATTGTTAGTTTTCCTACCGAAGGTCGATGGTTCTCTCCGGGCACTCCGGCTTCCTCCACCAATAAAACTGTCCGCCACGAAATAGCACAATAGTGTTCAAAGTGGCGTTTAACACAATCATTCAATCAATCTCTGTAAATCAGTTCAATATTGTCAAATACTAGGTATTGATTCCCTAAGACTTAAAACGTTTGGCTATTTTGACTGTCCCTCTGGTATCTCTCGTCCCTCTTTTGTCACTTTCGAATATGTTGTTCCAGATATATTCATGTTCGTCTTTGGTGTTCCAAACTGTTGATTCTTAAAAACTTTTCAAGAGCAGCAGTAAGAGTACTATATATTCTGTAAACTTTTTCAAGCCTGAATGCATTATAGCAATAAATTCTAACCTTCTGGTAAATTTATAGGCGTACTATCATATTCATCATACGCCATAACATGTCGGTCAATTTGTTCTAGGAGGTTGCTATAGTGTCTGTTTTCTCTTAGTAAATCTACGAACACTTCGCATGCTATGTCGCCTCGACTAAGTATCACTTCTAAAAACATTCTGTTCTTCCTGGACAGAGTAGGCTGGGCATCGATAAAGGCTCTGTCGTCGACGGTCAAAGCACAGTATGACACCATGTCATCTAATATGTCGGCCAAATGGAGAGAATTGATAATTGTCTCAGACATTTCCTTTATCCGGGTTTTGTAGTCTATCAAATGACCATCTGCCGTTGCCACTGAAATGACAAAAATACATCAATTGTTTACTAAATATTAATAACATCTTTATTTAAGATAATATGCGCATATAGTGTTTTTTATTTTAGTTTATGATATGAAAATTCTTTGCATCAAAGTTGATTATGTTAAACCACAGTGTACACATGTAATCTATAACCTTAAAGTCTTTTCTATATACCGAAACTTTGACTTGAAGAACCTTTCTTCTGAAGGAAAGGGCATGAAGTTTTACCCACATCCTCAAATATTTGCATCCCTATTGATAAAACCCGGCATCTTATGCTGTCGTTCTGTTTATAATTGAAATATTTGCAATGAGACGTTAAGCAAACAGCAATCAATCAATACGTTTTTCAAACATTGAAAAAGATATTTCATGTTAGAATGATTTTGAATTCAAAGCTCTAAAGAGGTACGCAATAACTTAAATTAAAATCTAATAGAATAACAACACAGTCCCATCTATACCCTCATGGATGCGTTAAAACGAATGAAAAGGTCGGAGTGATTGGTTTCTACCTCGCAGTCATATACAGAGAAAATAACGAAAATTATTTGATAGATATCGCTAGTAATCGGAAGTTGAAATCATTGCTTTGCATAATTTATCATCTTGCTGTCCATACGATAAATATGAACGAACTTAAGACAGTAAGAATTACCAGTCCTCAACCGGAAGCCATTATTTCATCATCGAACACATTATATAACAAGTCAAAAGATATATTTTGTTCAAACGACGGTTTCTGATTATCAGAATGCTAACTAAAGAAATAGAACGACATGCTGCCAGTAGAAGTATTAGATTTCTGGAAGTGAACGGAATAAGCTCTGTTAGTCTCTATCATAATTGATGGGTTGTGCTCAAATCATGCACAATTTGCGGAACATGTCTGCCACAGTCAGGAGACAACTTGTACGCGTTTTCACAAGTTTGTCAATAATGTGTTACATGAGTGTACGCATTATTTTTCAGATTCTCAAATGTGTGTAGAATGTCGAGCCTAGACATCTATAATTCGTAAAAATAATTAAATATCTGATATGTGTAAGTATCTAAAGCTTTTAGCATGCGGAATTTGCTGTCTTTGCAGCTGTCTTCTGAATAAGGTCATTATTGTGAACTCCAAGAGCAAAATTAGGATATTTTGAAGTCAAAGATGTTTTTATGTGCTGGGGCTCTATATCCGGAATAATTATAAATAAATTAGGCTAAAAGAAAATAATTACGCCAAATCATTTTTTACTACTTAACCTGTTTAAGTTGGAATCTTTTCTTAAATTACGTTATTTATCAGCTAAATAATTATAACAATGTAACGCCACGTACAACCCTGTACTCAGTTCTAACTATGTACACTAAACCAGGCCTCTATGTCAACATTACATTTGTGTAGAACTAAATCCAAGCAAAACCATTGCCATACCTGAACATTTACAAATACCCCTTCTGAACATGATATATTTGTTCAATATAAGGCATCTTTAAAAAAAAAAAGTAAATGAAATAATAAGATATAAAATCAAGACAGCTGTGTTTATTTGTTAACTTGGAGTGTTTTCTCTTACTCCTCATGTATACGCCAGTGGTGGTAGTCATTTTTTTTATTTTTGATTTTGATGTCTGGAACAAAAAGCAAGCAGAATATATTTTTCGGTCCAACGTATTTGGTTTGCTAAGATCGACAAAATTACAGGACATTTGATGAGGGTTCCTTAAAATGAAGAACGTTAAATAACCTAATTTACAATGAACTCGTGTCCCACATCTCTTGTTTATGTCAAAATAGATTCCGTCCATTAAAACGAATACGGCGAATAACTTCCTTTCCTTGTAAAAAAAAACACGCCCACATTGTCTCGCTCTTAAAACATTGTTGTAAGCCATGAATGAAACCCAAATGACCGCCATTGTGCACGGAATGAAAACCCAAACAGCCTCCAGTGTATTCCCGGAAAATTTGAAAAACTCAATAATCTCACGAGTCTACTAATATTCCTGATACAAATAAAAAACAAAAGAAAGCTAACTCTTTTGTCCAATGTGTCACTAATAAAACTTCCGTTCCTCTGTTCTGAACTTTATATGGTTCGGAGGAGTGTTTTTTTTTTAATCAATGTAAACTGTAAAAAAAGAGAGATAATATTTCAATGTTTTGTTGAACATTCTTACATTTTGTTTTTGTTTACATCATTGACATTGACAATGCTAACAATGTTATACATTGTAACTATAGGCAATCTGATAAGATGAAGCTCTTGGTTTGCTTTCAATATGAAATGTCTCTTGAAAAGAAACAGCAGTTAAAGGAAATCTGTTTTTGTATAAGTGTTTATATATTTTCGTAGAGGATTATTCGTAACTGAAATTAACAAAAATTGTGTTTGCTTAAATTGTGGGAGGTCGTGGGATCAATAGTCGTCTGGTCAAACCAAGGGTCGACGTTGAAATTAGTGTTTGCTGCTTCTCTATTCCTAGCATTTTAGAGGTTCTGGATGGGGTTTACAGAATAGAGAATAATGGCCAAAATTGCAGAATAAAGGATTAGAATATAAAGAACAGAGAAAATAGATAAAAATATAAAGCATATAGAGAATAATGGGTGCTGAAATATAAAGAATACAAAGTAAGGGTCAAATAAATAAAGAATAGAGAAATAGGTCTAAAATATTGAAGAATACAGAAATATAGGACCCCTATCCAGAGTCCTAATTTAAGGACGAGAGCAAAGACAAGAGTCAGCATAATGCCTGGAAATGGTGACAGCAGACAGCTTCGTCCGATGTCTTTTTCGTGTGTCGTTAGGTTGCTGTCTCTTCGACATATAACCCACATTTCCATTAATAATATCTAAGAAGCATATTGTCGTTCTTAACTATGCGTGTACTAGTAAATTTAGCAGCTAGCAATCAATTAATAAATATAGACATTTTGGTTCAGTTGCTCAATTGTTGACCCTCAATGCTCTTCAACTTGGTACTTTATTTGGCCGTTTAACTTTTTCTATTCTAGCGTACATGTATTCTTTGCCATTGTTATGTAACGGTTGGCATACGTAACGACATGCCTCTTGAGCCTTCAGAAACAGAGCAACTGTCAGTTATAGAGACTGATATATAGTATACAACCGTCTCAAAGGTTTAATTCCTTTCATTTAGAGATGTATGTTGGACAACAGAAAGTGAGCTTCCGCATCTCACAGAATGTACATATAAAAGTAAGGAGATTTGACTAGATATTTGATTTTGATTTTGGTGTTTTAACGCCACTTTTAAGCACCGCTTTTGGGCTATTTCGTGGCGGCCAGTTTTTATTGGTGGAGGAAGCCGGAGTGCCCGGAGAAACCACCGACCTTCGATAGGAAAACTGACAATCCTAGTCAATTAAGATTGAGTCGAGTGCACCTGCACGAGCGGGGTTCGAACTCACAACCTCAGTGTTGACTGGCTAGTGATTACAGTAGTAACTACTTAGACCACTCGGCCACCGAGGCCCCATTTGACTAGATATGATTGACAATAAGACAAGTATCTATCTATACCACAGACCATAGGACGATAATGGAAACAACCGTAGGTCGCTGTGTAGCCTTCAACAATTAACAAATATCCATGCGGTAAAGTAAGCTATAACAAGGCCTCGGCATGACAAGATGTGAAACAATTCAAATTGGAAATACAACGGCCTGATTATTGATAAAAATTCGTAAGGGGTTCCGCGGAACCCTGTGTCTCGTCTGCGATTGCTGCTGTCATTATATAAGTGAAATGTTGACTTAAAAAGTGAGTACATTTATCAGTAAAATACTGAATTTAAGAAAAAAAACTTTTTCTTTAGATGCTATTTCATGGTCTTGAAGATTAGCTTCTGTCCAAGTTTCATAACAATCCATGAAGGTTTACAAATGTATAGTGTCAAAAGTTTAATCCCAGACTGTATGTAAATGTTAACTGTAAAAACAGTCCATTTATCAGAAAAATACTGAAAATGAAAAAATGTGTTTTCAAAAGTTTACTTCAGACATTATCTCTTAATCATAAAAAGCTTCTGCCAAAGAATCATAGAATTCTATGAAGGTTTGACGAATTAATTGATGTGTAACAAACTTCAACCTCAGACTGTATCTACCTGTTAACTGTAAAAAAACTAAGTCCATTTATTAGTAAAATACGATAAAATGAAAATAAATATTTTCAAAATTTTGCTCTGGATACTGTATTCTGGTCATAAACAAGCTTCTGTCCAAATTTCCTAACATTCCATGAAGGTTTGACAAAGTTATTGATGTTTAAAAAACTCTAACCACAGACTGAACCTAAATGTTGACGCCGCCGACGCGACGCTGACGACGGAATCTAGATCGCTATGTCTCGCTTCCGCGACATAATGTCGCAGGCTCGACAAAAACAACCATGATAACCACTGAATTACAGGCTCCCAAATCAAGGAGTAATTGACGAAGAATTCAGAGAGCTTATTACATTAGCTGTATAGGCAAAACTTTTAGGAATTTTTGGTCCTCAATGCTCTATAACTTCGTACTTTATTTTGCCTTTTAACTTTGTTTGATTCGAGTGTCATTGATGAGTCTTTTATAGACGAAACGCGCGTCTGGTGCAAATACAAAATCTCAATCCTGGTATCTATGATGAGTTTATTTATTACATGGATTAAATGTTTATTTTTTTTTTTTTTTTACCGGTACAATTCTTTTGGTCTGCTAATGACGTCATTTATATTTGTTATTATAGAGTATCAAACATAATCAGCATTTCATGTCATTGATTGGCACGGGGACTTCAGTCAGTGCTGAATAAGAAGTCGTTTTTACAGTGACGTATTTTTAAATTTTTAAAGGAGAAGTCAATGCAATACTGATCAGTCATGCCAGAGTCATTGTCAGTGAAATAGATTATATTGACATAATTGTTCGCAGTGTCTTTTAAAGTAATAGTGATACCTAGTAGAAAACAATTGTATTAAATGCCCCCATTGACACGGATCGATGGGTCAGATTTAAGGACAATTTTTGTTGTGAAACAGATCAATAGCACATTTCACTATGTGAATGTTTTCATAAAAAGTCTATATTACAATATAAAAACTATGTATTTTCAAACAAGTTTACAGTCAATACCAACAAGAACATGTCTTTATTTTCATTTGCAAAGAGTTAGATTGAAAGCAAAGAATCTGAGGGTTATATATTCAGTTATGATTGTATACATATTTTGTACTTGGTTACACACTTATTGTTTAAAGTTAAAATGGCAATAAACATTTGAATTTGATTTTGAAATTATAAAATTAACTCGGCTTCGCGTAATTCAGATTTTTTTTTCTATAGAAGTAAAAATATAATCATCTTGGCCAAGTAACGGTGATAGCATTTTTTTCGTGTTGGCAAAGTTTTATGTTAGCACTTTTTTCCCTAGTGTTCAACAGATGCCATTAAATACATTTCTGAAAAACTCACTTTTAGTTGTTGAATTTGGAAAATCAGAACAGCATGAGGTTCAATGAATTTTAATCCTTGGCACTAAGGAATTTACACAAACGAGTGTGTACGCGAATAACGGGTAAATAAACAACATGTGTGGACATTTAACAGGATCGATATTGAATTATGTGTGTCGAATTTAATAACATACATAGATTAAATGACGTCAGTTCAAAATGAGTTTCTATTTACGGCTATTCATATATAGAATCAGAGAAATATAATACAGAATTAAGGGAAATCCCCGTATTTACCCTGTATTCCTCTAACACAATTTACGTGTGAAAGAATTGAAATATTTAGAGGATTGTTTTTTTATCATTTATCTGAATCATAAACTGGACAAGTTAATACGCAAAGATTTTCAAGAGAAAAGTTAATTAGTGAGTGTGTTGTATAATAATTATTTAAACATTATTACTTTTTCTCAATTCTAAACGCTGCACGTTAAGAACCGTTGTAACAAATCTTTGAGGGGTCCGTAGGTGGCCTGTTGCAATGCTAAATTTATGTCCCTATCCAATATACCCTTATTTTCAAGTGGCTTTCCTAAATTTCACCGGCCTTCATCCCGGACGGCCTCTATTACAGGACCTACCTATTGTATTTATTGTTAATTTGTTCTCGTCCTGAACATTCATCAAATATTTGCCACTGGACATTTAGCAACCAACAGTCAATCAATCAATTCTAAACAAAACTCTGAATGCTCGCTGTCGTTTTCAAAAATCAGGAAATTTTGTTTTTAAATCATGCAAATGATGTTATCGACAAGCAAATTGCTATACCTTATATAGATGAAAGTCCGAAAGTAGCTGGTCCATTTATTTTGATGTTTCAATGATTTTCGAGAACTATGCCGAAACAGCAGCACACCCTATTACATGTACCGACTATCGGTATGGCTGATGTCATCGGAAACACAAATTCGAAGATATTTTGTCTTCGGAAGGAAAAGTAGGTAAACCGATTCACTTCTTTGGTAATATTAATTTTATGTTTCACGTATTCCTAATGCCAAAGACCATGAGTTTTTTTTTCAAAAATGAGGTTAGCACTTCCCTTAGTAACAAAAGTATCAATGAACCATGTTACCTTCACTCGTTTTCAAGAAAATTTCGTCAATGATTGCCTTGAAAATCTCAATTGAATTGTCACATTTAGGGTTTCACAAGATATTGAGACCATGTACGATCTTCGTACCAAAGAAGAGCCAGTTATATACGTGATTGAATTTTGTCAGTCAACATGTTTTTCCTATCGTGTACAGCAGATCCGGCAAACACTGACCAAAGGACTTTGTAATCGTAAACAGTAGTTTAAAATATACTTTAGAATTTATTGTTGTTGTTTCAAACTTCAGAAATATCCTAAAGGTCACAATTCTTCCGACTTATGTTTGATTTTAATTGATTTGATTACGTTAACCTGCATGTATAGATCACTTGAAATGTGCGATGGGTTTTCAAATTTTATTCACAGTTTGTGACCATCGGTGGTTTGTATTTGCTTAAAGTACAGTTACAAATATTTGAAGCAACCTTAATCGGTGTCTTTGTCAAAAGAGAAAAACTTGAAATGTAGCTTGCAGTTCTTAGATTTATGTGTAAATGTATATCAAGTTAATCAAAATTTTAGTACAAAATGACTGTTTCATTCCTTCGTAAAAAAAAAAGGTTAATCGGTGCGTGTACAAATGTACTGTGTTTTACCTTATAAATGCAGTTCGTTAATAGCAATATCTTGTTATTTGTGACAGTTTAGCATCGTTTCGAAATATAACGGAAGTAAGGAAACGGGCGATAAGTCCAGGAACATCGTCATTAAATATTTATCGCATTTCTTAACTGGAACTTTCATGTTGGAAACGATTTAATTTTTAAACTGATAAATCAAAAATTGTAATGAGTTGTTTAAGAAGTAAACAATTTCCTTGAACAAGAATAAGATTGACGTCACACGTAACAGAAGACAATGCATTGTTCATTGACCGATCATCGAGGCGCGCAGCATTCTTCGAATCAATTACGTGAGTAAAAATTTCCAATTCACGCTGGAAAATGTCGTAAATAAATTTAAAGGAGACATTTTTGTATCATGATTTTCTATGTATACAGACAAAGAGATATCAACAAAAATTATAAGCTCTGTCACGAAACCTTGAATGACGCATACCTTAAAGGGCACTATCTACGAGATATATAAAAATCTAAAATATGATTTTTTTGTTCAATCTTTAATGAAAGTAAAATAGTGAAATAATAATTCGCTTTTAGCGGCCAGTATTGTTCAATTTTGTCAAAATAAGCTAAGAAACATTGATGATGAATTATTCACTTGCAAGTGAATAATTCGACCTTATTGAATCCGTATTCATGTGAACTTCAATTTAACCCCTTAGCTAGAGATGGATAACGCATGAATCGTGCGTGTTGAGTTATTTAAAGGAAAAGAATGTCAACATTGAAAGTGAAACAAAGGTAAATCATTTGATTGACTGATTCGATCCACAAAACATCATTCTTATACAGGTAAAAACGATGATTAACATATATTTTTAATCTATAATATGAAATTAAACAGACCTAGAAAAATCCAATTGCACGATTTCCATATCTATTTATATCTATATTTATGTTTATATCGCTTATATGACCATCGGAGGTTTTCGGAGGTTAACTCGATAGTTAATTAGATGGCGTCTAGATTAAAATACACACGAAACGAAGCTACATATTCTCGAGCCCATGCCCTGTAAATTGTTTATTTTAGACTTTTTATAATTTAGATAAATGTTTTACATTGTTATAAATCAAATATGAAAATTTGAGTCAAATCGGTGAACATGAATTTGACAGCTAGTGCCCTTAAAAACAACGGATCCGACCCAAGTCCAAATAAAAATTCTATACAGGAAAAGAGTTCTAAGAGTCGTCCTGATATTCCGAAACACAATTAGTCTGACACCCCTAGTCCGCAGGCACCCAACGACACACATTTCTTTGAATCTGTGGGGCATAAAGACTTTGAGCCCACATTCAAGCTTAAAACAGAATGGCCACAAAACAGAATGGCCACAATAATTAGTATGACTCGAGACGACATTTTTTACTCTTACTCCCTATGCTTGTTGCTAAATGAAAAGCAGAAAATACCGATTTTATAGTTTTTGGGTGGTGGTTTTTTTTTTTTTTTTGACCGACGGTGGTCGAACCCATAGTCTCAAGCAAATGAAGCGAGCACGCTACCACAAAACTACTAAGTATAAAAACCAGGAGATGTGGTGTATACATCAATAAGACAGCAACAACAGAGGTCAATTCTAGAGGTCATCACACGGTCTTCAACAATAGACAGATGCTGTATGTATATATAAAGGTCTAAATCGCCCCGAGCCAAGACAAGTTGTAAATAAATTTATTAGAAAATACATTAAAAATGTCAAAAAACACCAATTTTATAAAAAGCCAAATCAAAATAAGCTATAATAAAAAAAAACACTGACGAGTTCCCAAATTGTTAGATGAAGATATTACTGTAATTCAAAGGAGTACATGTATGTGCAGTAAGGGCCCTATTTCCCCCAAATATTTAGTCCATTGTTATTTTATGTGATTCAAGTTGATGCATAAGCATGTCAAAATGTAAAAAGTTATATATATATATATATATAAATGCCAACAGATACTTTTCTGTTCGTTCCTAATGAAGGTAGTAAATAATACGCCTCGAACGCATTCAATTAGCGACATTGTCTGTGGTTTTCTCATGTCTATTTCCCTGTTATGTAACTATACATTGGTATGTAAAGTAAACATTATTTCCGTGCATACAAACTCAGCATAAAATTGTCTGAGATTATTTGATGCCTTCAGGTACATGTAACTCATACACAATTAATTATGTATAACTTCAATACGGAAAAATGTTGTCGTAAAATAGTTTTGTGAAAAAAGCATCTGGCCTTTGTTCATCATTACAGCAGATTGACGCAATCTAAACGAGAGTTAGGAGTTCACGTCGTCTCCAGTCTGGCTAGACGGGATTTCATATTCGTACATCTAGCATAGTTAAAACGAATATTATGTTTTGTAAGACATTACTTATAATACACGATAACAGAAGTGCAGACATATATAAAATCATAAGGAAGCGAAATCAAATTTAAATAAAGATCTGTAATTTCGCTATACTCATAACAGTAACTTCGGCGATTAAGCGAATTACGAAAGATCTGAATTTTAATTATATTGGCTTTAGAGTCGGATTAAGGGGCTGCCTTATGGAGCTACATATACAGTTAATGCATAGACTTTACTACTCCTAACATTGCCTAGTTAAAATCCTGGATCCGCATTTGAGCTTAATACTTCCAAATGAATTTCACGTTCCCATTATGACTGGGAGTGTATTCATTTTGGTACATCTATTGGGCAACCATTTGATGTTCATATTTAAAATCCTCCTGCCCTTCCAGAAGATCAAACGGTCGTCCCTTGTCACGTGCATATTGCATAGCCATTAAATTAAGAATAATAGAGGTGAATATAGATAATACTAGAAAAAAGTTGAAAAGGCTGTTCGTACTTGATGTTTATGTTAAACTAGTGAAGAAATTTGATGAAGTTCAGGTGTTGGTGGCTTCGGCTTCTATCTCTGTGATTTTGCTCAATGTTTGGGTGCATTAAACCATAGCCGAGACTTCTTCCTGACAATGATAGCAACTGAAAAAGGAAAACAAATAATGTTCAGGTATATAACAAAATACTTCGAGGTTTTTCTCTATTTCTAACATTAAAAATACACATTACTTAAAATACTAAAATATGGGCCAAATGAAGTTTTAATGAGTCATTATAATAGAGTATTGTGTGTTTAAGTTACAAACTATCAGATAAAGACCGAATTATAGGCAAATCTATACGTGTTTTAACAAATGCCTCACCCCTTGAGACGCAAAATCTGACACCCCGAGCGACACAAAACATTTCGATGAAAATCAACTTTGAAAACAATAAATTTTGACGAAGAAGCTGGCATTTTGTTAAATTCTACGATAAGAATTCATTTCTATAAAAATCATACGGAAAAATATCGCCAAAAGTAGTTTTTTATCCTGAAACTTGCATATGAATTCTCAAAATCTGCAACACGGCAAACTAGGGAGAGGTGTTTGCGAAAACGAAGCACTGGAAACGTCTGCTTCTGCTTGGTGGAAATAGATTATGGTTCGGTTCCTTCCGTGCAATACATTATTTGGTGCTAACAATTCTCAAAAAAGAAATTTTGATACTTTTACTTACCTTGATCGCTTTTTCTCCGCTTCAAAACCGCCACCCGTGTCAAACATAGCCAACACCCCGTATGTGGCGTTCTACATGGTGCTTGTACAATGTCAAAATATAGGAATAGACAGAATGCAAGACCGTTAATATAGTTATAGTTATGTGTTAAACTCTTGAAAACAAAATCAATGTACCTTTGTTAGATTAATAACATTTTAATTTCAAAAGGACCAATAATTTTACAGGGATCGAATCTTAATTTTAGAGCTCTATAAACACAGACCACCGTAAAAATAAGAACGTCATATCCAGTTTGTAATGATTTCTACAGGATGAGGCAAATTTTATAAATCTCCGACGCATATCTTTGTTTATATGAAAAATTAAGTAAAAGTTTCAAATAATTTATGATAATGAAAACACCAACTTAATAACTTAATAGATATTTATATTAGCGTATGATTTATATAGAAATAAATTCCTATCATAGAATTTAACCAAATGCCAGCTTATTAGTCAAAATTTATTGTTTTTAAAGTAAATTTTCATCGAAATGTAATGTGTCGCTCGGGTGTCAGATTTTTGTATCAAGGGGTGAGATATTTATAGATAACGTTCATTGAATTCCAACACCGAACTATAGACGAAGCAATCGAGTTGGGAAATATATACACCGTAACAAAAGGAGTAAGGAGAACATCATCTAAAAAAGGAAAGATAACAATGGGGAATGTACAATCGCCTCTTTTAACGTTAATTTTATCAGATTTTACATTGTGAAACGCTACATGCGACTTTACTTAAATCTTTATTTCTGTATTTGACAAACGTGAAAAGCTTAAGTGTAATGCATGTGCCTGCAAGGGTACACCGGACAGGGTATAGAAACTGGACCCAGTTTCTCCAACCGAGGTGAACGACCCCAACACTCCGCAAGGGCATTCGCTCAGCTGTGCGGGATGCCTCTACCCAGCAATGTCCGGCCGCAATAAGGACGATGTCTTTGTTCAATGGAGCCTATAGTTCCTTCTTTATTCTTAAAAACAATATACATGAAACAGTTTATCGTTCGGAATTAACAGAATTTAATAATAGACGAACTAGTCGAGCTTCGAACAATTGACCATGTTCATTTGGCTAATACGCCGGTCAAAGGGCGATAAATCAATTCTTCAATATGAACTGGTATGTTTTTAAAAGTTTGTTAAGCATGATATCTGTACAAATATCAACTTAAAACTAGTCGTTTCAATTATCAAAGTAAAATCATACAAATTTTCACAGAAATTGATTGAAGGTGTTTTGCAAACAAAATGAAATATAAGAACATTACTGAAGTATTTTAAAAGGTTTGTCATAAGGTATTGAAAATTACATAGAGCCCATCCCTATTCCTGATCTTTTTCATAGTCTACAAGTATATATTTTACATGGCCAGCGAATATCATCCCGTCAATACCACGAACATGCTCATACCATAACACGTTTTAATTTTTAATTGTCACATATTGCCACATTAACAAATATTAACACGAAAGTAAAGTCGTATTATTGCATTAAAGGCACATTAAATGATCATTAAATGCATCATATTTCAATCAAATCATTTAAATACGAACATGCATCAATTGATAAAAGAACTAAGAATAGGGGACAGCACGTGTTAACTCATATAAAAGTTATTGAAAAACTGGTATTGGCTGCGACAGCGATAATGACTTCGCCTACGGCTCAGTCATTATCGCTGTCTTAGTCAATACTACTGTCCTGTGGGTAGTCCATACATCACGATAATGACCAGTTCTTCAATAACTATTATGTTTATTTCATTGAGGAACCATTTTTTAAAAATTCTCATAAATTCAAATTGTTCAAAGCAAACTCGCATAGTGATACATGTAACTATAAGTCACTGCCATTCATTTAAGTGCAATTTTTCAGTATATGAATGCTTTCATGCCATCCAATTCAGCCATGTTCCAAACGTCTGAATCGCGATTGCGTTTTATTAAAGGGACATCACTCCAAACAGAAACCACGCCCACTGGTCATTAACATGTAAAGTCCGTAAATGACCGGTTTTCTGGTCCGTTTTTTCTGTTAAAGACCGATGGAATTTTACTGAAGAATAAAGAATGTCATGTGGCCCTTGTTATCCAATAAGAGAAGCTAATTCTTAACCGATATGAAATAATAACTGTTAATGTAAGATCTTAATTTAGAAAGCAAGAATATGAAAAAATATTACTAAATAAAAAAAAAGAACACCGAAAAGAAAAAGGGGGATCCATACCCCAAGTGTCTGTGCATCGATTGACATGGAAAATAGGTTTGCCCACTAGGTGATTTAACGATTTAACCTGTGTAACTGAATAGACCGTTCCAAAACAAATTCAGTTGTTTGTTTGATTTGCGGGCTTGAAAATAATAATTTCAGAATCCCCTAAAAAATATTTTCCGACACACACAGTACATGTAACGTTTATATCTAGTTCCTGTCATTGCCTTAAAACTTTTCAAGGTACACATAACAGGTTTCTCTGTAACCGAGAATAAATTTTGAAGTGTTACCACCGCTTTATTTGTTAATACCTTCTGATATGAATTAAAACATTATTCCATAACAAGACAACAATTTAAGAAAAAGATATCCCAAAGAATAGGCGCTTGAGGCATTTACCTTTTTTTTTCTTTTCTGTGTTAATTTTTTTTAAATTCAACATACGTGGAAAATTAGAAAAGAGGGCAGCACGAAACACGTATTGTCAATGTATATTTGTTCCTCCAAATAGAAGTTCCTGTGGAAAAATAATTTGAAATAACGATATGCCAGAAACAGTATATACATCAGAGACCAAATTATTCGCGGATGACAGCCTACTCTTTCGTACCATCACCAACCATGCAGACAGTGACCTTCTCCAGAAAGACTTATCAGCATTGGAAGACTGGGAAAACAAACGGTAGATGAGTTTCAATGCCAAAAAATGCCTTGTCATAAGAATATCACCGAAAAATCGATCAGTGATACAAACAACATACAAACTACACGGTCATACTCTAGACACAGTTGAAGCTAGCAAATACATAGGAGTAACAATCAGCAACAACGTAACCTGGGATAAACACATAGATAATACAGTTGGCAAAAATAGAACTTTAGGATTTATACGCAGAAATCTCAAAGGCTGCACAAAACCTGTAAAGGCAGCTGCATATGTATCCATGGTAAGACCTGCAGTGGAATATGCATGCACAGTATGGGATCCAATAACCCAAAATAAGATCAAGGCAATAGAACAGGTACAGAAAAGAGCAACACGATTTGTGAATAACAACTACACAGACCGAACACCTGGCTGTGTCACAAATATGGTTAAAACTCTAAAATGGGAAAGCCTCGAAGAACGGAGGAAAACAAACAGACTAAGCATGCTATTCAAGATCCAGCATGATCTTATAGACATAGACCGTCACCAATATTTGACCCCAAATGATAACCGAACCAGACGTAAAAATCGCTTCTACCAAGAAAGAACATGTACAGATGCCTACGGCCAATCCTTCTTTCTAAGGACCATCAGGGATTGGAACAACTTACCAACAACAGTTTCATCGGCCAACACAGTTGAGGGATTCAGGGCTGCCCTAAGGGCATGCTCTAAAAGGAAGTAGGCAACACCAGTTGTACATAATTTTAATTGTATTATATTGCGAACGTTTACAAATGTAAATAGCCAGGAGAGAACTTTCTGTGTTGCCCGACACTGCGCAAAGTTTTCGCGCGGAACCAATCACATTCAATTTTGAATCCAGTTCCTTACCTGGAAGAAGAAGAAGAAATAGTATAAATGAAAGAAATTTGAATTTACTGACAAAAATTAAACACCGGAAAGCATAAAAGGGAGTCCATGTCCCACGCGCCAGTGTCCTGAAAAGGTCACAAACTAATTAAATTAGATGGATTTATCATGCATGACATAATTATGGATCGAAGGTTCAGATTTTAGGACGATTTTTGTTGTAAAACAGATCAATTATAGCACATTTCACTGTGTGAATGTAGTCCTAAAAACAGTTCCTATCACTATATAAAACATATGAATTTTCATACAAGTTTACAGTCAATACCAACACGAACATGTCTTTAATTTCATTTCCAAAGAGTTTAATTGAAAGCAAATAATCTGCATATAGTAATACGGGTGATGTCACTAGTGAAGCATAACGAGTATACTTGTTTAAATCCTCAGACTTAACTTATGTGTAAATGTTTGATAATGTGGCTTGGGATTATGTGTCAATCAATAATTAAAACACGTTGTATTGTATGAACATGTTCATGGTACGGGTTGATATTCGCTGGCGATGAAAATATTTACTTGGCGACTAGGAGAAAGATTAGGAGAACCGCCGAAGTAGTGAGTACATTTTCATTTGATAACATATCGGGGTAAACCACCTTGATATTTTGGGGAATCACAGGCATAAGGTTTATCATAAGGTATTGACATCGAAGTCGGTGTTTACACTCAGAATACAGACAACCCTAACCTGTGCCAGCCCACTGCAATTTAAAAATTGAAGGCACGACTAGCTCATTCTTTTTTAAAGCTTGCAGAAAATTGTAACACAAACAATCATCCGAATTTCAATTGATACGCTCTGTTAAGTTATGCGTTTAAAAAGCACACATTTTTGTACATATAATATTCAGTTTCCCTCTATTGTCCATGTCGAACAATACAATTCACAGCAATTATTTCTTTGTAATTTTAGGAACTTCTCCAGAGGCAGATTTAGGAGGGGGGGACAGGGGGCAGAGCCCCCTTTATGGAACTGCATATATATGGTTAACGCGTAGACTTAATACATGTCCCACTCCAAACGTTGACTACCCCACCGCCCTCTCAAAATCATGGATCTCAAAAAAAATTTTGTTCATATTTAAGTTTCCGCAGACGAGGTACGAGAAAATGAACATCAAAATCCAGGCAACTTATTTATTTTCTGAAACACTTCATAAAATGCTATTGAATTTTATTTATATATGTCAATACCTTCAAGATTACTTTTCTAGTTGTACAGTTTTGTCTGTACTCGGTAAAATTAGTAGGTGTAAATTGACCCTCTTTCTGTAATTCAAGATGAGTAAATCTGTATTTCGGTTTAATGTCTGTGTGTTTTGGTAAAGAAAAAAGAATATTGGACATATATATTCAAATACTGATAAGGTTGACCAGTATTTACAATTTGTCCTAAATGTAAACCTTTCAAAAAATACTTACAAGGAAATGCCGATATCGTGACAAAATTTTCTTATTTCATAAAACATGTACTTAAACATTCTCCAAGATAAAGAAATCATGGCAAGATTACGTAAAAAGTCGCTATCACATACCCCTTCTCCCGGCCCCCCTTTTCCCCACCATCCTGTTTTGAATTAGACAAGAAGTTAACCACCTATTTTCTGATATTAGAAATGCTATTCATTGTTTAAATAGAAATTCACAAAAATAAACAAATTCTTATAAATTTGTTTGGGCAAAGGTTGCTCATACAAAAACATTTTTGGAGGTTAGAACATATTTACAATTTTCAGTACTGGAAATTGGGTAATTTCCACCATTTTTGGAATGACCGACTAATATTGTGAACATGAATACTAAGGATTTCTGGGATGTTAAATATTTCGCTTGGTTATTTCTTAAAATCATAAACTTCATTCTATGCTCATGTTGTACATTACTATCCTCTTTAAGGTGCCTCTGTGCCAGAAAACCAAGGGAGATGAGAGTCGTCCAGTTAAGGTGAGTACTTAACGCTATTTGACATGACTTGTATCTGAGCAGTTACGTATCCAGGGTCGGGGGGGGGGACGTAGAGGGCGTACGCCCCCGCCCCCTTTTGATCGCCACAAAAAATAATTATATATTTTTCACGATTCATATGATTTTTTAGCGTAGAATCGTCCAAAAACATTTTTGGTATATTATCCGTTTTATTGTCGAGCCTGCGACTTTAGTCGCAGAAAGCTCGACATAGGGATAGTGATCCGGCGGCGGCGGCGGCATTAACTAACATCTTAAAAGCTTTATATTTTAGAAGGTAGAAGACCTTCATACTTTATATATAGATGCCTTATGTTACGAAGTTTCCGTCTGTCACATGTCCATTGTCCTTGACCTCATTTTCATAGTTCAGTGACCACTTGAAAAAAACGTTAAGACTTTTTATTATATTAATTTCTCTCTTATTATGAGTAATATGATAACTATATTTGTTATGTGCGTACCTTGCAAGGTCCTCATGCCCGTCAGACAGTTTTCACTTGACCTCGACCTCATTTAGATCGATTGTTAAGTTTTGGAGGTCAAGTCCATATTTCAGATACTATAAGCAATAGGTCTAGTATATTTGAGTTATGGAAGGATTGTAAGGTGTACATGTCCAACGGGCAGGTGTCATCTGACCGTGGCCTCATTTTCATGGTTCAGTGGTTATAGTTAAGTTTTTGTGTTTTGGTCTGTTTTTTTTTTTTAATACTGTCTACTATATTTGGTGTATTGAATGATTGTAAGGTGTACATGTCCAACTGGCAGGTGTCATCTGACCTTGGCCTCATTTTCATGGTTCAGTGGTTATAGTTAAGTTTTTGTGTTTTGGTCTGGTTTTTTTTAATACTGTATGCAATAGGTCTATTATATTTGGTGTATTGAATGATTGTAAGGTGTACATGTCCAACTGGAAGGTGTCATCTGACCTTGACCTCATTTTCATGGTTACAGTGGTCAAAGTTAAGTTTTTGAGTTTTGGTCTTTTTTTCTAATACTATATGCGATAGGTCAACTATATTTGGTGTATGGAAATATTTTATGATGTACATGTCAGTCTCGCAGGTTTTATTTGACCTTGACCTCATTTTCACGGTTCATTGCTCAGTATTAAGTTTTTGTGTTTTGGTTTGTTTTTCTTAACTATAAGCAATAGGTCAACTATATTTGTTGTATGGAAGGATTGTAAGCTGTACGTGTCTGCCTGGCATGGTTCATCTGACCTTGACCTCATTTTCATGGTTCATTGGTCAATGTTTAGTTTTCTTGGTTAAGTCAATGTTTAGTTTTCTTGGTTAAGTCTGTTTCTTAGAAACTATAAGCAATAGGTCAACTATATTTAGTGTATTAAAATGATTGTAAGGTGTACATGTATTTCTCGTTTGGTTTATATGACCTTGACCTAATTTTCTTGGATCAAGTTAATTTATGTGATAGTTGTAGTAAAGCTTTATATTTAGGACTATCAACATAATATCAATGGTTAGTAAAGAAGACGAGATATTTCAGCGTGATCACTCTTTTAGAAATAAGCCCCCATTCAAAAATCCAGGATTCGCCCCTGCTGGTTTATCTATTCCAACTAATTACAGTTGTTTACAGCAAACATTTTAGATACTTTTTGGTGTGGGTTTTACTCATTGTTGAAGGCCATACGGTGACCTACTATACTTATTTACATCCTTATTCATTGGTCTCTGGTGGATAATTGTTTCATTGACAAACATTCCACTTCTCCTTATTTTTATACATAACGTTAAGGTGTTCGACTTTGGTTTAAAAAATCAGAAGTGGAATGATTGTCAATAAGAAAACAATCAACCAGAGATCAAATGACGTAAATTTAAGCAACATTTTTTTTTTTTTTTTTTCATTAATCAGGGTTTTACATCACCTTTTCAGCACCACCTGACGAAGGTGTCACAGGGTTTTAAGATATGTGACAACAAAAGACTATAATTGTTTTACCAATACTCTCTCTCTCTCTCTCTCTCTCTCTCTCTCTCTCTCTCTCTCTCTCTCTCTCTCTCTCTCTCTCTCTCTCTCTCTCTCTCTCTTTATACAGAAATATAATGTGCTGTGTATATGTTGCATATAAATTTCTCTGTTTTTACAAATAAAACAAAAAGATATATATTAATACAATATGGTTGTAAGACTACCATCCAGGATAAATCATTAGCATATGAGCACACGGTTTTTCAAGTGCAAAAACTCTGTTTTATTTTCTTGCTGTTTATAATCATAATAGATTTAAGCATCTGTAGGTCACCGTATGGACTTCAATAAGGAGCAAAACTCATACCGTATAGAAACTGTAAAATGCCCCGTCATGACAAAATGTATAACTGTTACAGTTCAAACGAGAAAACAAACGGCCTTATTTATGTACAAAACCATTAACAAACATGATCAGACATCAACCAACGACAACCACCGATTACGGATCTTTAATATGGAACTAACCGTCTTCAATACATTGCATTAATGAATCCCTGAATATTTCCTGTATATGTACACCCGAATGGAAAGTTCGCCATAGTATAATGGTTAGTGTTTCCAACTCTGAAGTCATAGAACCCTTAAGGAATGTAGCTCAGCTGAAAAAGCTATAGCACCTTAATTTTCTTTTACTCCCCATTTTAAATAACCTAGAAATTATGCTATATTGTTATTTGTTAGCAAACACTTTAAATTAACTATTATATAAAGTCTATGAAAAGAGTTATTTTTCATAATATTAACTTTCTAACCTTTCGATATACTTTAATACGCTACCCAATCAGCGTGACACGTCAGAAATTCTCTCGATGACAATAATTCAAAAACACTTGAATTTGTCTTTAATATTTCCTCGCATTTCAAATTTGAAAATGATATTCTTTTCCATAGTTTTTCTTATTTTCTTTTTCTACAAATGGTTTTCCTATAAGTGATCTAAATAACTACATGTATGTAAATGCTTATCTTAATATTTTACAACAGGAAATTCAAAGGTCTTCGAAGAGTATTTGTTATTGTCATCATCTTCTTGGTTGCCTTGGTTACCATGCGCAAATTTTCAACAAGAAATATAACAGTTCAGAAAAATCCGGTACCATTTGGCAGGAACGAGAGGAAAATCACAGTAGGGTTCCATGGGAGAGCAGGTAATCAGATGTTCCAATACGCTTCACTTATAGGGATTGCTAAGATGAATAACATGACCCCGGTTTTACTGGAGATTACAGAACTATGGAATATGTTTGACTTGCCTATAAGTACAGCATACATGGATAAATCAGGGAAATATACAGAGGTAAAAGAGGAACATACGGCAGTGTACGCGCCAAAATTCGAAAATATCAAAAGTCACACTGATGTCTATCTTAATAGGTATTTACAATCTTGGAAGTATTTTGAAAATATCAAGATGGACTTGAAACAGCGACATTACAAGATAAAAAATGAACTTGTAGAAGAGGCAATGCCTTACGTTCAAGACATAAAGAGAAAAGTTTCTAAAGAGGCAGTTTTCGTTGGTGTTCATGTAAGACGTGGAGATATAGTGCACGAAAGAAAACCAGTAGGTCATATTCCTGCGCCAATACCATATTTTTATAGGGCAATGAACTACTTCCGGAAACGTTATTCTAATGTTGTTTTTGTCATGATTTCTAATAGTATGATGTGGTGTCAAGATAATTTAGACGATTCTTCAGATGTCTACCATGTTGAGACTGGAGACCCTTACATTGATTTTGCCATTTTACATAAGATGGATCACCTTATACTTTCGGTGGGAACATTTGGCTGGTGGGCAGGATATTTGTCCCCAGGTACAGTTATTTTCTATAAAGGGTACCCTAAAGCAAATACCACAATGAGCATTGAGATGAAACAGACGGACTTTATTCCACGACACTGGGTCGGATTTTGATAATTTCCATATAGGTAGGACAGATCAAACCTATCTTCAAAGCCAAGGAAAGATACAAATTCCAAATAACTACTATTTTGGTTATAATATCTCGGCCAACATGAACTGACAGAACAAATTGTTCCGAGTGTGTGTTCAATGTTTTTAGTAATACGATGGAAAGAACGCCAGAAAGAGATTGTAAAAACCGATGTAAAGTGGTCAAAATCGAGTAGGTTTGCGTGACATCAGACTTGACAAAAGGGATGGACAGGTTTAATAACTGTGAAGTGACATCATAATTCATTAAATAATTCGCAGGAATGTTTAAGATACTACAAGAGCAATTCTGTATAACAAATATCTTCATTTTTTAAGGAGTTGTTGTGTTTTGCATTCAACAAAGCGTCTGAGCATTCTCTATACATAACTAAGTGACCACTAATTCTAGTTAGTTTCATTTATAATATCAGAGGTAACAATGTTTATATGCAGAAAAATACTTGATGATTTTTACAATAAATACTGTTATATTTTTTAAGAATATCTAGAAATAATTTTATTGTTCATAACAGCAAATGTGACGAAACACTGAAGTAATTATACTTGGACAATCTTTGTCTGATGAAATATAATACGACTTGGAATTTCTCGTCTAGAAAATTACAGCGTAAATGTATGGAATAAAAATATATTGAATTTACGACTTTTAAAACCTTTGACAAAAACGTATATCACCATGTCTGATTTTTATTGTCTTGCCTTCGAAGAAAGTCGCAGAATGCGAGACAAAGGTATTACAATCCGGCGGCGGCGATGGCGTAAACTATTTGTGTAAAGCTTTATTTTTCAGAAGGTACATGTAAAATACCTGGATGCTTCATACCTTGTATGCAGATACCTTATATCACGAAGTTTCCGTCTGTAATATGTCCATTGTCCTTGACCTCATTTTCATGGTTCAGTGACTGCTTTGAGAGAAAAAAAATGCAGTGTT
The DNA here is from genome assembly GCA_017311375.1 of Mytilus coruscus. Classification (NCBI taxonomy): domain Eukaryota; kingdom Metazoa; phylum Mollusca; class Bivalvia; order Mytilida; family Mytilidae; genus Mytilus; species Mytilus coruscus. The sequence goes on along the minus strand of CM029596.1, from coordinate 106,245,648 downwards.
TTGTCAAGTGAAATACTTATAAGGAGTAATATGATATCTATATTTGGTATATGGGTTTCTTGCAACATCTACATGTTCGTCAGGTAGGGTTCACCTGACCTCGACCTCATTTCATGGATTAGTGTTCATGGTTCTTCGGACAATGTTTAGTTTTTGTGGTTTGATCTTTTTCTCAGATACTGTAAGCAATAGGTCAATTATATTTGGTGTATGGAAAGATTTTAAGGTGTACATGTCTATATGGCAGGGTTCATATGACCTTTAACTCATTTTCATGGTTCATTGGTCAATGACAAGTTTTCGTGGTTTTGTCAGTTTATCAGGTACTATGACCAATAGGTCAACTATATTTGGTGTATAAAATGATTGTAAGGTGTACATGTCTGTCTGAGAGGGTTCTTGTTACCTTGACATCATTTTTATTGTTCATTGGTCAATGTTAAGATTTTGTGGTTTGATCTGTTTCTCAGGTACTTTAAGCAATAGGACCACTATGTCTGTCTTGCACGGTTCATCTGACCTTGACCTCATTGTCATGGAATAAATGTTAAGTTTAAACTTGTAGGAAAACCTTCATATTGAAGATTTTCAACATAAAATCAATCATAAAAAAGCAGGTGAGACATTTCAGCGTGTGCACTCTTGTTTGTTTTGTAGAAAGTAAAATTTTCAAAACCTACCAGCAAACTAGAAAGCAAAACAAAACAAATAGCACTCCAATATATAAAGCATATCATTTTTAACATCATAAGAGAGCACACGCTGAAATGTCTCCCCTACTTTACTGATCATAATTGAATTTATGTTGAAAGTCTTTAAGATAAAAGTTTTACTACAGGTATCATACAAACTTAACATTATCAATGATCAAAAAATCAATTAAAACTTGCAACAAATAAAAAGGGCATACACCATGCGCTCCTGGCGCAGCTATTTATTTACTTGGTAAAAATACATGTACCTTCAACGTGATTGTGGTAAGGTAACTAACTTGCCACTTACTTATGAATAAAAAAAATATAAGGCGTAAAGGCATAAGTGATACAGCAACCCCAAGACACAAATAGTAATCGTGTTTAAGAGCGTAATTTAAACTACACAGGTTTAGCACACGATGATATCAAGATAATGAAACAATGATGCTTAAAAATATAACTGGTGTAAAGGGGAAATAATTGGGATTTACTACACTGTCTTAGCATTACATATAACTATGGCTTTCGTCCATTCAGGAGTTTTGGAACTAGTTGTAGATTGCTAGGTGTTTTGTAGAAACGCGTTATACAGACCTTATTTTATTTGAAATTTGATCACCCTAAATTCACAATATAAATAGGTGCACATTGCGTATTATTAGATCGATTGTTGTTTGTTTAACGTCAAGTGGCAAATATTTCACGCATATTCAGGACGAGAACAATCATATCGTACGAAAAGCTTGTACATTTTATTAGGTTACACGTGTTATCATATAGGTCCGTCAATTTCATTTGGTAGCCTCTGTGAGATTCAATCTTGTCCAATTAGTACAATGTCGGACAACAGAGAAAAGCATGTCTTAGTTATTTGTGACATCTGGTTGTTGTCTGGTTGACGCGAGGCCCACATCTCCTTCTGTTCAATCAAGTGTCTGTAATATGATATTATTACGTGAGTATTTCTGTATTGGCCTTGTTATTGGTCCGAGGCTTGCTGTATTGGCCTGAGGCGAAGCCGAAGGCCAATACAGCTGGCCGAGGACCAATAACAAGGCCAATACAGAAATACTCACGTAATGATATCTTTATTAATTAACTACAGTGTTAACATATTTTTTATTTCATTTCACAAGAGATTAACATTTTTACCTTGAAGTGGAACTATCCAAATCTGAGTTCCCTTTTATAAGCTGCAATATCAAATGATCTGGTGCTGTTTCCAGTAGTCCGGCAGATCGGTGAAAAAATTGTGGGTTTGATGATAAAAGCATCAAATTTGGCATGGTAGTAGTTCTTGGTGTTTCAAATAATATTAGCTATGGACCCACCTTGAAATTTCAAAATGGCAGCCTTTTCCAAGATGGCCGCCATAAAATATCAAAATCAACATATATCACTGATATCAGGTCAAATTTATGGTAAAATTTTGCATGGCAGTAGTGCTGGTTGTTTCAAAAAATATAAGCTATGAACACACCATTAAAATTCAATATGGCGGCTTTTTCCAAGATGGCCGCCACAAAATATCAAAATCAACAAATATCCCTTATATTAGTTCAAATTTGTCATGTAAGTAGTGCTGGGTGCTTCGAACAATACATGCTATTAACCCAACTTGAAATTACAATATGGCGGCTTTTTCCAAGATGGCCGCCATAAGATATCAAAATCGACAATTTCCTTATAGAAGGTTACAAAGTGTTTTGTTTTGACGTACCTTCAGTAAAGCTAAGTGCTCTTTAATACCAAGTGCATGCCACATTTATTTACTAAAGTCAAACATAAACAGATTTGTGAGGAAAGTATAGAAAATTGTAACTACGGTACCATTCCTGCATAACAGTAGTCTACAAAGAGTGATCACGTATAGACCCTGGCGTTATTCCCATATTTAAGCAAAACTTAACTAGAATGTATGCTTCTCGAGTCGAACAGTTTTCTCTGTGATCAACTGGAATAGGACATAGTAATGATCTAAAAATGCAGTAATATCAGGCTTGACAGGCCATTAACAAGGCAGGTGCTTGCTTCTTCTGTTTAGTAATCATTTTGGTTTTGCAATTAAACAAACAACCGCAACAATCTGTTTATATGTCAACGATACTTGAAAAATCTGCACATACAGGTAGTTCAAGAAGACATAATGTAGGCAAAAGTATTTTCAACAGTCATTAAAAACATTAGTTGATAATCGTTTGGCCAAATATTCAGTTGCAGTCAAGTTATTCCATTGAGGCAAATATGACATTATCCATTTCAAAGTTACGTCTGTTTTATTTCTCTATTATTCTTTAACGTTATATTCAACTGAATTAAAACAATCGCATAATGTATATCGGCTTTCTACTGGATGCTAGGACCAGGAAAAGAGGAGGTACTAAATTACAACATGTACAGTTTACGTTTGTCATTTATGAATGATCCAGTTATCTGTTTATCTACAATACTATATTTATGAAAAATTCAACATTGAATATGTGGTTCCTCCTGCGAAACCTGGTGGTTTTACAACAGCAACCGTGGACAATATTGGCAACAACAAGAGTTCAACTACGGCTAACGAATCTTTCCGTAATACGACAATTTCAATATTTCCGCATTTTCTTAGTCCAACTTGTCAATTTGTTATAACCTTTTGCTTTGAAATATATGCATGCGTTTCTTACTTACATCTTACCAGAAATACATGTATGCCGACCTGGTATTATTACTCAATTGTGCAACATAATCCTTGCATGGTATAAATAAGTTAATAAAATGATAACACTGATGGCTTGAAGCAGATGATAATGAAAACATTACATATGTCTGGACATCATTCCACGCATATAGAGCCAAGAAAAATGGTCATCAACTTTTATATATCAGTCTGCATTGACCGATGTTACAGGAAGAGATCAAACCTGTGACAACGATTCGGCATTCCATGAATATAATCCAGGAATGTGTTAATCTTTTCCGAGACATGTATCAACTATCACTTGTGATCAACTATTGTTTTGCGTTTGGAAAATCGGAACAGTGGAACAGGCCAAACATATTTCGAGCAGAATAGAGAATAGTTTTGTTTAAAGTCTTTATATAGAAATGGTATCGTTGAGAACCTTATGTGATTGGTAAGAAAACAGTGGTTGAACAAGTGTTCGTTCAAAGGAAACATAGTACTTAATGAGGAACGAGACCCTGGTGAGAACTATGTAACATTCAAAGAATGGAGTAATAAGAGGAAATTTAAAGTCCCTTAACCACAACTGGTCTGCAACATTAGAGATTGAACTGGATATTTTGATGCGAGATCATTAAGAGAATGTTCCTTATCATTGTACAAAGATTCCATTATACTGCTTATTCATCGGTTCTTTGCATTTTTCATCAAACTTATGGCGTCCAGAACCCTTCGCTATATCATGCCATTTTTAAACTATACAGTTTAAATGTTGCAAACGTAATTTGAAAATGAAAATGTAGATCAAGCTCAATAGTAGAATTACACACTTGTAAAAGGAGAAGGTGGGGCAATCAGATTAACTATCAAAATCGCACAACTACAGCATTTAATAGTGTTTTGTCTAGAAATGGCTATAGTAATTAAAAAATTAAACCCTCCTTTGAAATAATATAACGTGATCAGATAATCCAAATGATGTTCTACACCAGGAACGATTTAAAAGCAGAAACACAACATTCTCAAAGCATGTGAAAGCTTTAGGCGAAGGAATGTTTCTGCCTTTTACCCAGTGTGCTCCTTTGAATGATTCGGATGGCATATACCCTATTGGACAATTATCACAGAGGTATCAGCATTTTGTAATGGTACGGAGGACAATGATGTTATGTACGGTCCTGTTTAAAATGTGGTGAGGTGGGACAAACACTAAATGGGCGGTCCATAAAAACATTTGAAAACTGCTGTGAAATAATGTTGTTGTTTAGATGATAAAACGATGGGTAAGATACTTAGGCTCTCAAACATCATTAGTAAAACATAACCAGATAAGAACATGTATAAACAAAAACGCAAAAAATTGCTAACACAAATCACTACACAAAATCTAAAATTGAGCTAAACCAATCCCACTTAAATCCGGGGTGATCTCAGGTGCTTAAGAAGGATACGCAGTTTTTGTTCAACAAGTGACACATACCTAGGTACTCTTGTTTAAATAGATTGATGAGTCATATCCAGTTTAAACATATATCATATACTAGTGGATTTATAAATGCCTCTTTTCTACCCCTTGAATCACAACATTTAAAACATGTAAAACCATTGGTACATGTAAATTATCTTAAGCTTGATCGAATCTGGACGTTTGAAATGAAGTAAGGATTTCCATGCTTAAACGATAAATAAACAAGAATTTCACTGGTTGACAACACAGACATTGAAAAATAAAGAGCAAATAACTCAACATTGAAAGCATAAACAACACAATTCCCTTTTCATCAAAACTAGGGTTAACGCAGGTGTTAGGAAGGTGTGTATTTTCTGGCCAACTGGTAGCACTCGGGATGTTACTCATTTTACTTAGAAATTCGGTGATTAGTATTATTTATTTATCATCTTGATGTTACCACAATCGAGGAAAAAGAAAGGATTGTGACTAGAAGTGGAACTTATCCATATATCATTAATGACTCAGATGGCACTAAACGGTCAAACATATTATGATGGCGTCCTGAAAACGTTCGAATGTTTCCAATTATGGGATCTTTGATTAAATTGTCATGCAAGCATCATCAAAGAATCATGGAAACGCAATCCCTAGAATATTGTATAAACTGCAAAGTGCAATTCGATAGAAGAAATAAATATCAGTAAAGCCTTTTCTCAGTTTCGTTCATTTTCACTTTTTGGCGGCCATTTTGAAATTTTCCGCCATTTTGAAAAAAAATGAAAAGTCAAATATAACGTCATGACTTACTAGAAACGTTGGATTACATTTTATATGTTTTTAAAAGATTCGGTTTATATATTATTTGCTTGGTTGTGAAATTTGGACTGATTGGCAGACATCTTGAAAATGGCCGCCATATTGCATTTTCAGAGTGGGTTCATAGCTTGAATTGACTACCAAATATATATTTACAATTGTACAAAGTTTCATGCTTTTATCATCAAACCCACAATTCTTCTAAAATATGCACAAATCAGCTGGACTACAGGAGTCTTCTACATTTTCTGATGATTTTTTACCCTTTCCAGTCACTATAAAGTATTACAATTCATATTTAGACGCAACACATAAATAGTTATTGGAAAGGTACTGCCATTGTATGTGTAAACAGAAATGCATAAACAAAAGGATTATTAAAAAAATAATGTAGGAGTTAAATATGATTGAAAATGATACAACTATCCTTAAACCAACTGACCGAAGAACGAAGACTTTAACAATTACAGGTCACCCTTCAACAATGCATATATGCCTGGTTCGGGTTGAAAAATAAATGAAAGTTTACAAAACATGAGAAGCGAAAGTAAACAGTAAATCGATTTGTTCTTTGAGGTCGACAAGAAATGAACTTTGTGATAATCTACTCGTTGCCCAAACCTGAAATAATTCAATTGTCTGCTTAAATAAATGTGGATTGTGTCCACATGTGGACACAGATGATGCCCCACTTGCATATCATATAGTTATAAAGGGACATAACTGAAGAACGGTAAAAGAGACGCAACCCAAATTTGAACTTGATCTGAGTTTTGTGGTAATAAGCATTGTGTGTAAGTCTCATAACATTTGGTTGAGGCAAACTTAAGTTAAAGAACGGAAACTAGAAATTTTGCAATTTTTCCATTTATAAAGGGCATTACTCTAGAACGGTTTGAGTGACGCCAATAAAATTCAAACTTGATCTGTGTTTTGTGGTAATAAGCATTGTGTATAAGTTTCATAATATTTGGTTGAGGCAAACTCAAGTTAGAGAACGGAAATTTTGGGACGTACGTACGTACAGACGGACAAGGGTAAAACTTAATGCCCCTCCGCTACGGCGGGGCATAAAACTGCCTTTAAATGAATGTGACCGTCTTCAGTCTGAGATTTATGCCACACTGAACGTTTCGGCATGTTTATGGTGAGTTAATAAAACTGCGTCTTCCAAACGACTGTTTACCTTAAGTTTGTGTTTATCATGACTTTCGATCTAAAAACTAGAGACGTTCCGAAATCCTGTATTGGCCGGATCAGAACTCGGCCAATACGGAAAAAATCAATATTGACCGAGTTATTCTGTATTGGCTGAGTTGACTCTTTATATTGCATAGGCAGTTTTCATCATATTAAGTCCAGTAACTGAGTAGTTAATTAATAACTTACCATATTGCATATTGATTAATGTTTTGTCTTAATATCTTACCATATTGCATATTGATGAATGTTTTACCTTTATGTCTTACCATATTGCATATTGATGAATGTTTAGCTTTTATAGGTGTAATACCACCATTGTTTTCCCTATAAGTCTTTGTTAAATTTGCACTTTTCAAGAAATTGTGCAGAATTTATCTTTGTTTCAAATAAAGAAATATTTGGCATGAGTAAATTTTATCCTGCCTAGTACTACAGACAAAATTTCACATAACATTTCTTTGCATATAAGAAAATAACCATCACTGGTAGTTAACCAATCAAATTTTCACCCCTTTTTCCTGTGTACAAGCTTTAGTAACCATGTAACCTCAAGTTTTCAAAATATTCTATAGAAACGCCAATGAAAAAAATGGTGCTTTGAAACACCCAAGTTATATGTTTATGACTCAGAGTTTTTACTGCAATGACATGTAGGATTAATTTCCTACAACTATCAAATTCAAGGAATATTTTTTCGACCCTTTTCGTGACGTACTATGATTTGGTGGTATTACACCTAAAGAAGACGTTTTGGTTGAATAAACTGAATGCAAGTTTTTCCCTTTGTAATACTGGTTAATTCAATCATTATTGTCAACTTTTGTCATAATCAGTTAAATAGGTTGTAAAAAATCTAGTACAATGTAAGACTACATCTACAGCGATTCGAGCAAAATTTCTTCGAAAATCCAAATCAAGCCGCATCATGATAGAATATAGTGTGCACCAATAAATGATCAAATATTTATCTCATCTGCCTACAAACAGTTGAATATGATACAAAAGATGACTCTAGGATGATAAATACCACTAATGGACCTATTTGTCTTCATTATAAGATCCCTTTTGGTCCATTTATACCTCTCATTTCCTCAAAATTTCAACTCTTTGGGCCAATAAATAAAAATTTGGGGTAACTTTCACTCATTTATGTAAGAAATGTAATAATAAATGAGTAATTGAATTATTCAAGCTGAATGAACTATCCATATAAAAGTTTACTGACTCCATGGAGGTCACAATAAGTCCTTACGTAAAACTGAAATATACGCCGCGCTCCAGAGAGGGACATAAAAATCTTCCTTTAAGGAATAATTTGTTGTTACTGCTTCAAATATAACTTCATCAATTTACTTATAACTGTATATTTATTAAAGTATTACTTAGGAAAAGTTTTCTATTATAGCAAAATATAAGAAATAAGGAGAAAAGTCAGAAAAAGCTCCCCAAAACACTGAGTATGGTTTGCTCTGTCTACTAATATTCATGGTAGAGTTCCATGTCAAGGCAATTTTCTCATAAAATGTGTTTTGAGACTCAATCCACTCAGAATATTTCATTTTGTAGTATTTCACTTAAATAGCATGAAGTTTTAACAAATAAGAGTACATACAAGTAGGTCAAAGGTGCATGTGCAGCTTCAAACAATGCGTGTAATACCACCATTGTTTTACCTTTTAGTCTTTGTTAAATTTGCACTTTTCAAAAACTTGTGCAGAATTTTTCTTTGTTTCAGATAAAGAAATAGGCCCGAGAACACAGTTATTTCGTAGTGCATTTCTTTTAGACAATAAATTCAAATTAAAAAATCGCACCTCGAAAAGATTTTTACAGTGTAGTGTACTACTATTGGGACAAATAATATCAAAATTATAGAAAAGTCTACCAGCTCTAACTCAAAATATTGACAATTCTATGTTAAGGGGTCTAAAACACAGTTTGACAGCTTCAGACATACTAGTTTTTGACCTTTTAACTGGACCAAATCACTACTTAACATAAAGATTCAGCACCCAAATTTTTTAACATGTAATTTCATCCCCTTACTTAATATTTCATGCATAAAATATAAAGAAATAAATTTGGAAAGTGTATGAAAAAATTTGGAAACTATACACTATCCACACTAGGGACTATATTTGAAGACAACGAAAATCTAAGGACGATAACTGTGTCCTCGGACCAATACTTGGCATGAGTAAAGTTTTATCCTGTCCAGTACTACAGACAAAATTTCACATAACATTTCAATGCATATAAGAAAATAACCATCACTGGAAGTTAACCAATCAAATTTTACCCTTTTTTTCCTGTGTACAAGCTTTAGTAACCATGTAACCGAAAGTTTTCAAAATATTCTATAGAAACACCAAATAAAAAATAATGGTGCTTTGAAACACCCAAGAAATATGTTTATGACTCAGAATTTTTTACTGCAATGAAATGTAGGATTAATTTCCTACAACTATCAAATTCAAGGAATATTTTTTACCCTTTTCGTGACGTACTATGATTTGTTTTATTACACCTAAAGAAGACTTTTTGTTGAATAAACTGAATGGTGGTAAACTTGAGACAATACCAGAAAAGTCTAATTTTGGCAATGGGAAAACAAACAAAAATGTCTTTGGAGTCTGTAATTTAATAGCACAAAACAAAGAACAAACATTGAGGATTCAGGAACTGTTGTCTGTAATTCAAAAATTGTTAAATGTGGTAACTATGGCAATATAAAAATGGTACCAAAATTCCAGTTCTTTCCTGGTACCAAAGTGAATCAATTTAAAAAGTTCCTAATGGGAATAAGGAATAAATTAAAGATACTATTTGTGGTTTACTAGTACATCCTGCAATATTTTATCAAATGACAATTATTTATTTTAGCATTTACAATACATAAGGTTAAGAAATATACTAAAATATAGTCCGATTTGTCGGTAACACGAAAGAATCTTGAGTAACAGGACAGAGTTGGTAACAGAAAGGAACTTTATTTCAAAACAATTCCTTGTTTTCATAGTATAAGAAAAATAAATCATTACAAATTGGTCACAATTGGAAGATAACAGCAAACAATGTCATTTTTCTTTGGAACTTTCATTTGCAAGATGAAAAATCTGCCTGTAATGATAAAAATTAATTCCTTTCTGTTACCATCTACTATACTAGAATTGCACAATGTTCTCTGCTGTTATCAAAAGTCAAAACCTGTCTTTTCATTCAAAAGACGGTATATTATGTTGAGATTTATCTAATATGATAATAATAACTTATATTAAATGAACTGTTTGGCGTATAGTAGGTTAACTTTGTGTTTCATCAGTAAAATTGTCTTTAACATACTTCCTGTTACTGATTATGGCTATGCTGTTACTTTTATCAGGAACATGACAGAACGTAACAGAAAGGAATTACACAGTATTTTTGTCCTTTTATTTGAATTGTATGGAAGTGTACTTCCATCTACATATCAATTTAATAAGATACTATAAACACACATTTAATGTTAAAGTGCTGACATTAAAATATTCTCAGAAGGTACACAAAAGGCTGTAACAGGAGAGAACAACAAAAGTAATGTTCTATAAATTCTTATCTTGGATGAGCTGGGATTTTTCAAACTGGTCGCCATTCAAACTATACATGTGTAGTCATATATTCAGGAAATGATGCTCTTCTCATTGCATTATAGGAAATTAAATCTTGGTCTTTCGAACGTTTCCACGGGTGAAAAAAACTCAGTGGTAACAGCGAGGAAAATTATCCCTTGGGACAAAGTTTTAAAATGCAATCTTTTAAATATGCTTTAGTTATTAAAAACCAAGATCAATAGGGACAACTTTCTTATATAATCTATCATATTTGTGACAATTGAAAACATATTTACTTGATTAGGATATTCTTTGAATGATTTGATTGTCAGAAAAACAACAGTGGACAACACGATTGGGGGTGGGGGATTGAACGTTTATATTATAATATTTCATTGGAAGAAATATAAGAATGAGTGTTAAATTGGCAATAGTTGGTGCATTATATACTCTAGTTAATACTGAAACTTAAAATTTTCCAAAAGGTAATTGGATTAAAAATAATTGCCGGTGAACAATGGAACAAGGCAGTTAGATTTTTCTGATATTGTCTCTCCTATATCTTACCACATTGCATATTAATGAATGTCATGAAACATATTTTTGTATTTTTGTAATTCCGGAAATTTTGTCTTTTTCCGTAGTCGGACTTACACTTACTCTTATCTTCACACATGTTTACTTTTGGCAAGGACAGAAGGAGCTCAGTGCATTATTTTTCGTACTTGGAAACTTTGGAACGCAATGGAGTAAGTTAATTTTATTATTTTATGCTAGTTTTAAGGGACTAAGCTTTATCATTGTTTTCTTGATGGTTATTATGTGTATTTTTGATATAAACGCACACTCTTGTCGTCTGATAACCGAACCATGTATTTTTTGTGTCTCAGAACTTATTTTGACTTTCTGATGTATGTATGTTTACTATATAATTATTGCCACATTTCATAATGTCCCAGTGTGGCGATAATCCCTTCGTTGCTGATTTTGGAATTATTATATGCCCATGTATATTTGGTAACTACAGTCCCGTACTTATGTAACCTACAAGTGCACACTATCGGTGTTTCAGAAACTACAATATTGCACACGTGCAACTTATTGTTTGACACTTTATTCGTGTAACTATTAATACTGTATATTATACTGAATTGTTATACTGGTTTAAATAATATGATTGTTATTCATAATACAGTGCTTCGTGATTCTAATGTACTTTTAAGACAGTGCTGAACAGTGACACTTAATTATATACAGTATGATCTCATGTATTAAGAATTGGTTTTGTGTAAACATATTATTCAACAAACTTATAAAGTGATCATTTATATGGATATTATTGTTATGCTAAATTTTGTAGTCTTCATTCATACACTCATTTTGGTAATGAACATATAAGATATTTTATAAGGTGATCATTTATATGGATATTATTGTTATGCTAAATTTTGTAGTCTTCATTCATACACTCTTTTGGTAATGAACATACATGTATCTTGAAATATGGATTAGATTGCTATTTTGTAAAACTTATGTTTGTCATTTGTACTGTCAGATCTAACCATCACATCACACAACATTCATATCATAACACATTTTGACTGAATAAACGGTTAAACTGCTACATCGCTTTTCTTTATAAGGGAAGTACAGTTAGATTCCATTTATAGAAATGGCTGATTCCGCATCAGCACTCAAGGACCAACAGAAGATTGAGGAGGATACAGAGCGTATTCGAGAGCTTACGGAAAGAGCACAAGAGCATTACAATAAACGTGTCAAAACTTACATAGACAAAGTTGATCAAGAATGGGCCAATGTACAATATTTGTTAGAACAGCTGTCAGAATGTAATTTAGAACAGCTGGATGATATAAAACGACAACTACCGCAAAGTTTGGAACAAAACACCAGCCATTCAGGCTAAAGTAAGATTAGCAGAAGAAGAAACTGGTCTTGAGAAAAGAATGGCGACGATAAGACAAAAACAGATGAAGAACAACATGCAGATCTCAAGCTTTACAAATTAAAAAAGTGTGGATGCTGAAGTTGAGGCGAAAGTTGAAGATGCTGATCACAAAAGTGTTGTTTGTGACTTAAAACTTCCTGTTGATAAAAACCGGACTGAAAGATTTGTAAATAAACATTTTGGTCGTCCTAGATGATTTTCACACTGCTATTGCAAAGCCAGAACAAAATCTTTCTATTATTCATGATAATAAACCAGGACTTCATGAGTCGCCTAAAGCATCTCAACTTACCACCTTCCTGTAACAGTGTCGTATCTTGGGTAAAGAAACAACAAACTCTGCTCTATAGGGTTCGGATGATTTAATAACCAGTATAGAAAATAAACTCTGAAATAACAATATCACAATTATAAATAACAGTTCTATTTTATAAAACACAAATTACAAATTATCAGATACTGTACTAGTAAAATACCATGCTCTTTATTACTGTGTACTATACTACGAAATTAATATTAAATACATTCAGTAAGTTCTTTCAGATGTCACGTGTTCTCTTATTTCTCATTGTGGTACACTACACAAGAATGTAACCCTTGATCATAAATAGTGTACTATATAATGTTTACTGGTAAACTATGTGTACGGTACAAAACTAAAGTTAAAACTGCACATATAACAATTAACTAATCGGAACATAATATATTATTTGTTCTTTACATACTATTACATTACAACAATCATTAAGCATATACTATTTTATAAAGACTAATTAAGCCAATATCTTAAATATGCTTAAAACCCTATATTTAAAGGAAATAATCCATAACGTTCTGTTTACAACATTACAAAATTAAAATAGATTAACTCTTACCACAAGTATATAACTACATCAATGGAGTCCTAAAACCAAAATGTAATCATAAACATTCGGACTCGTAAAATATTAAAATATACAATTTGACAAAATAACTCAAGTTCATTCATAGTTATACTTCTATCATTATAGTGTATAATATAAGTGTACTAATAAATATCAACATTAACACTTTTCCTTATTTTGTTTAATATGCCGCCATTTATGAAATATCAATTATCTGTGTCAATAATCAAATAGCTGCGCAAATTATCTCATTCTATATTCTATCGTGACAAATTAACGGTAGATAATAAAATATATGAAGCACGAAGCTAAATAAAATATTCTCGGTACATCTATCATACTAATTAGAAAACTTTGCTAAATTTAAAAGTGAAAATATTAATTATATAATAAAGAAAATAACTTACATTAATCAGATAATATGTTGTGGATGCTGAAGTTGAGGCGAAAGTTAGATAGATGCTGATCACAAAAGTGTTGCTTATCATAAATTAATTTTTGTGACTTGGACAATTCCATCTCTAGACCTCTAAATCGTCCTGTTTCTGCCTGACTTTCCAACCAAAACTTATGTGACGTGGTGGTGTAGGTAAGTATCTACGTCTTCTTTCTCTAACTGGTTGTACTGTTGTAGATTCATCATCTGTTGATGCTCCGACTCCTCATCTGATTCCGATGCAGTCATCTTTTCAATGCTGTCCCCAACAGACTTCGTCGGTGGTCGTCCAGAAAACCGGACTGATTCAAAAAGATTTGTAAATGAACATTTTGGTCGTCTAAGTCTAGATGATATTTCAGGGTGGTACGGCACTGTCCTATTGCAAATGCCAGAACAAAATCTTTCTATTATTCATGATAATAAACCAGGACTTCAGGTAGGTCGCCTAACGTTTTAGCATCTCAACTTACCACCTTACCTGTTGTAAGTAAAAAGATCAGTGCTTTGGAATGTATCTAATAATGCTGTACTTGACTAACCACGTTTTGAAGTAAAGACCTGATCTGCGTTATAGGCTTGCTATGTGATTAAGTCCTCCGCATCGATAACATACGATAGGATCTCTTGTTGTTGGATTAGGAGTCGAAGCAGGTAAGTAGTTTTGGTTGGCTTGGTTGTCAAAGTCGTTGTCCCAGTAGGGTCGCTGTCTACGTCTACGGCGATGGCGTTTCTTCTTTGGACCATACTGTTCCATGACCGATTGGAAGAATGTAGTAGCCCAACTTACTTGATAAATGCCAACAACAAAACCGAAAATGAAAAAAAAATACTTTCACTTCCAAAAACCTATGTCTATAAATGGTGTTTCAAAACAAAAATGTTATAATACAACTATTAACTACCTAACCACCACACTAGAGTATCATAATTACAATAAATCAAAATGGTAAATTTTAATCAATAACCAATACTCAATTCTACAATAACTAAAATACACTCAAATTATATCAAATACACATGGATGTGCCTTGATAAATAGTACTACCAAATATTAAAATGATTGAATATATATCATATGCAAATGAGTGCACCTCAATCAGATTATATTTGTAATTGAATAAATTCAAATAATTCAACAGTCACATGTTTCGAATCTATCTAATCAAACTATAGATTTTTCAAACTCTGTCTAAGTTCAACACAGAGTACAGGTGCTATATACTATAACTGTATACGATAGTGTTGCTTTCTGTATATGAAAAAATGTACTTTTAATGTGTAAAATAAAAGTCAATAAAATCTACAAGTACATCTGTACTCTCATGTAAACAATCAATCTTCAAATGAAGTTAATGTTCAATGAAACAAAAAAACAAAAAATCAATGTTCTTAAGTAAAATGTTTAAGTGTGAAAAGGTCAATATGTACAAAAAATTCAAATCAGAAGAAAACAATGTGTAAAATGATTAAGGGTAACTAAGTTTAAGTTGAAACTGTGGTATACCAATAACACTGCATGTACAAATGTATGTATGCTATCTATCTATCAGTGTTGCTGTATATAAGTAAGTGTTGATGTTACAATGCGATATAGTAATCGACCAATATATGCTATCTATCTAAAGTCTCCTTTATGTAAACAAATTAATGTATGTGAAAAAGATTTTTTCAAAGTGTGTAAGCAAACTATTTCAGTATACAATTATAATATATATATAAGTTAGCTAAGTTACTGTTCCAATTCAAATCACAATAATAGGAATTAATTTAAACAACAAAAGTTCTATTTTCAATTAAGAAAATCAAAAAGTCTAAGTTACTATAAGTAACTTCCGGTTTCACAAATCTTCATAACTGGAAAACGGTATAAAATGTTAATGTAAATAAACACATGTGGACATCAACGGATGTAAATACTGGCACGTGCATCTTAGGACATCTGCGCATGGTTGGATAAACAAACACATCACGTGGTCTCATCAGTCGTCTGCTTCAGTGGTCACTAAACACACACACTGGTAACCCTAATATGACTGTGCCATCAATCCATAGTCCCTACGTGGGCGCCATTTTGTAACAGTGTCGTATCTTGGGTAAAGAAACAACAAACTCTGCTCTATAGGGTTCGGATGATTTAATAACCAGTATAGAAAATAAACTCTGAAATAACAATATCACAATTATAAATAACAGTTCTATTTTATAAAACACAAATTACAAATTATCAGATACTGTACTAGTAAAATACCATGCTCTTTATTACTGTGTACTATACTACGAAATTAATATTAAATACATTCAGTAAGTTCTTTCAGATGTCACGTGTTCTCTTATTTCTCATTGTGGTACACTACACAAGAATGTAACCCTTGATCATAAATAGTGTACTATATAATGTTTACTGGTAAACTATGTGTACGGTACAAAACTAAAGTTAAAACTGCACATATAACAATTAACTAATCGGAACATAATATATTATTTGTTCTTTACATACTATTACATTACAACAATCATTAAGTTGCATATACTATTTTATAAAGACTAATTAAGCCAATATCTTAAATATGCTTAAAACCCTATATTTAAAGGAAATAATCCATAACGTTCTGTTTACAACATTACAAAATTAAAAATAGATTAACTCTTACCACTTGTGGAGTGAGTTTTACTGGTAAGTAGGCACAGTTCACAAGTAATACTCTGTATATAACTACATCAATGGAGTCCTAAAACCAAAATGTAATCATAAACATTCGGACTCGTAAAATATTAAAATATACAATTTGACAAAATAACTCAAGTTCATTCATAGTTATACTTCTATCATTATAGTGTATAATATAAGTGTACTAATAAATATCAACATTAACACTTTTCCTTATTTTGTTTAATATGCCGCCATTTATGAAATATCAATTATCTGTGTCAATAATCAAATAGCTGCGCAAATTATCTCATTCTATATTCTATCGTGACAAATTAACGGTAGATAATAAAATATATGAAGCACGAAGCTAAATAAAATATTCTCGGGTACATCTATCATACTAATGTAACAACCAAACTTTACGAGGAGAACGAAATCATAAAATAGAAAACTTTGCTAAATTTATCATTTACATGTGAAAATATTAATTATATAATAAAGAAAATAACTTACATTAATCAGATAATATGTTGTGTCCACAATGAATGAAAACAATAATATACAGGTGATATAAATTCGGGACACACAATATCATGCGACTGCAATTTCAAGTTCCCGTTCAAATCTACCTGGTCAATACAAAATATAAATTGACCGCGAAATCACAATGACCAATCAGATACGTAATTTTAAGTAAGAACCTTTTGAATATTCATGAACTAAATATAAAAAGTAAAGTGTAGATTTGGATTTAAATTATAATATTCCTTTATCAAAATTCAAGAGTAAAACGCTTATCATAAATTAATTTGAAGAACGTTATAAAGATATTTTTACTGTTATTTAATAGGCGTAAAAATGACACTACTACATTCCTGTTGCAAAAAGATCTTTTAATGACACGACTAACCACGTTTGAAGAAAGACCTGAGCGTTATATGTCATGGAAAACTAATTTTAAAACCATTATGTCTGAACTAAGCGTTATACCATCAGAAGAAACAGATTTATTGATTCGTTGTTAGGTCATGAGTCAGGTAGGAATGCAAAGACTATAAGATGTTCATTAATTTCAGATCCAAGTTGGAGAGTTGCCAAAATTTGGGAACGTTTAGATGAAAGATTTGGTGCACCTGAGATGGTCGAGGTAGTGATCACAGAGACTCAGTTCATTTACACAAATAGGAAACAAAGATAATAAAAAAACTCTATGAGCTTGTTGACATTATGATAGCGATCGAATCACATATGGGCAATCAACAGTACAGCTTGTTGCTGTCGTACTTTAATTTATCTTCAAGCGTGATGCCTATTATTAACAAACTACCCTTCAACATTCAGGAGAAATGGACCAATAGAACTACAAACGGCAACATAATGTACCTTTCCGCCTTTTCATATGCTCTTGATTTTTGAAGGAAATTAGTAGGATCAGGAACGATCCTTCGTTTTCGAATCTTTATGAACAGCAAACTAAGAAAACATAATTCACGTCAACATGGCCAAGGCAACTAACAAATCAGAAAGCAATCATTGCTAGGAAAACACAGGTGAATACAGAAAAAAACTTTGCACAATTCAGATCATATGTGTCCAGTACATGATACACCTCATTCCTTGAATACTTGCAGAGAACTTTCAAGATGGGATATGTCAAAACGAAAAGAATTTTGAAAAGTAAAGGCATATGTTTTAAGTGTTGTGAGACAAACAATCATTTGATGAAAGACTGCAAACAAAATATCAAATATCAACATTGCCAAAGTTTGAAACACTCAACCGCTATGCACATCGAGAGAAGAGAACAAAGTGAAAGGCACAACAAAAGGACAACAAATAACAGTATTGAACACCAAAGTTATCATGGCGGGAGAGTACAGCGGATGAAAATAAAGATATGGTAACCAAATGCACATCTTTATGTGATTTTACTGAAAACTGTTCTTGTAAAGTTTTCTAACAACAAACCTTTGTCATTACATATGCTATTTTGATGAGCATAGTAACAAAACTTTGGCTTGTTCTGAACTCATTAGATGTAAACAGTACGTCTACTGGATATCGGCTCTCATCTTGTGGTGGCATTGTACACATGCAAGGAAGACGGGCTACAGTTAAGTTGTAGAATCATGGGATGGTACTTCACGTAACAGTTTACCTACAGTGATTGCATGCAACTCGATTCCAAATGATGCTTCAGAAACCCCAACACCAGAAGTTGCAAAACTACATTTGCATCTGAACTCCATTGCGGATAAAATATCTCCATTGTTACCATCTACTAAGATTCAACTACTTATCGGACGTGATCTCATTGATGCGCATTATGTGCAGGAACAAATTACAGGACCACAAAGCACAGTTTGCCCAGAAACCAAGTTTAGGATGGGTTAAAGTAGGAGAAGTTTACAGTGGCAAGTTTCATAAGACTGATACAAGTGTGAACGTTCTTAAAACAAATTTACTTGTCGATGTGAGTACAACAGTATTTGATCCATGCAATTCAAAGCTAAGTGTTTGTGAACAACCAGTAGAACATTCTTTCGGAAATTCGTTGTTTGTTAAAACTCAATGGGATGAAGTGGTTGGGACCTCATACGAGGATAGGAAATTTGTGACAATTATGGCCTCAGAATTTTCTAAGGATGATAAAGGTGCATGGTTAGCTCCTCTTCCATTTAAAACTCCAAGATTAATCTTATCAGACAACAGAGCACAGGCTCCCAGAGAGCTCGTCAATTGGAATCAAGTTTACACAAGAGAAATTGAAACACTTTTGACATTCATGGAGAAAGTTATAAACAACGGTGCTGCTGAGAAAGCACCTACGGTTGATGAATACAGGAAAGATTGTATTTGACGTTCTGCGGGTGTACCACCCAAAGAAACCAAAGAAGATTCGTGGAGTTTTGGACTCTTCAGTTATTAACAAGGGACTTTCTTTGAACAATGAATTGCTATCAGGATCGAACCTCACTAATAGTCTTTAACTAAGATTCAGAAAAGATCAATGTGCAATCACTGCTGACATAGAGCAAATGTTTACAGGTTCTTTGTTAAACCAGAACCTAGGGACTACCTCCGATTTTTATGGTCGAGCACAATGACCCGGATCGCCAAATGATAATATATAGAATGACCGTGCATGTTTTTGAAACAGGCCAAGCCAACTAGTGGCAACCTATGGACTAAGAAAAGCTGTTGAAAACTCTGAAAAAATATAAGAGAATTTGTAAATCGTTTTTTTATGTCGATGATGTTCTCACTTCGTTGCCATCAACAGACATTACTGCCAGTTTGTTAAAACGCACCCAGGAAACACTACGAAATGAAGGAAACATTAGACTTCACAAAATTGCCTCCAATCACAAAACAGTTATGTCTCAGTTCTCAAAGGAGGATTTTGGGAAAGATCTGAAGGATTTGGACATTGTTTATGACTCTACCTCAACAGATTCAAATGATGAACATCATCTTGGCTTCATCATGGGAAAGGCAAAGCTTGCCCCACCAGCTGAAAATAGTATACCGCGTCTAGAGTTATGTGGAGTGGTACTTACTACAGAGATAAAACAATTTGTATCTCATCAACTTGACCTTCAACCGTCAGATATAAAGTATTTTAGTGATAGTAAAGTGGTTCTTGGATACATTAGGAACAAAACACGCAGATTTCAGACTTATGTGAGCAATAGAGTGTCGTTCATTCAACAGTTCACATCTCCTGAACAATGGAACTATGTACCTTCAAATCTCAACCCACCTGATGCTGCTACGAGGATTCTTCAGTAGATATTTTAAGTGCGATTAACATTTGGCTTCAAGGTCCAACATACATTTTGCGTGATAACAAACTATTAGATGAGAGTAAAGTCGACTTTCCTTTGATTGAATCCGAAATTGATAAGGAGATTCGGTCAGTGCAAGTACTTAAATCAACAATTTCGGTAGAAAAACCCATACTAGTATATGCACTTTTTCTCACTTCTCATTTTGGAACAAACTTGTTAATGCATTCACATTCTTACGACATAGTGCAGGATCTTGTCGAAAGGAGAAGGACTCAGCATGACAGGGATGGACCTTTTAGCAAGGAATGGAAATCTTTAGATATGATCCAGGAAACTCGAATACTTCTGTTGAAACAGATTCAGGAAGCATTTTAAAGTGTGAAATTGAGAATCTCAAAAAGGACAGCTATCAAAAGGATAGTCGTTTCATTTCATTGTCACCATATCTTGATGAGCACAAGATACTTACAGTAGGTGGACGGTTAAATTCTTTAAGAAACAAGTTAGGACTTGCTTCGACCAATCCTATCATTGTCCCGAAGGGTCACGTAGCCGCATTGTTGATAAGACATTACCATGAAAAGATATTTCATCAAGGAAGGAAAATCACAGAAGGAGAAATACGTTCAAATGGTTTTGAGATTATTGGAGCTAAGAGACTCATTTCTAAACTTATTAGGAGCTGTGTGCACTGTCGCAAGCTTCGTGGTCAAGTAGAAACACAGAAAATGGCTGATTTGCCTCAGGACCGTCTCACCCTGGGCCACCCTTTTCTGCTGTAGGGTGGACACCTTTGGTCCTTGGAACATAACAACTCGTAAAACACGAGGTGGAGCTGCTCAGAGTAAGCGATGGGCGATAATTTTACATGTTTGACCACACGTGCAGTTCACATTGAACTTGTAGAAGAGATGAGTAGTTTGAGCTTTATCAATGCATTGCGTCGTACTACATGTACAGCTATTCGAGAATCAATCAAGATCTTCAGTTCAGATCGGGAAACCAATTTCGTAGGAGCTACTGATCAAATTGGCATAGAATCAATCAATGTTGAAGACACAAAGGTAAACCAACATTTCGACAATACAGGATCTGTTTGGAAGTTTAACCCCCACTCTCCTCCCACATGGCTGGAGTGTGGGAGAGAATGATAGGAACTACACGAAGGATACTAGTACTTGATGGAATACTTTTGCAACAGAACATTAAAATCTTACTCATGAAGTTGTGTTAAATCTCATGGCAGAAGTCGCAGCTGTGATAAACTCACGACCGATTACTATTATATCGTCAGACCCTGACGCTTCTATTATACTCCGTCCTAACATTCTACTTACTCAAAAACAACGTGAAATTTCAACAATCTCAGGAGAATTCTCTATTAAGGATATATATATACACTGCAGACTGGAAACATGTGCAAGTTCTTTCCGATATGTTTTGGAATAAATGTCGAGAAGACTACTTGCATATGTTACAATCACGTCAGAAATGGTGTATCAGTGGCCATATCATAAACCTGGTGATATTGTACTTGTGAAAGACAAAGGTGTAGCTCGTAACGATTGGCCACTTGATATCGTGAAAGAGGCTATCAAGAGTGAAGGCAATTTGTTTCGTAAGGCTGTTGTCAAGATCTCAAGAGATAGAAAACATGTTTTGTACACACGACCGATAACGGAACCTGTGCTATTGTTGGAAGAATAATTGTATCTGACTCAGAGTATTCGAGCCGAAACTTGTAACATTTTAGAGTAGTTGATGTTTTGTTGATTGATATTTCTTATATTAGAATGATATAAGGCGGGAGTGTAATGTTACATATTTTTGTATCGTTGTAATTCCGGAAATTTTGTCTTTTCCGTAGTCGGACTTACACCTTATTTTCACACATGTTTACTTTTGGCAAGGAAAGAAGGAGCTATATTTTCGTATTTGGAAACTTTGGAACACAATGGAGTAAGTTATTTTATTATGTTATGCTAGTTTGTAAGGACTAAGCTTTAGCATTGTTTTCTTGATGATTATTATGTGTATGTTTGATATAAACGCACACTCTTGTCGTCTGATAACCGAACCATGTATTTTTGTGTCTCAGAACTTATTTTATTTTCTGATGTATGTAAATAAAAATAAGGAGATTAAGTATGATTGCCAATGAGACAACTATCCACCAAAGTTTAAATAAAGTGGATGTAAACAATTATAGGCAACCGTACTGCCTTCAACAATGAGAAAACCTCATACCGTATAGTAGTCTGTAACAAGCCCCGACATGAAAAAGAATTGAAAACTAACGGCCGAATTTATAACAAAACAATTAAGGAAAAACGAATATGACAGTCATGAACTAACGACAAACACTACAGGCTCCTGACTTGACAGCGCGGGTTAAACATGTTTTGAGCGCTCTCCTAGCCTGGAACAGTGGTGTAACAGTACAACATAAGAACAAACTATAAAATCAATTGAAAAAGGCTTAACTCATCAGATCTATACAAAGCATAAAACAACAAACATAAACACAGATAGGGTATTTATCCATTCCTCATCCCTTAAAACAAAAGGGACACTAAGTACATATCTGAGAGTACTCGCTAGTTCAAAGCCAATAACAACTAATAAAAAATCATGTATCTAATACTAAAATATCAATCAGTACACATCCAACATCCAATGTATTTAGTGTAAAGACGTCATTAACAGTCGGAGAAAAACATTGCCTTGTGTAATGCCAAAATGCCAAACGATCGACAGATTGTAGTACCGTTAAAGTGCATATGTGTATAACAAAACTGTTAGTATGATTTTAATTTACTGATAACAAAATCAATATTTATACCAATTATAACAATATTCAAAGATCTTATTACAGTGTTGAATTGGTAACCTTTTAGAATAAGTTTATTTAAAGGATGTTTACTATATAATTATTGCCACATTGCATAATGTCCCAGGGTCGCGATAAACCCTTCGTTGTTGATTTTGGAATTACTGTAGACGACACACGCATGTATATTTGGTAACTACAGTCCCATACTAATGTAACTTACAAGTGCACACCAGGCCTCTACAATAACTTTTTAACTTACCCAATAGGACAAGTACATACCAAAACTCACTTGTCCGAATGGAATTTACTTGTCCGAAAAAACTTTTCTATTAAAAATATAGTTGATTTTATTTTAATGAACAAAATGAAATAAAACAGTTACAGTTTATTTATTTATTATCTATTGACATCCTTGTCAGAAATAGCTATTGCATTTAGTCAAAAACTTAAGTTCTAATAATTATATTCACTAGTTGTCATCAAAGTCATCATCAGGCTGTGCCATATCAGAATCTGGAAGTCTTCTCAGTCGAAATTCATTAGGGTTGTAACCTGGTCTTTTCTGTCTTCCACTTGACCACCAGTGATTGAAGACTGGGTTGGTGTCAAATTGATTCAGTTCAGGTCCTTCAACAGTTATAAACAGTAACATTAATAACATTTCTAGCCTTAGAGAAGATCTCCAGTCAGTATTTACTATTTGCATTGCAGAAAAGCCTCGTTCACATACAGCACTGGAAAGAGGAAAAGAAAGAAGCAGCTCTAGAGCCAAGATCAAATTTTCAAATCTTCTTTTCAGATTTTGAAAAATAAAAAAGTTTTCAACAGCCACTGTTGCTTTGTGTCTACCTACATAAGCCTTGAAATCTTTCCACTCCCCGTTGTGGTCCATAATTACATCTTAATTACAACCATTTCTTTCCAGTATTTCATGGAAACTCTCTAATATGAAAGCCATCTCTTCATTCCCATATGTGGCCAGTTCGTTTCTATCTTGTGGCCATTCACTAAAAGTAAGAATTAATGATGCTGCCTTTAGTACTGGGTCTTTCTCCATGGGTTCAAATCTGTTGTCCAGGGCAGCAACAATCAAGTCAACTATTACTTGTTTCTGTCTGGTAAAATCTTCTTCTATGTTCACGTTTGATAGTTGAATGTCTTTATATGTACTGTTTTGGGAATCTACAGTAGCAAGAAAATTTTACAATTCTCTGCCATTTACTGTTTTCAGTTCAATTAAAGAGAGATTTGCAGTAGAAATTACATCAAACATTGCAGACAGGGTCAAGTAATCTTGTTGAAACTTCAAACTAAGTACAATGAATACTTTCAAAATGTCAAAAAAAACACTATGTACAGAATCTTGTAATCTTTGAGTTTTTGGCTGATAAAAGTAGCTCTACCTAGGACTTCTGCAGACCCAGAACTAGATTCCCGAATATGCTCAAAATGTGCAAGCAATACTCTGAATCCTTTAACTAAGACTTCAAGGGCCCTGTGAATATGTGGCAGCCATCTTGTGGTTTTTATTGCACTATTGGCAGCGAATTCAAGTCTGTGTGCTATGCAGTGTGTCATAACCAAGTGTGAAACATCACGTTTGATCAAAGTGGCTATACCACCACGGCATCCTAAATTTACAGAGGCTCCATCTGACCCAAATCCAATTAATTTATCCTTCCAATTGTGTTTCCCATTTCTAGTGAATGCTCCTTCAATTTCCTTTAGAATTCCCTGTGCATCTGCTTTTCTACATCTTCAATGCTAAAGTAATGGTTTACTGGCTTCCCGTTTTCCACAAATCTGAGATAAATGAGTTCATTCTCTGTGACAGAAGAGTCTGTTGAACCATCAATCAGAATGGAATAAAATTGCAAATCGTTCTCTATTAGCATCTTTACACCTTTGAATTAGTCTTCATAAACATACTGGATAAATCCGGACTATAGTGTGTGAAAACCACATCTCATTCACTGACTTGCGTTAAAGCATTGTAGAAATGATTGATATAGATATTTGGTTAGGTATAGTTTGGCAGGCATGTAATGTAAATATCATAAATATCATATGCATGAAAGCATGATAAAAGCTTCCAGACAAGAACAAGATGAAAACAAGAGAAAGTATAGCAGAAAGCTGCTGAAGTGCAGTACATGATGATGAAGATAACATACTATTAACCAACTAATTTTCTCGAGTTTTGCGAGTAGAAAAATAACGCGAATATAAATCGTCGCAAATATGTAAAACTTGGATCTTTCCTTATCTTACTACATTAAGTAAATTAGAAAATCGCGAAATTTAATCGCCGCGAAGTGGACTAGAAAGGGCTAAACGCGAAATAAAGTATCCGCGAAAATAAGTTAGTTTACAGTATAGTACATATATATAAATGTAATCAAAACCTTATATTTGCTTAAATGGCAGTAATTTAGTAATTCAGTTTACCTTCTACGAGCAATATCAGATCTATATAATTTTCCCATATCTAGACCATTAACCTCTTGCAACTCAACCAATCTGGGAAAGTCTGTAAAGGGCATTTCATGCTTGCAAATAAAGTAGGCAGTGGTAATTAGTTTCTTTATTTTGTCTTCATTTTCTTTTCCATTTTCCTAACACAGGACAAAAGATGCCCAGACTGAGAGGAACTACCACTTCCAGATGCCTCAAGTTTTTTATTTCATCCTTTTTTTTTTTTTTTTTTTTTTTTCTTCTCCTCACATTTCCTGTGTGAATTGCTTTTCCAGTGAGCTATTAAGGTATCTTTTCTAAAAGCACTCGTTCCTATGAACATAGAACAATTTCTGTCTGCCAAATCAGGGTAGTCTTCACAAGTTTGACACATCATAGTCTTCGGTTTGGACTCAAGAACCTTCCCGTCATCGTCCGTATGAGCGGCATATTTTAGCCAAGGAATTCCTCTTCCCAGCTCGTTAAATAGGTTCTTTGTCTTTTAAGCTCGTATTCCTTTTCGTCTCCTTAGACTCTTCTTCGTCTTTTTTTTTTTTTTTCAGATGTAGTGAAACCAAATTTTGTTAACTCCATGATGATTGTGTCTAAGTGGTTTGGTTATAATATTTCTGTCTCATTCAATATTGTCATTTTAATCTCAACGGTGAGTGCCTTATCTTCAAAGCGCACCACTGATAACGATCCTCCTGTGGAGGTTGTTCTAAATGGTCGGAGGAAGATTCACCAGTAAGATCGGTATCTATGACAGGTTTCCGTATATAGAATGTGTTTTCTATGTCAAAGTATCTGACGAGAAAACAGTTAAAATTATCGATCGCAAGTAAACAGGTCAAATTAAATAATATTTGTTTATACCTAAGTCCTTTTTTCCTGGTTTTTTTTTTTTTTTTTTGGGGTTTATTAATTTAGTTTGATCATCAGAGTTGGATTTAAATTATTTTCTACAGATTATTTTACTTTTCCCGGCGGACAAGCTTTATTGGGCTTTTACTAGTCCGACCCTTTTACCTCTGGTACCAGACAATCGGACAAGCGTTATTGTCGAGCTCTGTTAAAAGTGTAGTGTTTTCGGTAAATTAAAAGGAATTCTGCTCAAACCGTTGTAAAGGAAGTCTTGAACTTGCTGTGAGATATGAGCTTTTCTCTTTGTTGAAGGCGCGCTTTGACTTAAGCCCTGTTAAAGCCCTGCTTGTTGTTACTATCAAAGTTTCCAATCAAAAACTTGGTCAAGGAAACCTTTGAACAAAAAACTTGTTCAAAGTCATCCGTTGTCACTATCAAAGTTTTTCATCTAAACAACTTGGTCAAAGAAAATGAAAGAGTTAAATGTTTACAAAGAGAAGAAAGGCTACAATAGATTACTCACAGAATGATTGCATTGCTTATTCACTGTGTATTCTATGTATTACTGTTTTGAGAAGGCGAATTAATAATCGTACAAGAGCGATAAATAAGGAACAAGAATCTGGTTGCTAAGAAGAAGATCGAAAAATACCTTTCAAACTCTCCATCAAGAACTTCAGTGAACAAACGGTCTAATTCATGAATTATTCAGAATGGAGAAAGCGACATTCAATCTGCGTCTTCGTAAAATTGAACCACTAATTGAAATGTTTTCAATTAATTCATAAATCATTGTCATGTCTTTACAGCAAATTTCTTTTATACATACTAAATCTCTTCCTGCTTGTCCACCAATTTTGTTATGTGTTTTGTTTTGTAAATAAAATGCATCATTCAAAACTGCACTATGGTTGTCTAATTCCTATCGAGAACATTCCAAGGTTCAAGAAAAATAGTTTAACTAAAAAGAACACTTATACATATCCTAATCACTAACACAAGAAATGGATAAAGTCATTGAACAATGAAAATAAACCAGTAACTTCAAAGCATTATATATTTTTGTTCATGCTATAAGTTTAATTTTTAGAATTGATGGGACATATAAGTTTTGCTGTTGATTTCTCATTTTCAGAGAATGAATTCTTAATTTTCAGCAGATTATCATTACAAGCATGGCATATTTCTTTAAAGATCATAATAAAGTATAATTTAAACCTTTGGTAGTTGTAACAACATACAATGAGCATTTTCCATTTAAAATCTAAAGGGGTGGATGGTTACCTTGTCAAAGAAAATTTTCTGGCAAATTTCAATCCCTCAGATGCTTGGCTTTAATCCCTGGTGCCAAATC
The DNA here is from genome assembly GCA_017311375.1 of Mytilus coruscus. Lineage (NCBI taxonomy): Eukaryota > Metazoa > Mollusca > Bivalvia > Mytilida > Mytilidae > Mytilus > Mytilus coruscus. The sequence goes on along the minus strand of CM029596.1, from coordinate 106,217,985 downwards.
GTGCCATCGACCCCTCATTTTACATAATAATAATACGAGGAAAGACCCTCAGAAACAAACAAAAATTGGGTACCCATCAGATATATTATGAGCAATCGGTGCTCCTAAGAAATGACTTTTGATACCCTATGAGAAAACCATAATTCACCTTCTCGGATTTTAAATGGAATAATCCATTAAAGAGGGACAGCCAGATGACCTGGGTCAAACGGCTAACTCGTTGTCATTAACAAATAAAAATACCGGTAGACGAATAGTCGGGCGCAGCCATCTTTTATTGGTGACGACGTGTCTCCAAATATAAACACTCGCCTCTGTAGATCACGGCCCTTCTATTGACGGACAAGTTATAAAGAAAAGATATTTAAGACGATGAAATCCCTATAATGACATGATAGCTATGTCACTCGGACTGCGTCATTTTTGTGTCTATCGGGTCCGACGATTTTCAACAAATCTGCTTTCGTCACTTGACTAATGCCTTGACCTTAGAATTAGGGCCAGTTATGTATAATAAAAGAGAATAATGTAATACATGTTGGAAGGACAAAAAATAGAAGTTCTCGCGTTAAGTGATCAATGCATGGGTGCAACATATTGTAACGGTTTAGGGGTAAGCTGTAGGTTTGTACATACAACTTTTCAGGCTACTCAGTATCTCACTTCTACTTTCACGTTCGTCGTTTACTGTTAGCCAACGCGTATATAAAGACATTTGATGAACATTACATATACCTTTATTGTTATTGTATGTAAACATTGTTAGTAAGATCTCTGTGAATAATGATATCAAAGAGTTCGTCTTCACTGTTTGACCAGGAGGGTCCCTAGTCCAAATAATTATGACGTCTTGAAAGGCTATTTTATTTTTTTGCTTTGACGCCTTCCTGCGACGTCATAACGCCGAACTCATTTTTCAGTTGAACTTTGAGAGAAAATTTACTGCTTTATTAAAACGTTTAGCTGATTTCTCCTCAAGACGCTTCACTTTAGGAGTATAAAATAAATTTTGCACCAAACTCGGTAAAATTTGACGGACCTGAATTTCCGGATAATATAATACAAACGTTCTGGAAATTTGGGTCTGTCTAATTTTACCGAGTTTGGTGCAAAAATTTATTTTATACTCTCTTAAAGTGAAATCAGCTAAACGTTTTAAAAAGCAGTAGATTATCGTCCGCCTCGGATGGAATTGTAACTTATTTTATCATTACTTTGGGAAATTATTAGAAATATTTTGCACAAACAAACACATAAAAGGTAAGAATTTGTATATATGCAAAAATTTCTAGTCGTCAATGAAAATTTTATGGCTAAATTGGGTCTCAAAGTTGAGAGAGAAATTCCCTCTCAAAGTCCAACAAAAAAATGGCTTCAGCGTTATGACGTCACAGGAAGGCGTCAAAGCAAAAATAAAATAGCCTTTCAAGACGTCATAATTATTTGGACTAGGAGGGTCCCAACTTCTGTTCACCTTTATTTCAAACGTTCCGCTTTGTTCCCTTTCTATTTAATTTGCGTAAGGCCTGAATATTGTAACCAGGCCCATAATGCTAAGAGTACGCTTAAGTCCCGTTTGTTCATTTTCCGACATGACAGAATGTTAAGATTCGCCATCACCGCCATTTGCATCAGTAGGTTTATTGACGTCAGTGACCTAATGACCTGAGATCAGCATCCAATCAGCACCCACATTCATCATAGGGTCACGAGAGTTTGGTGGAACAGATGTATAAAAACAAGTGCACACCAGTCTTCAAGGAGACTGCGGCCCGCTACCAAGGTATTCACTCCTGATACCAAGGAAATTACTAGAGCAAACCATATATGCCGCAGACGATGCAACCCGTAAAGTACACGTACCTTTGATATTGTATGCATTCCCGTTGTATAAATGGACCTATCCATGATTGACCTAGATGTTTTGCTACGCTTACTACGATGTGACAAACGATTAAAGTACCAAAAGGGGTTTCTGAATATTTTCTGAACTAAAGTGCTCTGGTGGGTTTTATGTGATTAATACTTTATAGGATATAAGATGTTTTGTATAAAATAAATTGTAAAGCTTAATTCAATCTTGTTATCTGTTGTACATTCAATAAGTAAGTTAATTTTAATGAGTTTCTGAGTTACCATATTTAAACAAGTGCCTTGGCTGTTTTGCCTGCTACGCTACCATTGCCTTTACCATTTAGCAAGGTATACGCTACGAGTAATAAATAGTTTGCAAATCAATACCAGGGTTGACATATATTAGAATTACCAATAAAAGAACACATAGTGTTAACCTGAATAAATACTTTTTACTTATGGGACACAGCCACCGTCCCGTAACAATATTACAAGGACGTTACTTCTTAGGCTGAAATAATGCACATAGTGTTATAAATCCATGAAATTCACTTTTCGTCTTCAGGTTAAAATTACCGCAAAACAATATTTATGCGCCTATTGCCATTTGACAAATGTAAACGACGTGTAAATAGAAAGTTTCGGCAATGACATATTTTATACAATTCATCTATAATATCCTTAAAAAGCACAGAAGATAACACTCAATGTGAGACATTCCATTGAGCACATCTTCTGTGTCCAACGTCATTTATTTTAGGTTGTTCGACGATCATTTAAGGTAATACTCGATATATTTTTTGTTTTCCAGAATTAAAAGCATGAAAAATGTCCAATACTTATATATAACATACTAGCACTTTAGATAAAGGCAGTGGCACTTATTTCAGTATTCCCGAGGAAAAAGCAAATCTGGTGTGCTTGCATAGTGCAACTTAACTGCCCAAAAATGAAATCAAACTACAAAGGTCACGTTTCTTAGAATTACTGCTTATTCTAATTCCTTTCTTATGCATATCCCTAAAGGGTTGCCGCTATCAGATGTACAAGGAATCTACTTGTTGAAAAAACCTGAAGACATCTATTCGACATTTGTACGAACGCGATCATGACTTGGTTGACCAACATAATATCTTCGACACATATACTTAGGATGTGTTTCATCAGTCGTAGTCTCTATCCTGTCCTCTCGATTAACTGTCCTTGTTCACACATTATAACATTTAGTTCGTTTCGAGTTCATAAAACATACTTTTAAATTTTTATTACAGATAAGAATGGCTTCAGCCAGTGGGACATTATGTAATATTTATGAAACCAGGACGTGGTTAGAGAAGCCATCTTCTGGTGCCTTGAATGCAATAAAGGTCTATGCACAACATGCGAAAAATACCATCGAGCTTCAAAATCCTCAAGAAATCATAAAGTTACATCATTGAATAATTATCAACAAATACCGTCATCCATAGATAGTATAAACCAATACTGCTCAGACCATGACAAAAATATCAGCACTATTGTTTCCAACATGAAAACCTTGTTGTCCCTTTGCATTACGACAAATCACAAGAAATGTGATTTTTAGCGATTGATGAAATAGTCAAAACGTCGACGACTCCCGCACTGTTTAACATTATGGAACAAAGTTTAACAGATATGAAAAGCAACATAGGAAGAACAGCAGAAGATCGGACAGAATTTGAGGATAATTCAACAACAGCAACAATTATTCCAGACAGATATTAAGGAGATTTGTGATAAAATAAACAAGCATCTAGATAGACGTGAACGAGAACTACAACAGGGTCTCCAAGCTGCGGAACAAAAGCAAAATTACAATTAGACAGACTCCTTTCAAACATTTCCGACCATGCTAAAACAATAGATGAGCTACAGAAGAATATATCTGCGACTAAAAATTTTGCAACTGACCTTCAGACATTTTTGGGCGGAAAAATGTTTGAAGCCGAGATTCAAAAGGAAGAGAAGTTCATGCAGTCTTTAATAGAAGATGGAGATTTACAGCAAATAAACCTACAATGCAAAATTGATGACAAGATGTCTGATATACTCTCCATGTTAAAGATTGGAGAAATATTCATCATAGCTAATCTACCCTCTATTAACATGACGATGGATATAGAAAAGCAAGCTCAACAAATGGTTCCAACGATACCGAAAACAATAAATGACATCAATCCTATCTTACTCACGAGATTTAAGATATATAAAGGGAGAAAAGAACTTGGAATCACGGGCTGCACTATCATGCCCAAAAGAAAAATGGTCTTTGTAGATCGATTCAATGCTCGTCTTGTAATCCACAATGAAAATGGAGTATTTGACTGTGAAATTCCTGTATCACTTTATCCTGTAGATGTTACATGTATTGATGAAAATACCGTCTCTGTCTCTTATAATGACATGTCGTATCATAATGAAGTTATTAACATTGAAAATAAAAGATTGTGAAAAGATTAAAACGTCCAATAGGTGCTACGGTATTACAAATGAAGAAGGAAGATTGATATATTATGAATCGGGAGAGGTATTCAAACAGCAGATGTGACCACAGTAGTTAAATTCGATGGTGGTCATCACTGGAACTATGTTACAACATCAAAAGACAAAATATACCTGCCAAACCTTCCATCAGGTACCGTCATATGCTACATTTCTAGATTTTTGATTTTGGTACTCGGGTTTTCGAAACTGTGCATATTATACCTCGGAAATGATATGGGAACCCTTCCTATATTTTAGTGATTTTGGCAGAAATCTTAATACCGACAGCCGTCACCATAAGATCTAATACTATTAGATCTTCAACGTTAGTTGACTGTGGTTTAAGTTTTTAGGCTGATATAAGATCCAGGATTTCTGCTGCTATTGAAAATAGATAAACATTGACACCTAGATACAATGCATGGTACAGTGTAACAGCTATTTCTTGAAAAACAGATCAACAGCTCTAGAAATATTACTTATTCATAATTAAATGATAATTCTAAGTGAAGTATGGGGTTAATCTGAATTTAAAAAAACACCACAGAACATAACTTCACATTGAACCCCTTATCGATATACGTGTAAACAGCTTTAAAATGTTTAACTTTTTAATGGATATTATACATGGATGATGATATGCTGGTCCGTCAAAAGAGATATGCCAAATTCTCCTACATCTAGTCCACAGAAGATTTCCTGAATGATTTACTTTATTCATAGTAATACAGCTCCATGTGTAAACTTTGTTGTTTTGAAAAACATTTCATATTTCTGATTTTTTCATCAAATTGTAATTCAAATACAAAATAGCCAAATACTTAAAAAGGATACATTTTGACAAAGTTTGAGTACTTATCTAAGTAAGGAATGGAAGGAAATTCTCCACTATACAATAATTATAATTATATGTAAATTAATATTGGTTGTTTGTGATCCTACTTATTATGTTTATACAATTGGGTGTTATTTCACGTCATGATTGTACTACAACGAAAGAAACGCTTTTGTGCATTACTTTGCAATTTAAACGAGGGCCTATTAATAGCGCGAATCGCTCACTTTGTAAAAATATGCCATTTTAAAAATATGTTAAAATTCATTGCATTTAGTCATGTTTGCTTATGTGGAGATCTTATTAAAAGAGAGGCAAAAGATATCAAAGGGACTTTCAAACTCGTAAGTTGAAAATAAACTGACAACGCCATGGCTAAAAGAAAAAGACAAACAGACAAACAATAGTACACAAAACACTACATAGAAAACTAAAGACTGAGCAACACGAAGCCCACAAAAATTTGGGGTGATCTCAGGTGCTCCGGAAGGGTAAGCAGATCCTGCTCCACATATGGCACCCGTCGTGTTGCTCATGATAGTTCAAACCCGGTAATAGTTCAAATTCGATAGGTCACATTCGTGAAAAACGGGACGGGATTGTAGTTACGACATTTGGGACATATCCGCTATCATCTATGAAACGGATATTCCATAACGGTCAACCAACTCGTGATGGCGTCCGTAAAATTTACGAAAGGATGATTTCAACTTCCCACTTGGAACTCTTGGTTTAACAACTTCCTTGAGCTTGTGAGCAGCAACCCTATATCAAGGAAATCATGATAGGAAATACAAGCCCTGGAATATCGTATGAACTAGGAGATATATACTCCGTATGCAGGCGCTGCTGTAATGATGCTACATAGAAATGGCAAGTTCACAATTGGGAGGCTGAAATAATCTCTTTTGTCATAAAGTTTTGTTTTCAACCGACCCTCATTGTCAATTTCTAGATGTAAGTCAAGATATGTTTTTACAAACCCGGGAATAAGTCTAATTCGATAGGTCACATTCGTGGAAAAGGGATCGGGATTGTAGTTACGACATTATGAACATTTACGCTATCATCTGTGAAACGGATATTCCATAACGGTCAACCAACTCGTGATGGCGTCCGTAAAATTTACGAAAGGATGATTTTATCTTCACCAATTGGAACCCATGGTATTAAGTGGCACTTTTACTAAGGGTCCTTGTAACCGATAACATATCTGTTATAGTTTTTTTTTAGATAATTAGCGTATTATAAAGTTAGAAAAACTAATCAACATTTAAGGGCAATAACTCCGAGTCAACAAATGGTTTCGGTCATCTTAATTTTTGTAGATCTTGTATCTTTGATCATTTTGCAGTCCACAGATTCTATATATCTATTACATTTGCTTGTAAGCAAATTGGCAAAAACAGGAAAAATTAGACAAGCATCAGCATTTGTGCGGATTGCTCTTTAAGGGTATTCAAATGGCTTCGGATATATTGGCATGTAAGTAGCTCTGAGGTAATTTACCATTGTTGCTGTTGTTACGGCCAGAAATCACCTTTAAATTGTAGCCAACAAAAGACACAAATCAATAATAGAATTTAACCAGATTTATTATACACAAGTTTACAAGGAGTATTACACAAATAGAAATGTCAACTTAACTGTCAAAATATATGTCCGATCTTTTGTCTTTTCTTTATCCGGAATTCTTCTCAGGAATCAAACATAATATTACGTCCAACAGGTCACAATCTACTATGATGTTGTTCGTAAATAAAAGTGTCAATCCAATTGAGGTAACTTATGAGAATATTAATGTCTATTGATGTCTATGTCTGAAAGTTTAACTTTTGTATCTGTATATATATATATTTGTCACGGAAATCTCTAAAACATTGTAGAAAGGAAACTCCTAGAAAACTATAAAAGGAAATTTGTAGAACAATGTTTAAATTACGCATCTTTTATTATGATCATTCTGGAATCGTTATGTAAGTCAAATAGAAATTTCTAATCATTCCATCAGTCTCTATGATTGTTCCAGTGATTTCTAAACTGCACAGTTACAATATCATTTTGTAAACAACTACAAAATTATGTAAACATATTATAAAGCCACACAAAACAAATTAGGCCAATTTGTTTATATGTGATAGTTAAAATATCATAACACTGTTTACAGTTTCTTCCTACCTATGATAGTCTTCAAGATAACTGTCAAAACACGAACATTCGCAATTTAAGGGCAGTGACACCCGTATGAGTCTGTCAATGGTTTTGGTCCTGTTGGTTGTTTTGTAGATCTTGTATTGATGATCATTTTTGCTGTTAAAAGTTTCTACATATCAAATATAGTTTTTGAGATAATTGGCAAAAACATTCGGCAATATAGACATTTTTTTTTTTTTGATATTGTATTGCTATGAATTTTTGAAATTTAAAGTTTTAATTATCTTTTATTGTTTTTGGGATAATAGGCAAAAACAAGAAAATTTTGAATAATCGTCATGTAAGGGCCATTACTCCTTATAAGGAGTCGTTCAATAATTTTATTGAAAGAGAAAGCAAGTAGATCTTGACATTCTGAGCATTTTTCAGAAAAATTCCTCTATCTTTTATTGTCTTCAAGATATAGAGGCAATTAATGCATTTATTCTTATAATCTACTTTTAGTCAACGCGGCCATATTTGTTGCGTGACAGGAATAAAAGCACACACTTTATTCAACATGCCCTATGGATCATTTTTAAAGGACAACCCTTTACTTAAAATACCATCTTTAGCAAAGCATGTACACACCTATAATAGTTAAATAGATTGAATTGAATTTGCGCTAAAAATGCATTGCACATGTTATATTCTATAATTTTAGCTGATTAATAATTATCATGATTACAGGATAGCTGTCATATGTGTGTTTATTTGTCGAGTGTTGCTTTATTTTTTCTTTCTTCATTACTCATAACTTTTATACCGGAAGAGGCAGTACTTGAATAAAGAAAACAACAGTCGTACTTTGTTTCATGTGTTGCGTTTCTACTGATCGAAAGTATACGGTACATCACGTGCTTGTTACTTTATACATCCGGTAGATGGATTGACCCTGTGAACAGAGGAAGAATGTTATTTTTCTTTTTCATTTTAAGGTAAAATCAATATCTATATTTATATTTACAATTCAATGCTTACTAGGCAAAACGACTTTTATTTTGGTAGAATGCTTGGTTACTGCTATAGAAACACATAGAAATAGAAATATGTTTAAGTATTTGTTTGCATACATATAACATGTATAAATGAAGTTTTAATTATATATTTTACATTATTATATGTAGTAATACAGCATACATATACAATGGGGATGGGTTTTATCGAAGGTTCGTTTGGGTACATATTTACACAAATCCACAAAATGAATATACTAAAACCTGATAAGATATCTAAAGTCAATATAGTTACTATCACGGTCTTCAACAACAAAAGATGTTTAAACCAAACTTCAGGCTTGTAAATAGCCTCGCGTATAGAAAATTATTGTGTGAAATTTGAACAGAAACTACCAAAGATCGATCTGCCATAAACATTAAACTCTATAGTGAACAAAAGCACTGAGATAACTAAAGACGCCACTGGGTTGCTGACTTCGGACAGAAACATCAACAAGACCTTTGTAATGAGTTAACATTACTTCTATATGTACATAAACCTCCTTTTCTAATCGATTAATGGATTAACAGAAAAACGCTAAATAAAAATCAGTTCAGAAAAATCACTAGCTTTATTAAGAAAAATAAAAAGCACAAAAAGCAATTTCAAAACATGTCTTCTTTCAAACCATAAAACCAGGTTTAATCCACAATTTTCTACATAAAGATGCTTGTACCAAGTCAGGAATATGACAGTTGTTTTCAATTCGTTTGATGTGCTTGAGCTTTTGATTTTGCCATTTGATTGGGGACTTTCCGTTTAGAATTTTCCTTGGAGTTCGGTATTTTGTTATTTTACTTTTTCATGACATTTCGACCGTTGTACTTTTCAGTACATTTCGTAGAGCAATGTTATAAACATTGCAGAAAAACAAGATCATGTAACATTTTGTGTACAGAACTTCAATAAAGTAAGGAAAATGAATTTTAAAAAATAAGGTTTTAAACAATAATCGAATCGAGATCTTTCTCTAAAATACAAGACGCAATCTTCTCATAACCAACATATTAATTATAACCTTTATCAAAATAGATATAAGAAGATGTGGTATGAGTGCCAATGAGACAACTCTCCATCCAAGTCAAAATTTATAAATGTAAACCATTATAGGTCAAAAGTCTATCAAGCCAAGTAGAAAGATTTGAAGTACAATTCTCATACTTGCTTGCTTTTAAGATTCTAATTATGTCTCTCCTTTGATTTTTCTGATTATTTTGTTTTCTCGTTTATCTTTTAACACAGACTCCTGATACTTGCTCTGAAGGTAAATTACAATAAAACGGTGTGTCGCGTATCAATATGACCCTTATGTATGTGGCCATTATTCTTGACTTTTAAGTTTAATACAGTAGTTTATTTTAGGATCAATTTTGTGTCCGAGTAAATGCTGTTTTTCTTGTGAGGTTGATTTTTAACATTTGGCACGTTAGTGCTTTTTTCTTTCATTTTATGTCCGTGTTCAAGTAATTGGTCATCATGATGGTAGCTGCTGGACTGTGTAGGTGTTTTTATTTTGTGCTTTACTTAACGAAATGTTTTCTAGATAGCAAATGCAGAGGTTTGTTGACAGGTAAAACTGGTTTAAACCAACCACATTGTGTGCCTGTTCAAAGTTAGGCTATCTAAACCGTGTGTTGTTCGTTGTTTTGTTTCGCCTGTAGAATGCGAGACAAAGGGTTAGAATCTGGAGGCGGTGGCGATGGCGCCGGCGTAAACTATTTGTGGGCTTATATTTCAGAAGGAGAAGACCTGGATGCTTCATACCTTGTATGCAGATGCCTTATGTTACGAAGTTTCCGTCTGTCATATTGTTCTTGGCCTCATTTTAAGATTCAAAGACTGCTAAAACCAATTATGTTTTTTTGTTATGTGAATTTCTCACGTATTGTGAGTAATAGGGTAATTATATTTGGTAAATAAGTTCCTTGCAAGGTATACATATCCGTTATACAGAGTTTTTTACCTCGACCTCATTTCATAGATCAATGATCAAGTCCGCATCTCAAATATTATAAGCAATAAGTCAGCTATATTTGGTGTAGGAATGACTGCAATGTAGACATGTCTGACTGACAAATTTCATCTGACCTTGAACTCATATTCATTGTTCAATATTCAATGTTATTTTTCTGATTTAGTTATTTGTCACATACTATAAGCAATAGGTGAATTATATTTGGTGTATAGCATTATTGTACCATGTATATGTCTGTCTAGCAGGATTCATCTTACCTTGACCTCACTTTCATGGTTCATTGGTCAATTTTTCAGTTTCCATAGTTTTGTCTTTTAAACAAATACTATAAGCAATGTGTCAACTGCATTTGGTGTATGGAATGATTGTAAGGTGTACATGTCTTTGGCAGGGTTCATCTGACCTTGATTTCATTTTCATGGTTCATTGATCAATGTTCAATTTTGGTAATGAGGTCTGTTTCTCGAACACCATAAGCAATATGTTACATACATTTTGTGTATGGTTTGATTGTCAGGTGTGCATACCTGTATGCCTGGGTTCATCCGACCTTGACCTCATTTATATTGATCATTGATAATGTTGATTTTATTTGAAACTTATAGTAAAACCTACATTTCACACACTTTTAACATAAATTCAATCATGACAAGTAAAGCAGGCGAGACATTTCAGCGTGTGCATTCATGTTTGTTTTAGCATATTATTTGAAAAAACATGACTTTAGAAAATTGGATTTCATTCCCGTTTTAATTTGCCACAAAATCTTTATCTATATCGCGCCAATGAAAATGTCTACCGCATTCCAGCTATCAACAAAGTTAAAATAATTTTCTTTATTCAATTTTGATTTTATACTTACTTTGTCGGACACATACCTATCTATCAAAATAGTTTTCTTCTAACAAGAAACTGTTCATGGGATCTAAATGTTGAATTTCTAATTCTAATAAGTATTTAAAAATATCAGGAGATCCAACACAACAATCTACTTTTCACTGTGACATTTGAGATGAAGTACAGATATATAAACGTGGTTCCTTTCTGTTTTATTAAGCACGTGTAGAGGTATTTTTATCACAAAACATTGACAAAGTTAGTGCTAAATGAATATCGTATGAAAAATTTCCCTTTGCTTGAGCTATATGCTATCATATTTTTCTGTTTTTGCTCATTTATTCATGATAAAACTTCGCTTATATGTTTACCAATTCACTCTATTATGTTACTTGCACAGTCCAGACTATTTGTATGCCCTAATCATACATTGTATCTAAAAGAAATATGTTGATGTGCCCGTTGATCATATAAATGTTTGTATTGTGTCTGTATTTTCAAACGAGACTGCGGGACTAATCATTTGATAGTATGTGTTTAATGTCCTTGACCATTATATAGATATAGGAAGATGTGGTATGAGTGCCAATGAGATAACTCTCCATCCAAGTAACAATTTATAAAAGTAAACCATTATAGGTCAAGGTACGGCCTTCAACACGGAGCATTGGCTCACACCGAACAGCAAGCTATAAAGGGCCCCAAAATTACTAGTGTAAAACCATTCAAACGGGAAAACCAACGGTCTAATCTATATAAAACGAGAAACGAGAAACACGTATGAACTACATAAACAGACGACAACTACTGTACATCAGATTCCTGACTTAGGACAGGTGCAATTTGCAGCGGGATTAAACGTCTTAATGGTACAAAACCTTCTCCCTTTTCTGAAACAATAGTATAACATCACAACATAGAAAGACACACTATAAGATATCAATTGGAAGGCTATACTCAATCAAAAACGTAAATTAACACACAATGAACGAATAAATTTGATCTGTGATACCTGAATGCAAATACATAGTTAATAAAAATTAGAAAATCATCACTTTTGTCTGAAAATTGTTAATATTACCCAGTATCTGTGTCTGTATGAAATATACATGTGTAGTCTTATTGGTAACTAAGGACGAATTCCGCTAAAACCGTTGTTAAGGTTGTCTTGAACTGGCAGTGAGGTGTGAGATTTTTCTCGTTGTTGAAAGGCTCGCTGCCTGTTGTCATTATCAAAATTTTCCTGAAAAGAAACTTGGTCACGGAAACCTTTGAACAAAGAAATGGAGAGTTCACTGTAAACACAGAGAAAAAATCTTAACTGTCTACATGTATTGCTTACTTTTAATACAGAAAATACCATGTTAATATCATTTCGGTCATTCTTTAAATAGTTGACTAGCTTCAAAATATTATGTTTTATTATAATAAACATTAATTCCTTCCATATATATTATGATCGTTGATTTTAATCATCCCATACTGTATCCTGTTTAATGTCCCCGTGCTAGCGCCGCTGGGGATATGGTAATGGTCTCAGTCTGTCTGTCCGCCATTCCATCCGAAACAAATCAATACCCAGAAACTGTTTGACATAAAGCTTGCATACTTAGTAGAATTATTTGTCGTCATATTCTTTTGACAATACTATACCATCATTTTGATTTTTAGTATTTTAACAATGACACCTTGTGAACGCAAATTCCTTGAGACCGTTTTCCAGATAGCTTGGGAGGAGTGTTAGTCATCCTGTGTAGTTTACTATACTGTACCACAATTTTTACAGGAGTTATAAGCCTTTGACCATTTTGGAGTACTGATATAATGACACCCTGACCCGAATGTGAACGCAACTCATCTGACACCATTTGACAGAAAGCTCTCATAATTAGCAGAATTGTTTGCCGCCAAATGTTAGTGACCATATTGCATCGTCTTAATGATTTGACAATTTTATGGGAGTTATGGGACTATTGTACCACAATGCCAACTTGTGAACGCATCTGCACTGAGACCGTTTGACAGAAAGCTCTCATAAGCGGCAGGATCGTTTGCTACCATGAGTGCAGTTGTCATTTTGGTTTGACCGTTTCTACGATAGTAATTTAACTTTAATCATATTTTGGACTATTGTTCCACATTTATACATTGTCAGCGCAACTTCTCTGAAACTGTTTGACATAAAGCTCTCCTACTTGATAGGATTGTTTGCCATCATATGTAGTTGACCATAATGTACTGTTACAAACATTGCTACAAAATTACAGAAAAAATACTTGAAATAAAATATTCTTCTTGTCTTATGCATTTCTATAATTTGATGAATTACAAATCCCATAATATAGTAAGAAAATTATTCGATTAACTAAGATTATGAAATTTCATTAAAATGTGCTAAATTAGGGACATTCATAATATTATGAATTTTCGTATTTGCCTCAACTTTTTATGTGAGAAATTTGGCTTTGACTTTTTGTACCACAATGACACCATATTCTGTCCATTGATTAACAGGACAAAATACAAATGCCGAAATACACTTTCAATGTAATCAATTTTCAAGTTTTGTTCAATTCTTTACTGTACACACAATTGTATTCCTCATTTACACAGTGGCGGGGACATTGTGTTACGAGGAAGCAAACTTGTTAAAGTAAACTCAGAAAAATTAAGATAACTAAATTAAATACAGAGATTTTCATCTATTATTTCAGACTCTGAGTAACTTTCCCATGATGAATTTATTTTTCAAGAGTAGTAACGTTCCTACAATACCTTCTGCAAGCCGTTTTTGTGTGTAATTTAATATCATACTTTGCCGTTTGTACTGAATCAAGGAGGTTGTATAATAATTAACTTCCTTGGTCGATTGCAGTACCCAGTTATAGGCAATAATGAAATCGAATTACAAAGGCCACTTCTCTTAGAGTTACTGCCAATTCTTACTCTTTTCTTATTTATATATCCCTAGAGGGTTGCCGCTTACAGATCTACAAGGAATCTATTGAACCATAGGTCTTTGGTGAGAACAAATCTATTCAAAAGTTGTACGAACACTGGCATGACTTGGGTGAATGTAAAAGAATATCTTCGACACAAATATGTTACGTCAGCCGTAGCCATCATCCCGTCCTCTCGATTTCATGTCCTCGTTCATAAATTATATCCTTTCTCTCAGTTCGAATTCATAATAACAAACTTTTAAATTTTGATTACAGATAAGAATGGCATCAGCTAGTGGGACATTATGTGGTGTGTGTGAAACCCAGGATGTTGTTCGAGATGCCATCTTCTGGTGCCCTGAATGCGATGAAGGTTTATGCACATCATGCGAAAAACACCATCGAGCTTCGAAATCCTCTAGAAATCATGAAGTAACATCAGTGAATAATTATCAACAAATACCGTCATCCATAGCAAGTATAAAACAATATTGCCCAGACCATGGGAAAAATATCAGCACTACTGATCCCAACATGAAAACCTTGTTGTCCGCTTTGCCTCACGACAAATCACAGGAAATGTGATTTGTTAGCGATTGATGAAATTATCAAAACGTCGAAGACTTCCGCAATATTTGACAATATGGAACAAAGTATAAAAGATATGAAAGGCAACATAGCAAAATAGCGGAAGATCGGGGACAGAATTTGGGGAAAATTCAACAACAGCGACAGAGATTCCAGACAGATATAAAAGAGATACGTGATAAAATAAACAAACATCTAGATAAACTTGAACAAGAAATAAAGCAGAATATCCAAGCTGCGGAACAAAAAGCCAAATCACAATTAGACGGACTCCTTTCAAAAATTTCCGACCACGGTAAAACAATAGATAAGCTACAGAATAATATATCTGCGACTAAAAATTTTGCTACTGAACTTCAGACATTTTTGGGTGGAAAAATGTTTGAGGCCGAGATTCAAAAGGAAGAGAAGTTCATACAGTCTTTAATAGAAGATGGAGATTTACAACAAATAAACCTACAATGCAGAATTGATGACAAGATGTCTGATATACTGTCCATGACAAAGATTGGAGAGATATCAGTTATAACAAATCAACCCACTATTACCATGACGACGGTTAGAGACAAACAAGCTCAACAAATGGTACCGACGATATCAAAAACAATCAATGACATCAATCCTACCTTACTCACGAGATTTGAGATATCTAAAGGGAGAAAAGAACTTGGAATCACAGGCTGCACGGTCATGCCTTCAAGAAAAATGGTCTTTGTAGATAGTACCAATAATCGTCTTGTAATCCACAATGAAAATGGATTATTTGATTGTAAAATACCTGTATCACATTATCCTTTTGATGTTACATGTATTGATGAAAACACCGTCGCTGTCACTCATAATACAGAGCCTTATCATATAGAAGTTATTAACATTGCTAATAAAAAGATTGTGAAAAAGATTAAAACGTCCAATAGGTGCTACGGTATTACAAATAAAGAAGGGAGATTGATATTTTATGAACTAGGGAGAGGTATTCAAACAGTAGATGTGACCGATGAAAGTACTGTCACCACAGTAGTTAAATTCGATGGCGATCATAAGTGGAACTATGTTACAGCATCAAAAGACAAGATATATCATACAAACCACGGCACAAACACCGTCACATGCTACACAGTCACAGGACAGAAAGTTTGGGAATACAAAGACGAATCAATTTTGAAATGGATTCGAGGAATAACTGTTGATAACGATTCCAATGTGTACGTGGTATCTTACTGGAATAACAGTGTCGTTGTACTTTCACCAGATGGAAAGCACGCTCGTCGATTGCTGGGACAAGAAAATGGGATTGAATATCCTTGCGATATCTATTTTGACAAAGGGAGAAATATTCTACTGGTTACTAACTTTATGGGACCATCCTTTTTATATAACATTAAATGACATTTTCGTTTTGTCCGTTGAAAATACAGACAAAAACATTTTGAAATCGTTCATTTGTTTTAACTAAATTCTAAATGTAAATAGTACATATTGTTACTTGACATTAATGAAGAATTGGCATTTTTAATGCATTATATATTTTCTATGTTAATATCAGTTTCAAATGTAGTATACTCTAGTCAATTAACATGAATTAAATTTTTTCTTGTCACCGACTTCATTCTTGGTTGTCTGTATATGTGATAATGCATGAATTTAAGAAAAAGACTTTTGTAAGTATTGCATAATTTATATAGATAATTCGAATATCAAATATGTTAAATCCTCTATGACTATTATCGTTCAATGTTAGTTGACTGTCGTTTAAGTTGGAAATTATGAAATGTGATTTTTTGGCTGATCTAAGATCCAGGATTTCTGCTACTATTAAAAACAGATAAACAAGGACACCAATATAAAATACATGGAACAATGTAACAGCCATTTCTCGACAAATCGCTCAATAGTTCTCTAGAAATGTTACTTATGGATATTTAAATGATAATTCTAAGTGAAGTTTGATGCTAATTTGAATTCTAAAAACCACAACAGAACATAAGTTGACATTGCACCCTAATAGATATACGTGTTAACAGCTTTAAAACCGTTTAACATATCTAATGGATAGTATGCATGGATGGTGATGTGCTGTTCCATCAACAAAGAAATGTGTCCAATTTCTCCCACATTTATTCCACAAAAGAATCCCTTGAATGATTTATTTAATTCATAGTACCAACGCTTCATGTGAAAACACTTCATATTTCCGATTTTTTTTTTATCAGATTATAATTTAAATACAAAATAGCCAAATACTGAAAAAGATACATTTTGAGTATTTATCTAAGAAAAGACTGAACGGAAGTTCTAAACTAAAAATCACTTGAAAAATTATGAAAACTCTTTCATATCATCACTATGTAAAGGTATCAAGTACACAGACAATTAGCCATTCCTTTTTGAATTTTTGGTCATGTATCAACATCAGTAATTGAGTGTTGAATAGATGCCATAATTATAATTATATGTAAATTCATATATAACGGAAAACATCAATTCAGCAACAAATATCAGATGAATCTCTAGTATCTTACAATTTGATATGAAAACGAAAACAGCGAAGAAATTTATAACCATGTGACTTATGAGTTTGTATGGAATTTCAAAATATCTTAATTATTATATATCAGCGTGATTAAAAGAAAATGTAGAGAATACGTCAATGAAACAGCAATTAACCTGACAAGGTAAGAAAAAAAGACATATCAGCGTATTTTTGGTAAATATTCCTTGGGGTAATTAGGAATGACTTGTTATTTTCTTTAAATTTGCTGTTATAAATGACTGATTAACTGCGATCCTTTTCATAATGTTTATACCATAGAGTGTTATTTAACTACGTGACTATACTATAACACCGAAAGATACGCTACACTTCTGGACATTACTTTGCAATTCAAACAAGAGCCATAGCGCGAATCGCTCACTTGGTAAATATATTCAATTTTTAAATGTATGTTAACATTCATTGCATTCAGTCATGTTTGTTTACGTGTAGATCATATTTAGTGGCACTTTTACTGAGGGTCTTTTTTAGCCGATTAGTGCCTAAAAGTATCTATTATAGTTTCTTTTTAAATAATTGGCATTTTATAAGTTTGTAAAGGCAATCAACATATCAGTGCAATATTACTCCGATAAGGAGTCATCAAATGGTTTCGGTCATCTTAACATTTATGTAGATCTTGTTTATCTGATCTTTTTGCAGTAGTTAGATTCTACATATCTATTATAGTTTGTAATACAATTTTCAAAAACAGGAAATTTAGACATAATCGTCATTTATGGGGATTACTCCTTAAGGAATCATCAAATGGCTTCGGTTATATTAGCATGTTAGTAGCTCTTAATTTACTGACCATTTTTCCTGTTTACAGTTTCTTTCTATCTTTGATAGTCTTCAAGATAACTGACAAAGACATCTAAATTAGCCATAAATCGTCATTTAGAGGAAGTTATTTCTTGATGAGTCCTTCAAATGTGTTGGTCCTGTTAGCTTTCATTGTAGACCTTGTATTGATGATAATTTTTGCACTTTAAAGTTTCGGATAGAATACGTAATTGTAGTTATTTTTTCATAGTAGGTAAATTGGTTCTTATATATGTAAAGGAGGTTTTTTTCAGTTATTTGGTTTTCATTTTTATAAAACAATTGTAGTTCCTTTCAATTTTATGTAAATTGTATGCATTTAAAATATTGTAAAGATTAAATGGTCGACAGATCACAGGTCGACAAGTCAGCAGGTTAAAAAGTTTTTAAGTGAGAATATTTTATCGACCTGCTGACTTGTCGACCTGCTGACCTGCTGATCTGTCGACCTGCTGACTTGCTGACCTATCTACCTGCTGATCTGTCGATAGGTAGACCTGCTGACTCAATAATCCAATTGTTGGAGACCAATTATTTATATGCTGACCTGTCGACCTGCTTACTTGTCGACTTGTCGACTTACTGCCCTGTAGGGTTATGGTTGGTTTTAGGGTTAGGGTTAGTCTGAGGCTTTTAAAAAGTTTCTTAGTGAGGATATTTTATCGATCTGCTGATTTGTCGACCAGTCGCCATCTAGACCTGCTGCCTCAATAATCCAATTGTTGGAGACCAATTATTTATATCCTGACCTGTCGACCTATCGACTTGCTGCCCTTTAGGGTTAGGGTTGGGGTTAGGGTTGCTTGTCGACCTGTTTGTATATTGTTTAAACCTCCCTTGGACTCAGCGTATGAATATTGTTACTTTATACATCCGGGTAGATTTATTGACACTGTGAACAGAGGATGAATGTTTCGATAACAGATATTTTTCTTTATGTTGACATACACATTTTAAGGTAAAATCACTAATTATCTTTTATAACTACTGATTGATGCGTAAGCATAACGACTTTTATTTAGATCGAATGCATTACTTGTTACTGTTATACTTGACAAATTTCATAAGGTGTTTCACCTTGAAATATACATATGTTAATTTATTAAATTTTGTTTGCATACTAGGTGACTTTTTTGTACATAATTATATAATTTACATTATTATATATAGTTATACAGCATGCATACACAACGGAGCTGGGCTTTATACGAAGGTTCATTGGGTATATAATTTAAACAAACAAAAAAAACGGAATATGTATAAAAAAAGAAATTAAACATAGTTCAACTGTCACAGGCCAATGTTAACAAATGTGAATGCTGCGGTAGTAAATAGTCTTTTAGCGTATTTTTCTATAATAATCTTAGTGTGTAAAATCTTAAAGAATAATAAATTGAGTAAAATCCTGAAAAATATACATGTTTATAGAGAAACTCAAACAAAAACCTAGAAAAGTAATCTAAAGTCAACATAATATCACGGTCTTCAACAACATAAAGCACAAAAAGGAATTTCAAATCACGCCTCTTTACGTGATATATCGACCGTTGTACTTTTAAGTGGATTTCGTAAAGAAATGTCATAGACTTTGCAGAAAAACGAGATCATGTGTCATTTTTTGTACAGAGTTTCAATACTGTACGGAAAATAAATTTTAAATTTTCAGGTTTCTAACAAAAATCGAATTGATTTCTTTTTTTTTAAATACAAGACGCAATGTTTTCGTAAACAACAGAATAATTAAGTCTAAGTACAAAGATTTGAAGTACAATTCTCATACTTGCTTACTTTTAACATTCTAATTGTGTATCCTGTGACATTTTGCTCAGTAATAATCTTTTTCTGGTTCTTCTTGTTTTCTGTCTTTTCATGTTCAAGTAAGTGGTCATCATGGTGGTAGCTTGAACATGTAGGGTTTTTATTGAGTGCTTTAAATAATGCCTAAATCGCAAAGACAGATGTTTTTGCACACATAAAATTAATCCCACCACATAGTGTTTCTGTACCAAGTAAGGTTATCTCAACCATGTGTTGTTCGTTGTTTTTTTCATTTGTTTTTTTTTTTTTTTGTCTTAATTTCTTCTTGTTTTTTTTTTTTTTTAGCAATCGGGAGTTGGTGGTTGGTGAGGTTTGTTGTGATGTCCAATATTTTATTTTATGGTAATTCCCTTTATTCTTTTCATGTATTTCAAACAAACTGTTGCTTAAGTATCCTATACAATTTTTGCTAACATGCCACTTGAAAAACAGGATTATAGAAAGATTATAATCTATATCATGTCAACAAAGTTAACATGATTTTCTTTGTTCCATTTTGATGTGATACTTACTTAATCGGACAAATAGCTATCTATCAAATTAGGTTTCTCTAAACAAGAAACTAATCATGGGATCTAAATGTTAAATTTCTAATTCTAATAGTAAAAAGTATTTACAAATATCGGTAGACCAAACACAATAATCTACTTTTCACTGTGACATTTGAAATGACGGACAGCTACAAAAACGCTGTCCATTTTGGGTTTGTTAGACGCATGCATAGGTATTTTATATAATAAAACATGATTGACAAAGTTAGTGCTATATGGATATCGTAAAGAAAATTTCCCTTTGCTTGAGCTGTATGCCATCATATCTTTATTCTTGACAAAACCTCGCTTATGTAAAAATAAGGAGGAGTGATATGATTGCCAATGAGACAATTATCCATCAAAGTTCAAATGAAGTGGATGTAAGCAATTATAGGCAACCGTACGTCCTTCAACAATGAGAAACACCCATACCGTATAGTCAGCTATAAAAGGCACCGACATGAAAAATATGAATCCATTCAATTGTGAAAACTAACTTCCTAATTTATAACAAATTAAAACAATCTACGAAAACAAATATAACAGACATTTATAACTTTTATAAATTTTGACTTGGATGGAGAGTTGTCTCATTGGCACTCATAACACATCTTCTTATATCTAAGAACCAACGACAACCACTGACCTATAGCCTCATGACTTGGGACTGGCACATAAAGAATGTGGTGGGGTTAAACATGTAAGACGGCGCTAACCATCCCCTAACTTGGGACAGTGGTGTAACAGTACAACAGAAGAACAAACAATAAAACTCAGTTGAAAAAGGCTTAACTCATCACAACGATACAAACTCGCAGAAAAACACCTAACAAAAACACGGACCGGAAGTGGCAGGGTATTTTCCACTTCATTTTTTTATGTTAATTCCACAGTACAGAATATTTGTATCACCTAATCATACATTATATCTAAAAGAAATATGTTGGTGTGCCCGTTAATCATATAAATGTTTTATTGGGTCTGTATTTTCTGATGAGACTGCGGGACTAATCACATGACAGTATTTGTTAAATATCGGTAATTTAGAACGAATTCCGCTTAAACCGTTGTAAAGGTCGCCTTGAACTTGCTGAGAGGTGTGAGCTTTTTCTTCTTGTTGAAAGGCGCGCGCTTTGACTTAAGCCCTGCCTGTTGTCACTATTAAGTTTTTCAAACAAAAAACTTGGTCACGGAAACCTTTGAACAAAGAAAAAGGAGAGAGTTCACTGTAAACAGAGAGAAAAAATCTTAACTACCTACATGTTATGAATACATTTTAATAAATATAATACTGTAAATTCAGAAATTATTGCGAGGTTTTTATTAATGCGAATAATGCGACTTGGTGATGATCGCAATAATAAGAACTCGCATTCTGATATTTAGTACATATATCTGTATACAGATTTTCCTGAAATCGCAATAATTAATCTCGCATTTTTGTTCATTTTTCAAAAATCGCAATAATAAATGCACGCAATAATTTCTGAATTTATAGTACCATGTTAATATCATTGCGGTCATTCTTTAAATAGTTGACTAGCTTCCAAATATTATGTATTATTATTATAAACATCCTTCCATCTATAATATGATCGTTGATTTTTATACTCCCATAACTGTATCAGATTTATTGTCCCCCGTGCTCGCGCTATGGTAATTGTCTCAGTCTGTCTGTCCACCATTCCATCCGAACCAAATCAATACTGAGAAACTGTTTGACAGAAAGGTTGCATACTTGGTAGGATTATTTGTATTCATATCATTTTGACAAAACTATACCGCTATTTTGATTTTTAGTATTTTAACAATGACAACTTGTGAATGCAAATTCCTTTAGACCGTTTTCCGGAAAGCTCTTATACTTGGGAGGAGTGTTAGTCATCCTCTGTAGTTGCCCATACTGTACCACCATTTTTACAGGAGTAATAGGCCTTTGACCATTTTGGAGTACTGATATAATCACCCTGACCCGAATGTGAAAAGTAAAATCACAAAAATACCGAACTCCGAGGAAAATTCAAAACGGAAAGTCCCTAATAAAATGGCAAAAACAAAAGCTCAAACACATCAAACGAATGGATAACAACTGTCATATTCCTGTCTTGGTACAGGCATTTTCTTATGTAGAAAATGGTGGATTAAACCTGGTTTTATAGTTAGCTAAACCTGTCACTTGTATGACAGTCGCTTAAATTTTCATTATATTGACAACGATGTGTGAACAAAACAAACAGACATAACAGGTAAAAATGTCAAAATAGGGGTACAACAGTCAACATTGTGTTATAATCTTAATCAATATAAAAACAAACAAATATGCAACAAAGAAACACAAAAAAGCATATAGACAAAGCACATAAGCAAAAGTGAACGCAACTCTTCTGACACCATTTGACAAAAAGTTCTCATAATTAGCAGAATTGTTTGCCGCCAAATGTAAGTGACTTTATTGCATCGTCTTACAAAACTTTGATTTTTTTCCAAATACTATATATAGGATATGTTTCATCAGTCGTAGTCTCCGTCCCGTCCTCTCGATTTACTGTCCTCGTTCATAAATTATACCCTTAAGCTCGTTTCGAATTCAAATCAGATACTTTTAAATATCTATTACAGATAAGAATGTCTTCAGCCAGTGGGACATTATGTGGTGTTTGTGAAACCCAGGATGTGGTTAGAAACGCCATCTTCTGGTGCCCTGAATGCGATGAAGGTCTATGCACTTCATGCGAAAAACACCATCGAGCTTCCAAATCCTCAAGAAATCATGAAGTAACTTCAGTAAACAATTATCAACAAATACCGTCATCAATAGCAAGTATTAAACAATATTGCCCAGACCATGAGAAAAAATATCAGCACTACTGCTCCCAACATGAAAAATCTTGTTGTCCGCTTTGCCTTACGACAAATCACAGGAAATGTGATTTTTTAGCGATTGATGAAATTATCAAAACGTCGAAGACTTCCGCACTATTCGACATTATGGAACAAAGTATTTTGGATATGAAAAGCAACATAGAAAGAATAGCGAAAGATCGGGGACAGAATTTGGGGGAAATTCAACAACAGCGACAGAGATTCCAGACAGATATAAAAGAGATACGTGATAAAATAAACATTTAGATAAACTTGAACAAGAAATTCAACAGAATATCAAAGCTGCGGAACAAATAGCCAAATCACAAATAGACAGACTCATTTCAAATATTTCCGACCATGGTAGAACAATAGATGATCTTCAGAAGACTCTATCTGCGACGAAGAATTTTGCAACTGACCTTCAGACATTTTTGGGTGGAAAAATGTTTGAGGCAGAAATTCAAAAGGAAGAGAAGTTCATGCAGTCCTTAACTGAAGGTGAAGATTTACAACAAATAAACCTACAATGCAAAATTGCTGACGAGATGTCGCACATACTGTCCATGACAAAGATTTGAGAAATATCCGTTGTAACAAGTCCGCCCACCATTACCATGACGATGGATATAGACAATAAAGCTCAACAAACGGTATCGAAGATATCAAAAACAATCAATGACATCAATCCTACCTTACTCACGAGATTTGAGATATCTAAAGTCTCTAAAAGGGAAAAAGGACTTGGAATCACCGGCTGCACTTTCATGCCTTCCAGAAAATGGTCTTTGTAGATAATGACAGCAATCGTCTGGTTATTCACAGTGAAAATGGATTATTTGACTGTGAAATACCTGTATCACATAAACCTTTAGATGTTACATGTATTGATGAAAACACCGTCGCTGTCACCCATAATTCAGAGCCTTATCATATAGAAGTTATTAACATGGCTTATAAAAAGGTTGTGAAAAAAATTAAAACGTCCAATAAGTGCTACGGTATTACAAATAAAGAAAGCAGATTGATATTTTATACTTTTGGGAGAGATATTCAAACAGTGGATGTGACCGATGAAAGTACTGTCACCACAGTAGTTAAAGTCTATTATCAGAATCACTGCAACTATGTTACAGCATCAAAAGACAAGATATACCATACGTACCCAGGCTCAAGCACCGTCACATGCTACACAGTCACAGGACAGATGGTTTGGACATACAATGACGGGTTCATTTTAAATAGGATTCGAGGAATAATTGTTGATAATGATTCCAATGTGTACGTGGTATCTTACGGGAAATAAAGTATCGTCGAACTTCCCCCGGATGGAAAGGGCGCTCGTCGATTGTTAGGAAAAGAAATTGGGATTTTATATCCTTATGGAATCCATTTTGATTAATGGAGAAATATTTTACTGGTTACTAACTCCTGTGGAATAGCCTTTTTATTTAATATTAAATGACATTCTTTTAGTTATTGTCGGTTGAAAATACAAACAAAAAACACTATATATTCTAAATTTAAAAAAGGGCACATATTTGACATTACTGAAGAATTTTTAATGCATTGAATTTACTCTATTAGTATCAGTTTTGAATGTAGTATACTCTAATCAATTAACATGAATTAAATTTGTACTTGTTACCGACTTCATGCATGGCTACCTGTATATGTGATAATGAATGCATTTTGTTTAAAAAACTTTAGTAAGTATGGTATAACTTAACACATTTGAGTATGAGATATGTAACATCCTCATTAAGCTAACTATATATAAATGTAATATAATACAACTCATCAGAAAATATATAGTATTTGAACTTGAAGATAACACTTTGTTATGATTTTATAAAAGGTAACTTATTTAAAATAAAAGGACAAAAATTAGAGATAATTGAATAATAAAAAAAATTAAAGATGATTAAGAAAAAATTAAAAAGAATAAAGTAAATTAAACAAAAACAAAAGCAAAGAAAAAATTAGTTTCATGTCTGTTAATTTTAATTGCTACTCCATCAAATTATCATGTAAAGCCTCCTGGTAAATGTGCAAAGCTTGGTTTAACTTGTCAAAACATTTTTTTTATTGCCGTCTTATTCTCCAAATAATAATGATGCTTTATTTTTCAATCATTGCTGTTAAACTTAATTCTCCTTTAAAATATCTTGTACTATATATATATTGTTTAATCCAGAGAAAATATTACTTTGAGGGTCACCTATGTACATTCGAGATACATTTCCAAACAAAAAATATCTTGTGTAAAAGGTATACTAATACCGTTCTGGAGAAACCAGGTTTCAGTTTGATCAATAGATTGCTGTACATAATAACATTCCCAAAGTATAAATTAATCGATTCCAATTCAGTCCCACAAAAGTACAATATGGGTTTTGAACTAACCCTATTTTGTTTTAAAACTTATTTGTTGCCAGAATTCTATGATTTATTATATACTGAAGCCATTGCACCTTAGTGTTTTTGTTATGGCAAATGGCAGTTGAAAATCTTTTCCAGTTCTGATTTTCGAAAGCTAATGTTGCTTCCCATCTTTTACTCGTGTAGGAACAGTGTTGTTTTTGTTAAGCTCCAAATACATATCTTTGGCTTTTGAGAATGGTCTTTATAACTGATGGTATGAAAGGAGATACTAATTTATAATCTCCTTATTTAACTATTTGGAAGTCTTGGTTAGCATAGAAATTATGCTATTATATTTCATGATGTCTAAATTCATCTGAAAATGTAACAGCCACTATGTTCCGTCAGTTACTTTGTTCCGGCGGAACTTTTCAACTAGTTATTTCTTTCCGATGGAACTTTCCAACTAGTTGTTTTATTCCGAGCGCAGTCGAAAAGTTCCGGTAAAAGTAGCTAGTTGAAAGTCCCAGAACAATGTAGCTAGTTGAATAGTTCTGGCGGAACAGAACAACTAGTTACATCGTTCCGAATATACCATATTTCGTCCTTTTGTAGAAAGAGGGAAAGAATGAGTATCAGTATATATAAGAGCAAATCATTAATTTACAAGAATACCCAACGCACTGAAAGCGGTTTCTTTGGAGACAAATATGCAAATTTTAAGTTGTATTTCATAGCTCACATAAAACGGAATAAGTTACATTATCATGCAAATTTAGTATTCATAGTACCCTCAAGAGAGGGAAGAATAACCCCCCTTTACTCATGTGGTTCTTTGCATCAATTCTCCAAATGGAACTTTGTGACTGGTTGATAAGTTCCGTTGGAATTTTTGGGCTAGTAAGTTAGTTCCGGTTTTGACTTATTTGCCAAAGAGGAACTTTGTGGCTAGTTGATAAGTTCCTTTGACTTTTGTAATCAGTATCTTGGTTTCCTTTTGAAAGGTTCAAATATAATATGTTGCGCTTTTACTTTGCATCAATTCTCCAAATGGAACTTTCTGCCTGGTTGATAAGTTCCGTTGGAACTTTTGGGCTAGTTTGTTAGTTCCGGTTTTGACTAATTTGGCAAAAAGGAACTTTCTAACTAGTTGATATGTTCCGTTGGAACTTTTCAACTAGTCACTTTGTTCCGGTGGAACTTTTAAACCAGAGGAAGAACAAAGTAACTAGTTAATAAGTTCCTCCGGAACTTTTCGGCTAGTTAGTTCTTTCCGCCCGGAACTTTCCAACGTCAGAACAAAAGAGCATTTACAAAAACACTCCTGAAACTGATAAGAATTTAGAAAGGTACCATTCTCCTCAACAATATTATTTACATGTAATTACCTTTACTATGCCAGTCTTTGAAAAACACTGGTTTGTTGTCAATTTGAAATAGATTATTCATTCAAATTGGACTGGAAAGAAAATATTCCCAGTCTTGTAAATTCAATTCTTCTTCAATTACCAATTGCCAAACACCCAGTACATCTTTCCAAAATTTATTCTTTATACTTTGGGGTAGTTGCTTTATATAGCTATTACCACAACCAAATCAAAGACCTGAAGAGCTCTGAGGGAAAGACGGCCACTGTTTCTTTTTTTTTTTTTTTTGGGGGTATCTTTTGATAGTCTTCATATAAAGAATGAAAAAGAGAACACCTAGAATATGTAGAAAGGTTGACAATATTGAAAGTAATTGTTGTGTATTGTAATTTCGTTTCCTTAGTTAAGGATTCAATTTGGACCAATGGAAGAGATCTGCATCTTCTAAATCAAAACATTCGATTAAAGTTGAAAGTTAATTATCTAAAATTCAACTGAATTCTATCATTTAACAACTGCTACAATATTTTTGAAATTTTAATTGTGTACCACTGAACTGCAGGCTAGGGCCATTTTCCTTTTTGTGACAGTACTCTAAGATTTTAATTTTTTTCTCAAGAAAGTGAGGACTGAAAATCTATTCAGTTTTAAATTCCCATTGATAAAGTTCCCAGTTACAACTCTCATCACAGGGACACAGGTACTAATAAAACCAATATGATTGATGTAAACTGTGTGAAGCTTGTTTCAAATCCTACATTTTGATATATTTGTAAATTTCATGAATAAATAGGTTTAAACTACAAAATGCAACATTTTAATTATTTTTTTTACCATTACAATGATTATGTTGGTACACAAAATTTAGTTTTAATGGAAGACTATTAATCATATACTAAATGTCACATTTTAAGTGTTCTGATACATTAACTTTTATTTCAGTGGATTATTACTCATCAATTGAGGTGCTCCTGTATTGGAGGAAGATTCTCAAAACAGAATTTTACAGAAAAATGAAAACTGTCGTTTCTCTCCCAATCTCATGTATCCCCACGGCCATTGTTTACTGTGAAAGTTAAAGTTGACCTACAAATTAAAGCATTGCATGTTGATGTCATCTATAGCAAACATAATTTTGTTCAAATTGAACAAATACCAATTTTAAATTTGTACACGAACTCTGAGAATGATTTAATTAATCAGTAAAGGGTATCCCTGCTTCTACGTAGTGTGGCATTCCAACAATGACGTCACTATAATGTAGGTTGGATATATTTAGAATATCTCGTCATTCTGATTTTTCCGGATTGTAAAAGAAACGTAAATAGTGTAAGGGAGAGCTGAAGATACGATAATTTCGCGAGAAACAGAAGGAAATGTGTTAAAAGTGTTTAAAGTCAATCTATTCATTTGTGTGTCTCCTTCTCATCAATCTCAGTAAGATTTTTGGGGTGTTTTCCACACTATAAAAACAAAATGAATGACGTGAGGGATGTCAGTCTGGTCAACCACATAGGGGATTGACGGCTTGAAGCCGTCTTTCCCAAAAACCTATCTTTATCAACAAATGACAGAAATATATTTCGCCATTTACAATCATTTTAAAAATCCTTCTGATCCAAGTACATTTCAATACATTTATAAAAGCATATAAATTGGTCATTTGTAGGCCTCCACTGCAATAATTTTTGTAGTACATTTTTGTTCACTCTATAAACTGGTGAGTTCCAAATAAACTTATACATAAGTTCATTTATCTGTTGAATAATGTCTTCACTTGGATAAGGTAGTGACAATATCAAACGATTTAAAATTGCCATCATAAGTGTCTTTTCAAGAGTGATTCGACCAATAACAGTTATCTTACGTCTAGACCATTGTCTGATTAGTCTTTTTATTTTTACAATATTTTCATCATAATTGATTTTAACTAGTTTCTCTAAATCAACTTCAAAATTGACACCCAATAATTTAAAGGATGTGCTTCCCAAATAAGATTTTGACTTGTACAAAGCGTCTCTGTACTTTTTACTTCAAATCCAAATTACATGAGTTTTGGAAAAATTTATATTCTAACTAGAAATCTGAGCAAACCAATCTAGTTCCAATAATGCCCAATTTAAAGAGTCTTCACTATCATCTAAAAGTAGTGATGTATCGTCAAAAACTGTGAGAGTTTGTGTTCAACATGAAGAATTTTGATTTGATTTATTTTTTGTTATTTCTTATTTTTGACGCTAAAATCTCGGCACAAAGAATGAAAAGGTGAAGCGATAATGGATCACCTTGCCTACAACCCCGTCCAACAGTAAAAAAAAGTCTGAAAGATTCCTTCCCTGAATGACTGCTGAATTAATGTTTTAATAGAGCACTTTTAGCCAATTTATAATAGAATGACCAAAATTGAAAAATTTCAATACATTTAAAAGAAATTCCCATGAAATGGAATCAAAGGCTTTTTCAAATAGAATTGAGAATGGAAATGGGGAATGTGTCAAAGAGACAACAACCCGACCAAAGAGCAGAAAACAGCCGAAGGCCACCAATGGGTCTTTAACAAAGCGAGAAAATCCCGTACCCGGAGGCGGGCTTCAACTGGCCTCTAAACAAAATATGTACTAGTTCAGTGAAATGGACGTTACACTGAACTCCGAAACATATAAATAAACTTAAATTTAAAAAACATACAAAACTAAATAAGGCCAGAGGTTCCTGACTTGGAACAGGCGCAAAATGCGGGTTTTTTTTTGTATTCAAATTGCTGTTTAGAACCTGAGTTTACATTTTATCCTAAAATAATAATGTCTTCTTTAATGTTTTCTCCTTTTGAAGCTAGAGTATGAGATTGTTTTACCCCTCACCTCCATTAATAGAGTTTCCACATTTTAACAGTTGGACATTGGTATCCAAGGAGCCAAATGGAACCAAACTTGGCAGAAATGTTCCCTTGCGACTGATTAGTTTGTATGGAATTTTAACATCTTAGTTATTATATCTAAGGGTGATTAAAAGAAAATATGGGTAAAACGTCAATGAAACAGAAACCTGACAAAGTAAGAAAAGGAAAGACATCACACAGTCTAAAGTCAAAAGTGTTTCACCTATCCCAAATTCCCCTATTATTTCATATAAAAACTCGTTTTTTGAAAACATTGTCAAAAACTAATTTGTGGTCCGATTTTGATGGAATTTTTATTGCTAAACTAACGAATGTGTACTTTTTTTTGTGTGGTTATTATGAAATATTTGTATGACATGTCATTACTAAGAAATCACTATTTGTATACAAATATTGAAATTAAGTGTATGTTTTCCCTTTATAGCCATATGTTTTCGTGCAGTAATTCATATTTGTCTTTAAACAGTGATTTCTCTAAAAATATAAATCATGAAAATATTTCAATTTTTTTCAAGACACTGAATACATTTGTGTATTCAATAAAAGAAAAATCATTCAATTTGAACAAGAAATACTTCTAGCAGAATTTTTGTAATCAAAGTGCTTGTGAGCACTGAAGGGTAAAGATTGCTTTTATTTTGCAATTTTGTGAATCTAAGTATTTAGCTGGACAATTTATAAATTTGAGTTAGAGTTATCTTCCTTTGTTCATGATTGTACATTTGTACGGTTTTTGAATCTATTTTTATCACAGATTCATACACCATGCATTAACTATGTAAATTTTAATAACGAAAATTCTTCTTGATAAGTATTGTAATTCAAATACACATCATATTGTAACTTGAATATCTAAGTATAACATACCATTAATACATTGCTTGACATTGACTGGATAAGATCTAAAGAACGATCACTTTACTGCACTATTTTGTTTGAAGTATGAAAAGTAGTGATAAACCTTGGAAGATGTAGATATCAAGCTAGTACCACAGGGTTTGGATTGCATTTCATGCAATCTTTACCCAAAAACTGTTTTGATATGAAATAATAGGGGAATTTCCAAGAGGTGAAACACTTTTGAGCTAAGACTTGGATAATAAAGAAAATACTTTTAAATTTTGCTGCTATAAATGACTAGTTGACTGCGATCCTGCATTAGATGCTATTGAACAACGTGACTATACTACAACAACGAAAGAAACACAACACTATTGTGTTTCTTTCGTTGTTGTAGTATAGTCACGTTGTTCAATAACGAAAGAAACACAACACTATTGTGCATAACTATTCAATACAAACGAAAGGCTCCTAAGAACATGAATCGTTCACCTGGTAAAAATATGCCATTTTGAAATGAATTTAAAACTTTATGTTGCCAGTAATCTTTTTTAAAGAAAATCCTTTATTTGTCAAATCTTCAGGAAATGTACTGTTATTGATTTATTGTCTTCCCGTACTCTAATTCGCCGACAGCTTTTCCGTATGCAGTGACCTTAAGATGACAAATCTCATTAGACATTTGACGATCGAACTACAATAATAAGAAGGGAAAACTTGTGATGGAAGAAAGATAGTATTTATTGATTTTAAATGAAACATTTTAAAACACCAAATCAAAAAGTTTACTTAACAAATGGTAATGCATTGAATTTAAAAAAAAAAAACTAATAAACGTCGTTCGATCATATCACTTATTATGCACGTGCGTATCTCAACATTCATGATTCTGTGTTGTTTATCAAGGTCACACTCTGTAAACGGCACCGAAACCTAAAATTTTATTAGCATCTAATGTTTTTGATTAACCATCACCGTATAAATTATTTTTAGTGTTTGCCCATTATCTTAATCAAAGAGCTGATACATAAAAGGATAACTTGAATAACAATGAAAGCAGACCACACCAACCAAACCTGTTCTGTGCCACTGTTGCTTTCGGTGTAATTTATTCTTCCAAAAATAATATACATACTCATGTCTCACCAAAACAGATTAAACTAAATATAAAAATCTCCTTAAACTGTTGATTCAAATTAGATTTTCTATAATTCCATGCATTGCATTTCAACTTGAGGGAAGCAAATATACCAGGAATTGATTAGGATTCACTTGAAATTTTTTCTGTCGAAGGTAGTTAGATCACTGCGGGTATTCTGCATTCCGTCGTCAAAATATTGGCCACCATGATTTTAGGAAAGTGGGCTGAAAGTGGGGTTTAACACCAACATCAATCATGAACTGTTATAATAGTTGTTCAAAATTACTTGTTTATTTTTCATTATAAACATATTTTGAAAAGTGCCAAATATATCCAATGTAGATTTTGAAAGTTGGTAGGTATCGTCTCATCGGAAACTAAAATTTGAGCAACACTAACCAAATAATCAATCGTAAACTGTTTTAGCTGTTATCATATTTGAAAGTGGTTCACAATCTCTCATTAACTGATTTTTTTTTTCATGTTTGTTCTTATCTTGTGCTGTTACACAATTGTTCCTGGTCAGGGGTTGGGTTTTGAGAACTTGTTAACATTTTAAACCCTGTCATGCTTGTCCCAAGTCAGGAACCTGTAATTCGCTGCTGTCAGTCATATTTTTTTTTTCATCTATTGTTTTTATACATAAATTTAAAATACCACTTTATAAATGTGTTGGCTCTGTAGTGTTTTCTTGATTTACCTTCATCAGGAACGCTCATACACACAAAAAAAAATGAAAACCAATGGAGGGTTCTTGAAAAGAATTTTATCTTATGGGACATTTGGACTGACACTCTTTGTCAGTCCTAAATACATTTCCTTCAGTTCAATCCTATAATTTTCTTGAAAAAAATTCCTTGTGAAAGACAATTGACTGACATTTCAAATTGTTATCGTCAAAAGACCTTGACTGAGTATGTACGGGTTGTACTGTATCGTAAGAGCCAAAAGACAGACACTGAAACTTATTATTTTAAGAGGATTTATTTCAGGAGTGAGCCTAGATTCTTAATCCCTTAACGAAGTTGTTGGTTCCCTAGGACTGATGAAATACCGCTTCTATTGAATAAGATTCATATGCACTGTTCTAGAAAATAGAACTTGACTACAAGATTTTCAGGGCGTCGTTTTTTTTTACTTGTGACCTGGATATAAAGGTATTATTTTCAATGAACGGTTAAAAGACAAGTGCAGCCACCTGGGCAAACAATAGTTTCATCTCAGTGCCAGTGATCTGATCAAGTGGCCTCCAAGGTTTGCTGGTAATTACTGGAAGTTTGGTCCTGTAATGTTTTGGATATTTTAAAATAAGTAAGAAAAAAAAGAGTGCACACACGGAAATGTCTCGCCTGCTTTACTAACCATTGCATTTATATTGAAAGTCTTTAATATAAAGGTTTAACGACAAGTATCACATAAACTTAACCTTTTTTAAGATCCATAACAATGAGGTCAAGGTCAGACAAATCCTGTCGGACAAACATGTACACCTTACAATTATTCCATACACCAAATATAGTTGACATATTGCTTATGCTAATTGAAAACAATCAAAACATAAAAATTAATATTGACCAATGAACCTTGAAGATAAGGTCAAGGTCAGATGATACCTGCCAAACATACATTTACATCTTACAATTATTCCATACACCAAATATAGTTGACCTATCGATTATGCTAATTTAAAAAGACCAAATAAATGCTCCGCTGGACGCAGCTTGGTACGACCGCAGAGGTCGAACCCTGAACAGTTGGGGCAAGTATGGACACAACATTTAAGCTTAAACAAGCATTCTGAGAGTATTGCATGCTATACATAGTCCCCTACCGGTTAAAAATTCATTGTACTGGAACAAAATGCTAACTTGATCTATAATTTGTCATGGTGTAAACATTAAAATAAATATCATGTCAATATCTTCAAGCATGACAAATAAAAGTGTGGAAAACTAATTATATAAGTGAATTTTCTAAGTCCAAGGATCATAACTCTGCACAAAATCATCAGACCGGAACAAACTTCGAACTTGATCTGTTACTTGTCATGATAAAACTATAAACTGTTACAGAGATATGTCTCTGTGTTTTGTACTTTGTTAATGCAAATGTTGAAATTAAAATAGCAATACTTTAACATGTAAGTTATGCAATATTCAAAGTCAATGAACCATGACTGAAGGTACATGGCAAAACAATCTCCATGGAAATGAGATGTGTCAATGCTAATACAACTGCATACTAAATACCATAGACTTATCATAAGTCGTTCCTTCAAGAAACCTAAACACAAACATTGACTTGTAAACTATGTAAAAGTTTCAGTCAATGAACCATGATGAGGGGTGGGGCT
Organism: Mytilus coruscus; assembly: GCA_017311375.1. NCBI lineage: Eukaryota > Metazoa > Mollusca > Bivalvia > Mytilida > Mytilidae > Mytilus > Mytilus coruscus. Next base: position 106,183,722 of record CM029596.1, on the reverse strand, counting down.
ATACAATCTCCATGGAAACGAGACTTGCAAATGCCAATAAATTTGCATACCAAATATCATTGACTTAACATTAGCGGTTCATCTTAAACTGATCTAATCACAAACTAATACATGTAAACTAAGCAAAAGTTTCAAAGTCAATAGACCATGACTGAGGGGGCGGGACCAAATATTCTCCATGGAAATGAGATGTGCCAATGCTTATACAACTGCATACCAAATATCATTGACTTACCACTAGTGGTTCCCCTTGAACTGACCTAATCACAAACTAATACATGTAAACTAAGCAAAAGTTTTAAAGTCAATAGACCATGACTGAGGGGGTGGAGCCAAATAATCTCCATGGAAATGAGATATGCCAATGCTTATACAACTGCATGCCAAATATCATTGACTTACCACTAGTGGTTCCCCATAAACTGACCTAATCACAAACTAATACATGTAAACTAAGCAAAAGTTTCAAAGTCAATAGACCATGACTGAGGGGCAGGACCAAATATTCTCCATGGAAATGAGATGTGCCAATACTTATACAACTGCATACCAAATATCATTGACTTACCACTAGTGGTTCCCTTGAACTGACCTAATCAAAACTAATATATGTAAACTAAGCAAAAGTTTTAAGTCAACAGACCATGACTGAGGGGTGGAGCCAAATAATCTCAATGGAAATGAGATATTCCAATGCTTATACAACTGCATACCAAATATCATTGACTTACCACTAGTGGTTCCCCAAAACTGACCTAATCACAAACTAATACATGTAAACTAAGCAAAAGTTTCAAAGTCAATAGACCATGACTAAGGGGCAGGGCCAAATAATCTCCATGGAAATGAGATGTGCCAGTGCTAATACAACTGCATACCAAATATCATTGACTTACCACTAGTGGTTCACCTTAAACTAGACCTCATCACAAACTACTACATTGTTGACGCCGCCGCCGCCTATGCCGGAAACAGCATACCTATGTCTCGCTTTTGACTCCGTCAAGGCGTGACAATAAACCAATTATCCACTCAATATATTCATGCATGACGAAAAAAGTGTAGAAAACTGATTATTTAAGTGAATTTTCTAAGTCCAAGGACCATAACTCTGCACAAAATCATCAGACCGGAACAAAATTTGTTTTTATCTGTAACTTCTCATGATAAAACAATACACCAAATATCAAATCAACATCTTCAAGCACGAAGAAAAAATGTGGAAAACTGATTTGCCGGACTGACGGATGGACGGACAGACAGACGGACGGAGTGCAAACCTAAAGTCCCTTCAACTTCGTAGTGGAAGAAAAAGCTGTGAATTTGGATTGTGATTGAATATTTGACACAGCATAGGTTTGTGACACAAAATGAATGTGGTCAAAGAACTGAAAAGTTGAAATTGGACATTTACCTATTATGGTCCAATATCAAAATCTGAGTACATGGTTATCAGCTTATCAAAGAACAACAAGAATTCAATTTTGATGAATCAAACAAAAGTTTAATTTAGGACCCTTTGGACCTCAAAGTGGACCAATTTGATAATGGACCCCAAAATCCAAAATCTAAATACATGGTTAGATTCAGCATTTCAAAACCCTTAATTTCAATTTCTGTTGAAATCATACGGCTTAATTTTGGACCCTGATTTGGACCAACTTGAAAATTGGGCCCAAAAATCCAAAATTTAAATACAGGTTTAGATTCAGCATTTCAAAGAAGCCTATATATATTCAATTTATGTTGAAATCAGTTTAATTTTGGACCCTGATTTGGACCAATTTGAAAACTGGGCCCAAAATCAAAAATCTAAATACATGTTTATTAATAGACAATATAAGCTTAGTTTTTAAAGGAGTTTGCTTCATCAAAAAAAAATATATACATTTAGCATTCAGAAAATTAGTTTAAACAGAATAACAAACAAACCTACCACAAAATTCTTCAAACAATTTACCAAAGAAAAGAAAATAATAATTTCCAAAATATCATTTATCATTAATACAATGTCTTTAAAAACTATAAAACTTATCTGTAATTATCTTAAAATAAACACCCCAAGGGTGACTGGGAATAGAAGTATGGTCACCATTGGTCTTCCTCCGACCGGCGGTAAAACCCTCGTCAAAGTGGGGCGTCTGTTTGGCTGTGCGGGATGTACAAATTTGCAGCCACGTCCGGTCAGAATGGGGACGTTAAATCCGATGCCTTGTGTGAAGAGAGTGCCACGCTCTTTGCACGTTAAGAACCCTTGCAACAATTCTTTGAGAGGTCCGTAGGTGACCTGTTGAAAGGCTAAATTTCTGTCCCTATCCAACATACCCTCATTTCCCGTGGCAGTCTAAATTTCTCCGACCTTAAACCCGGACGCCCTATTACAGAACCTACCTATTGTATTTATTGTTAATTTGTTCTCGTCCTGAATATGCATGAAATATTTGCCACTGGACGTTAAGCAACCAACAATCAATCAATCAATCTTAAAATAACTAATAATGAACAGTAAATTCCAAACTATATTTATACTGTCCTACAGAGCTTATCATCAATAACACTTAGAAAACAAAAATGTTCAAAGAAATCTGTCACTCCAATTATAATTGTGTTTTGATAATCACCACATGTTTTGTTATCTTGATAATAGGTGAAAATTATTTAAAACACTTAGTGTAATCAAACTTTATATATATAATTAATAGTTCCCAATATTTTTCTTCATTTGTCACAAACTAATATCTGCAACTTATCTATCAATGTCAACAACTTTATCTACACAATGTATTGTAATGGAATATATCCTTTAATAAAATAGATTATTATCTAAAATAACATTTTTTTTATTAAGATGTAATATAACATAATGCATGGCACAATTGTATTTAAAAACTTCATTTTATTTTCTATGAACCAGTGATGTAAACCACAAAATAGTTCTCTAAAATTAGATATGATGTTATATCTATTTTCAACTATGACCCAACTTAAAATTTCTGTTATTTGTGTGATAACATCTCTGAATTTAGATTCTGAGCAAATATGTAATAAAAGCATAGTTTCTGACACAGAATGAATGTGGTATAAGTTCTTAAATAATTTTAAAATTGGACATTTACCAATTATGGTCCAATATTCAAATTCTAAATACATAGTTGAATTCAGCATATCAAATAACCACATTGTTTCATTTTTGTTAAAATCAAACTAAGTTTTATTTTGGATTCCTTGGACCTTTATGGGGTCCAGTTTGATTTGATTTTGATTTTGGTGTTTTAACGCCACTTTTAAGCACCGCTTTTGGGCTATTTTGTGGCGGCCAGTTTTTATTGGTGGAGGAAGCCGGAGTGCCCGGAGAAAACCACCGACCTTCGATAGGAAAACTGACAATCCTAGTCAATTAAGATTGGAGTCGAGTGCACCCGCACGAGCGGGGTTCGAACTCACAACCTCAGTGTTGACTGGCTAGTGATTACAGTAGTAACTACTTAGACCACTCGGCCACCGAGGCCCCAGGGTCCAGTTTGAAAACTGGCCCAAAATTAAAAATTTAAAACACTGTTTGATTGCACACATTAAAGAACACCAATGATTTAATTTTGAAGAAATCAAACAAAGTTTAATTTTGGACCCAAATTTGGACCAACTTTGAAAACCAAGCACAAAATCAAAAATCTAAAACATTGTTGGATTGACCATATCAAATAGCACAAACACAATAGACCACTTTCGTGTTTGTCCTTCACCGGAAAAACTCGTCAATTATGCGCGCCTTTATGACGTCATTTACCAGATAGAGGGGATCGCCTGTATCCCTGCACTATTTACGTTCATCAAGCGTCTTAGTGATCGTCATTGTGCAGGATAAACTAGAAATAATGTTTGTTCCGTAGATACTTAATCACAATTCCCTAATGACAGCAGTGCTGACTGTCAATTATGAGAATTCAATTTGCCGAATAATTCGTGCAATATAGCATCATAGTTCTCCAACCACTTGCTCAACATTGGAACGGAAGTGACGACGCCCCTAAACGCACGAATGATGTTCACTAAAACCAAAGTTTTGACGGAAATGCATCGACTCAAAAGTTGTCTATTCAATTTTGATGAAATCAAACAATGTTCAATTTTGGACCATCTTGAATACTGTGCCCTAATTCAAAATCTAAATACATGCTCAAATTCAGCATATCAAAGAACCCCAACCATTCTTTTTTCTAAATCAAACAAAGTTTAATTTTGGACCCTTAGGACATTAATGTGGACCGACCATGCCCCAAATCAAAATCTAAATACACACTTAGATTCAGCATATCAAAGAACTCCAAGAATACAACTTTTTAAATAAAAAAGTTGTATTTTGACCTTTGGACCTTAATGTGGACCAATTTGAAGACAGGCCTCAAAATTAAAAATCTAAATACACAATTAGATTCAGCATATCAAGGAACACCAATAATTTAATTTTTAAAGAAATCAAACAAAGTTTAATTTTGGACCCTTTGGACCTTAATCTGGATCATTTCAAAACAGACCCTAAAATCCAAATTCTAAATACCCAATTAGATTCAGCATATTAAAGACTCCAAAGAATTCAAGACTTTTGAATTAAACCCCATTGAAATTGCTAAAGAAATAAGCAATTTATACAAAGTATTGGTTTTGGCCCCTTTTAACTAAACCAATAGGGTCATAACCCCTAAAATCAATCCCAAACTTTATTTTATGGTATAACACCTTGTGGCACAATTAAATAGCAATAACTAGACTTATACTCAAGTTATTGTCCAGAAATCAGAACATCCTAGTTTTTTACCCTTTTCAGCCCCTTATTATTAAACGGTTTGGACCATGATCCTAAAATCAATCCCAACTTTCCTTTTGAAGTATGGAACCTTGTAGTAAAATTTCATAGAAATCCATACTCTAATAATCAAATTAGTGTCCTGAAACATGCTTCTTTTTACCCCTTTTTGCCTTTAATGACTAAACAGCTACAACAATAACCCCAAAATAAATCCAAACCTTCCTATTGTGGAATACAACCTTGTGCTTAAATTTAATACAGATCTATCAAATTATACTCAAGTTATTGTCTGCGAACCAGACAAATAATTGTTTTGTTAGGCCCTTTTGGCCCCTAATTCCTAAACAGCTACTACAATAACCCCAAACCTTCCTATTGTGGTATGAAACCTTTTGCTAAAATTGAATAGAGATCCATACACTTATACTCAAGTTATTGCCTGCAAACCAGAAAATAGTAGTTTTCGCCCTTTTCAACCATTAATTATTAAACGGTATGGGCCATGACCCTCCAAAAATCATTCAAAACTTTCCTTTGAAGTATGGAACCTTGTGGTAAAATTTCATAGAAATCTATACTCTTATACACCAATTATTGTCCTGAAACATGAAAAATGCTTGTTTTGGCCCCTAATTCCTAAACAGCTATAACAATAACTCCCAAAAATAAATCCCAACCTTCCTATTGTGGTATGGAACCTTGTGCTAAAATTCAATAGAGATCCGTACACTTATACTCAAGCTAAACAGCTAAGACAATAACCCCAAAAATCAATCCCAACCCTCCTATTGTGGTATGGAACCTTGTACTAAAATTTCTTACACATCCATACACTTACACTAAAGTTATTGTCTGTGAACCAATTTATTTTCCATGAACCAGTAAAACTGACCTTTTTTGGCCCCTAATTACAAAACTGAAAGGACAATAGCCCCAAAACAATCCCAACCATCCTTTAGTGGTATGGAACATTGTGCTAAAATTTCATAGAGATCCATTAACTTATACTCAAGATATTGTCTATGAACCAAAATGTCTTCAGACGCAGACAACACCATAACATAATACTACCAAAAATAAATTTGACCAATGAACCATGAAATTGAGGTCAAGGTCAGATGTAACCTGCCAGACAAACATGTACACCTTACAATCATTCCATACGCCACATTTAATTGACCTACTGCTTATAGTATCCACTACAAACTGCTCAGAGTCTGAAAAGACCATATTTTGTATGTAAGGTCGAGCACAGATTTTACTGGACAAGCCTCAACATAATTTTGACAGTACTTAACTGTACTTAATTGTACTCAACTTTGGTCTCGACTTTACTTAATGAGTCTGATTGAGTACTTGATAATCTTGGTATAGTCTGAAATGGTCTCGCCTCAGTCTCAACCAGTCTCGACCTGTCCCGACCAGTCTAAACCAGTCTTGACTCAGTCTCGACCAGTCTGTCCATGTCTAGACTCAGTCTTGACCTTTAAATTTAGTCTTGACTGGTCTGAATCAGCCCATCTACCTCAATTATATGATCTTCAAAATTCCATGTTATTTGGTAGTTTGGTTCATTGCTGTCAAATTAAAAGATTTGATTAATAGGTAAGAAAAGCTAGAATATTCAGTTTTGATTAAATTCAGATAGTCACCTTTAATTATTTCTATAACTTTTCAAATCAATTTGATTTTCATAAAACTCACAACTATCTCAATTATACATTGATCTTACAGAATGCCAGGTTGTTTGGTAGTTTGGTTTATTGCTGTCAAATTTAAGGATTTAATTAATAGGTAAAAAAGCTAGAATTTTCAGTTCGACTGAATTCAGATAGTCACCTTTAAAACTTTTTAACTTTTCCAAATCAACTTGGATTTTCATAAAACTATACAACTATTTCAACTATATATTGATCTTACAAAGTGCCAGGTTGTTTGGTAGTTTACTGTATTGCTGTCCAATTCAAGGATTTAATTAATAGGTAAAATAAAAGCTAAAATTTTCAGTTTTGGCTAAATTCAGATAGATACCTATAAATTAAATATATTTAAATTTGACAGCAATTAACCAAAGTAACAACTAATCTGGTATTTTGTAAGATCAATATGTAATTGAGATAGCTGTAGATTTTGATGAAAATTCAAGTTGATTTGAAAAGTTATAGAAATTTTACAGGTGACTATCTGAATTTAGTCCCAACTGAAAATTCTAGCTTTTTTACCTACAAATTAAATTATAGAATTTGAAAGAAATAAACCAAACTACCAAACAACCTGGCATTTTGCAAGATCAATATATAACTGAGATAGCTGTATAGTTTTATGAAAATTAAAGTTGATTTTGAAAAGTTATAAAAGTTTTAAAGGTGACTATCTGAATTTAGTCCGAACTGAATATTCTAGCATTTCTTACCTATTAATTAAATCCTTAAATTTGACATCAATACACCAAACTACCAAACAACCTGGCATTCTGTAAAATCAATATATAACTGAGATAGCTGTAAAGTTTGATGAAAATCTAAGTTGATTTGAAAAGTTATATAAAAAATTTAAAGGTGACTATCTGAATTTAGTCCGAATTGAAAATTCTAACTTTTTACCTAATAATTGAATCCTTAAATTTGAAAGCAATACATCAACTTCCAAACAACCTGGCATTCTGTAAGATCAATATATAACTGAAATAGATGGGCTGATTCAGACCAGTCGAGACTAAATTTAAAGGTCAAGACTGAGTCTAGACAGGTCGAGACTGGTCGAGCATTTTTGTCTGAAGGTAATATCAATTTTTTTAGAAAATTTCGAATTACATCAGATTGACGATAAGTAAGAGTGAATATCAATTAACCTAAATAAAAAGGGAAATTTTAAAACATTTAGGATTTCAGACATCTTGAAAGTCTTCTTCCACCAAAAACTATAATAGACTGTATTGGTGAAAATTTTGTAATATATTTTTCTGATATAGTAGAGCATTTAAAGGAAAATTTTGATATGCTATGGTTTGATGTTTTAAGTATATAGTTAGAATGATTAAGGAACCTCACAGTCACATACCCCATGCCCCCAAATTGTCACTCAGATTCCTTCATTCAAAGACTTATAACTCCTACAAAAGTCAAAGGATAAAATTTGTTTGTGGTTATGCACATCTACATAGTTTGTCCTAATTATCTAGTTTCATGAAATTCTTTTGTGTGGTTTCAGTGGAGTTGCAATGACAAACTGTTGCAGTAGTAAATTAAGGCGAAAAATTTGAAGTTCAAAGGGGCATAACTCTTAGAAAAAAATTGAATCCTAATTTTCTATCGATATGCACATCTGCATGGTATGTCCTTAGTATCTACAAAGTTCATGAAATTCTGTTGTGTGGTTTCAGAGGAGTTGTGATGACAAACTGTTGCAGTAGTATATCTAGGCGAAAATTCGAAGTTCAAAGGGCCATAACTCTTAGAAAAAATGAATCATAATATCCTGTGGATATGCACATCTACATAGTATGTCCTTATTATCAAAAAAGTTTCATGAAATTCTATAGGGTGGTTTCAGAGGAGTTGAGATGATATGAACAGAACTGACAAACTGACAGATGGACTTACGGACAGATGGACAGACGGGTCAAAAAAATTATACACTGCATTTTTGTTGCATGGGGTATAATAAAGTATCAAAGTGTGCTACTCTCACTAGGAAAGCTCAGTCCTAAATCTTTTTCTTGAGAAAAAAAATTATGTTTGGTTAAGTTTGGAGATATAGATTCCACCACTGCATCAAGTGTGTAAGGGTATTTCTCCACTCAAGACTAGTTAAATTTTAAAATTTAACTGTTGAGAGTGGAGAAATATTGTAATACACTAGATGTATTGGTGGAATCTGTTTCCCTTATGATTTTCAGCTGGTATTTAAACAAAGTTTATCCTTCCTTTCAAAGATTTTCAGAAAGTTGTGTTTTTTATATGTGACGTCATCAGAAATGGTCGCCTTTTTTTATGATGTCACAAAAGGAAATTCAGAAGAAATCAAGAAAATTTGACGTCATAATTGAATTTTGACCAATCGTTTGCCAAGAACAAAGTTTTCTCTAGAGATGAGAAATATTTTTCTCACATCAATCGAGAAATGTGAAAATAGCATGAAATGAGAGAAAATAAGTTCAATGTATGGGTAAATCAAAACTTTTAAATAATCAACATCATTTATTTTTTTATGCCTCTAGATTCTTGTAAATACTTCTAAACAACTGGAAAAAAAAATTCTCATATGCCTCATGTATTCATCAGCAACAGGATCTGTCAATTTATCCTTCATACAGAACTCCTCAACTTGACTTTTATCAAACTCTGACTCTGATAAACTGATCATGATATGTCTTTGTTGTAACTATAGTTTTTGACAATCTAGTCATATTGCTCTGTATTGTTTAAGATTCCAATGTTTCAACCATCATCCCACTTTTATTTCTGAAAAAAGAAAAATATAATGAATAACTACAGAACTTTATGCATTCTCATTTATTATAAACATTATAAATTTCCCATACACATGGATTTTATGTAATTACAAGAATATCAATTTTATTATTCTTAACAATATGAAATACTATGTTCTAGCTCGCCCAATGTAGAGAAACACAGCTTGAGGAAGTTGTCCCTTTAAGGACAAGAAACTGTGCTAATGTGCCCTTCATTTTAAAACTGTCCTCCTCTGCCCTTAAATCCTAGCAATAACAGTAAACACTGAAATATATATTACCACAGCATAGTCATCTGGATATATAGCTATATAAAAGGTCCAGAAATGACAAATATAAAACAATTTAATGAGAAAAATAACGGCCTGATTTATGTTCAGAACAATAAACGAAAAAAAATATGATATAATATACAGCAACAAACGACATCCACTGAATTACAGAATGACTTGGGACAGGCATGTACAGAGTGACTTGGGACAGGCATGTACAGAATGACTTGGGACAGGCATGTACAGAATGACTTGGGACAGGCATGTACAGAATGACTTGGGACAGGCATGTACAGAATGACTTGGGACAGGCATGTACAGAATGACTTGGGACAGGCATGTACAGAATGACTTGGGACAGGCATGTACAGAATGTGATGGAGTTAAACATGTTTGCTGGGGTATTCTAGACAAATTTTGCTTCTGTTGAAATAAACTCTTGACACAGAAATATACCTTGCCTGTATGTAATTAAGGACCAAATAATATATGTGGAAATGAGGTTCGACTACTGGGATATACTAATACAAGCTTTTCTGACAACTTTAAAGTAAATTTGGATTAGAGATTAAAAGTTATGATTTTATAAGAAGTCATATTCATCATTAAAGGCTATGATGGTGTGGCATTATCAAACAGTATTATGCCAATTATGAGGGAGATATAAATAATAGTACTAGTTTCATCTTTTACTTTTTGGTTTTTCATTCTTTGTTTTCATAAGAATTAGATTTCTAAAAAAGCTGAAAGTAGAACAGCCACCCTTAGTTACAAACAGGTAAATAGGGATTTTATCCCCACAAAATGTTTTCGAAATAAATATTACAAACAAAATGCATTAAATTGAACAAATAAATAAACATATTCTAAAGTATATATGTCTAATTATATGACATACAAACCTTCATTTGAACCATTTCATCTTTAACCTACTGTAGCTGGTCAAAGTAGTAATCATCAACATGCTATATGAGATCCAAAACTGTGAAATTATCAGAGAATACATCACAAGTATGGCGATACTTGCCTCTGCACTGACACCACACAAGAAACTTTTTCCTGAAACAGAACAATCGTTTCATAATTTTTTCAAATAGAATGTGACACAAAAAATCTTCTCTTCATAAGAGCTTGCAATTGACTTGAAAAAATGAAATTGTGTACACTTGCACTAAAATTCAGTGTAAGAAAATTTAAGCTGAATGGTGAAAAGCCTTTTTTCTTTTTTAAAAACACTTCCAGTATCAAATAATATATATAGTGATTACTAAATGACAGTAAACAAGAATGTTTCCAAAGTACACGGATGCCCCACTTGCACTATCATTTTCTATGTTCAGTGGACCGTGAAATTGGGATCAAAACTCTAATTTGGCATTAAAATTAGAAAGATCATATCATAGGGAACATGTGTACTAAGTTTCAAGTTGATTGGACTTCAACTTCATCAAAAACTACCTTGACCAAAAACTTTAACCTGAAGTAGGACAGACGGACGGACAGATGAACGGACAGACAAACGAACAGACGCACAGACCAGAAAACATAATGCCCCTACTACTTAGGTGGGGCAAAAAAAATCATAGACTTAGAGCAAATTCAACCAAAGAATTAAACAAGAGTGAACAGGCTGAAATGTCTTGCCTGCTTTACTGACCATTGATTTTATGTTGAAAGCCTTAAAGATAAAGGTTTTACTAAAAGTATTATAGAAACTTAACATTTTTAAAGATCTATGACAATGAGGTCAAGGTCAGATTAATCGTGTCAGCCACACATATACATCAAATAACGTTGACCTATTGTGTATGCTAATTAATTCTTAAGGGTTCCATGAACCCAGTGTCTCGCCTACTTTTATGTTAATTGCAGGCTCAACAAAATGAGGAAGTAAATCAATAAAAATATTCCTCTTGATACTATCTTTTGATTGTAAGAAGCTTCCGTCCAAGTTTGGTAAAAATCCAGGATAGTTTATGAATCTAATAAATGTTTAAAACTTTAACTGCAGACTGAATGTAATATTAACTGGAAGAAAACAAAATTTCCTTCTAGATACTAGCATTTGATCATAAACAAGCTTCTGTCCAAGTTTGGTACAAATCCAAAATAGTATAAGAAAGTTATTAAAATTTTAAAAACTTTAACCACAGAGTGAATATGTTGTTTCTGGCAGAAAATCTAAGTCCATTTAAAAGTAAAAATGGAAAAAATGGATTTATTTTTTACAAAATTTCCTTCTAGATACTAGCTTTTGATCATAAACAAGCTTCTGTCCAAGTTTGGTACAACTCCAAAATAGTATAAGAAAGTTATTAAAATTTTAAAACTTTAACCACAGAGTGAATGTGTTGTTTCCCAGCAGAAAATCTAAGTCCATTTAAAAGTAAAATAAGGAAAAATGGATTTATTTTTTACAAAATTTACTTCTAGATACTATATTATGATCATAAACAAGCTTCTGTCCAAGTTTGGTACAAACCCAGGATAGTTTAAGAAAGTTATTAAAATCTTAAAACTTTAACCACAGAGTGAATGTAATATTTCCAGGCAGAAAAACTAAGTCCATTTATTAATAAAATACGGAAAAATGGAATTTTATTTTTACAAAATTTACTTCTGGATACTATCTTATGATCATAAACAAGCTTCTGTCCAAGTTTGGTAGAAATCCAGGATAGTTTAAGAAAGTTATTAAAATTTCAAAACTTTAACCATAGAGTGAATATTTGTGGGATCGCCGCCGACGACGACGACGCCGACGGAATGTAGGATCGCTATGTCTCGCTTTTGACTAAAGTCGAAGGCTCGACAAAACAGACCAAAACACAAAAACTTAACATTAACAAATGAACCATGAAAAAGAGGTCAAGGTCAGGTTATACCTGCCAGGCAGACATGTACACCTTACAATCATTCCATACACCAAATATAGTTGACCTATTGCTTATAGTACTTGAAAAACAGACAAAATCACAAAAACTTTACATTGACCAATGAACCATGAAAATGAGATCAAGGTCAGATGTTACCTCCCAGACAGACATGTACACCTTACAATCATTCCATACACCACATATAGTTGACCTACTGCTTAAAGTATTTGAAAAACGGACCTAATCATGTAACTTTAACCTTGATCACTGATCCATGTAATGAGGTCAAGGTCAGATGAACTCTGTCTTACAGACATGTAGACAGTGCAAGGAACCCATATACCAAATACAGTTATCTTCTTACTCATAAGTTAGAAATTCACATGACAAAAGGACAAGCAGTCACTCAACCATGAAAATGAGGTCAAGGACAATGGACATATGATTGACGGAAACTTCGTAACATAAGGTATCTGCATACAAAGTATGAAGCATCTAGGTCTTCTACCTTCTGAAATATTAAGCTTTTAAGAAGTTAGTTAATGCAGTTGCCACCACAGAAGTCACAGACTCGACAATAAAAGGTCCAGAAATGATAAATGTAAAACAATTCTAACGAGAAGACTGACCGTCGCTTGTTCTTTGATCATTTTATTTTTTGTCATTATCTTTGCTCCTTGAACTCCTTTGATTTCCCCATGCCTTCCTATGTAAGAAATTTGTTCTGTAGGTATCTTTTCCTTACCTTTCAATATCTGTGTATTTACTTTAAAATCAAGACTGGCATTACACTGTTCAAAGTCTTTTTGTAATTTCCTTTATTCTACAAGTCTACTGGTATACTCCAAGTTCCATACAATCTGTAATATTGTAATATCTGTTTTTAATATTGCTAGGTCGGGAAAAGTACAAACATGTTTGTTTCTTCTTTTCCATTTCAACACTTATTTTTTCTATCAATGATATTTTTAAGGGGGCAAGTGTCATGAGTATCATCAGACATATAAAACTTTATAAAAAAAAAATTATAAACTGTATAATGAAGGCAGTATGCACATGGCACATGGCTTTTAATTTATTTTTTTCCTCTTCTAGATCTTCAAAACTGCTGAATTTTCAGTGTGATTTTGTGCTGTTGTGCTGAGGGAACTATCATGTACTGAAGCAATTGTTTTATAATTCATATTCTCGTATTGAGTACCTATGTATGTGAGATGATAGATTTCTAAAATAGCTTAAGAAACAACAATATTTATGTATAAATCAATATTTCAATCTTGTTGTAATCTACACTGGTTGTAACTTTTTTCTTATTTAATAGATCCCACAAACAGAAGATCTTTATGATAAAGCAAATTTTAGTTTCAGGTATATCGACAAACTAATTAAAAATTAGAGTATTATTTCTTAGAAGTTATGGACCAATTCAGATGTAAAATTCTGTCGTTGCACAGTATGTGTCCTCCTAAATGACATTTGGGTCAATCAGAACATCCAAAGGAATTACCTTCCCACAATGCAACACAACTTCTGAATTGGTCCATTTTAGGTATCAACATAACAGAATTGTCAAATTAGAAATTCATATATCTAACACCAGTTGACATTTGTAAGATATTGGTTGTATGATATACAAATAATCTTTACTGAATTTAAAGTAAACATATACCCATTCTTGTAAACTGTATTCTTTTTAATCTAGAAATGGTATTTCATATATTTAATAATCATAAAAATGATACTTCCAGGATCTTCCATCTCATCACTGTACAAAACTCTTCTTTGAAACTGTTCTCTTTGACTGCCTACAATTTATATTTAATCTGAAGACTGGGTCACCTGTCCTTTTTCTGTTCAGTTAGCTATTCAGATGACAGGGGAGAAAACTTTACTAATCTAATCAGCTTTTATACTCTGATGTATTTTCTGTGTTCCCTGTTCATTAATAAATTTTCAATCTGTATTTCTGCTTTCTATCTTGTCTTGATGAGGTCATAATATCCATGAAATTCTTTCTTTAAGTCTATTAAACAAATATTACCTTCCCCAGCAACCATTAGCTGGTGAGGCAAGGATCAAATCAAAGTGAAAACAAGCTAAAGCTTGTCCAAATCTTAATCTGCCATAGACATTTTTTCCCGCATGCTGAAATTTGTCTATATTGAGTTGCAGCTTAAATAACAAAAAACTCACTGAATGTCCAAATATATAATTTGATGACAATGCTCGAAAAAAGTTGTATAACAGATGATTAAGAAACTAATGGATCATATGAAATCCTGTGGTAAATACAAGACCAAGAAATTTCAAGATAAAAAACAGAATGAGAACCAAGAGTATTGATATCAAGTCATCCTTTCACTGCATGTCCAGCATAAATTGATTTAGAGTTTTATCATATGGTATGTGCACTTGAACCAATATCTGAATCCTCTAGTCTAAGACGTCAATTGATAGAAAACCTGCCATGGGTTACTATCTCATCTGTGTTTACCCCACATCTTCCTTTACTCAATAAAGATAAAAATAAGATTAGAATGAAAAAATTAATTCAAAAGAAAATAACCGAGAAAAATCACAGAATCAGACATTATTGTTTTTAAGGGAAGATTGTTGCTGGAGATCTAAAATTCAGAAAATAGCTCACAGTAGACAGTAAATGAAATTCTTTATAGAACTGGATACAATTCCTAGGAAAAGTTGATCTTTATATAAGTATATGGGTGTATATACATGTTTTAATGAACTTTTAGTATGATATTCTTTGAGGTATCTCAAAGGCAAACAATCAAGGTATCTTAATTAGACGGTTCAGACCATTTTCTAAGACACCACTGCTTTTGATTCTGAAAATCCTGAATACCAAGAGATTATGTTATGAAGATAATAAAATAACTTGTGTAAGCATAAGTCTTGTTGCAATACAAATATGAACCAGGTTTGCTTCAAGAGTAAACTCAGCAGTTGTGTCTGTCTCCAGAAAAACTCGCCATAGAAGGATTAGAAACAATGAATTATGAAATAACAGGCATCTAAGCACTCCAATGATGTTGGAAAAACCACATGGAATGGCCAAGAGACCATTGCTTTTTGAGAGCATAATATAGTTTATAAGAAATTGTCTCTTCTTTTTTCCATACATGTTGATGAAAGAATTTACTTTATTTGTGCTGACTTTGGCTTCATTTTCTGCCCTCTCTGTCATAAGTAGGATTCTTCAATTTGACAAAATTGATCATCAAAAGTCAACAAGAATTTGTATGTCATTTAAGAAATATTAAATGAGTTTCAAGTCATTTGTTATCAAACACATGAAACAGTGTTGTCTCATTGGCAATCATACCACATCTTCTTTTTATATTTTCTGAAAGTTGTCTCATTGGAAGAAATACTATTACACCAGCAGATGAATCAGTTGTGGATCTGGACATAAACAAACACTTAATTGTGTACAGCACTTGGAAATATTGGTAGTTTACACAATCCAAATAAACTTCATCAACATGATGATTATATCTCACAATAATAAAGAATATCACATAGTCACCGTTTTTATAAAAAGATATGAAACAGTTTTCTGTGCTTACAACACATATTTGTGGAATAACCTTCAATACTCTATGCTCAAGACTAAAAGTAAGAACAGCCAAAACCAATGAACTACTATTATAATATATTTGTACATTAAAATGCCTTTATTTTGATTATATGGAATATTTCTAAATTTAGAAATGCTTGATAATACAGGTTTCAACTAACTCATACAAATTTGACCTTAGATGGATTTTGCTATTATTTTTTATGTCCTTTTTGTTCACATAGCTCTTCAAATGTTTAGGTTCTTATACATCCTTGGCTTTCAAATATTTGGGCTTTGAGTGTTCTTGATGAAGGTAAATCTAGAATAGCGCTTTGGATGCATGAAATTGATCAAGTGTTGATTTGATTTTTTTTTTATCTGATTCTAATACTTTCTTGGAAATTAGTCTCATATCATGTCTTCTATTTTATATAAATACTTATTTTCTAGGATACTGAATATGTAATTTGACAATCCTAGGGAATGACTGATAGGTTGATTGAAGACTGCTTAACATTCAGCAGCAAATATTACATGTATATTCAGGATAACATATTAATACAGAGATAAGTATATCCTTCTTTGTACTAGACCAACACAATGAGTTTCCTAGTTACAATGTATATACTAGCTCAATAGGTGTCAGCCCTAGTTGAATAGAAGCAACTTTCAATTCTGAAGTCTTAGGTGTGACCCAGCTTACTACCATGAGACCACAGAGACAGTTTTCTAGGGAATGTGATATCCCTAAACAAGGCTTTTAAAAGTGTTATGAAATAAACTGATACATTCTGAATTCACCTGTTGCATCATTACAGTGTAATATATACAGGTGCTAAAGCCATTATCATTACAAATTCTTCTGTTTTCTGCTAACAAGCAGCAGTAAGGATCAATAACAAAGACTTTTTGCAGTCAATGTCAGCATATTTATTCCATGCAGGAATATGTCATTAAAATTCAAATGTAACTAAATCATTGATTTGCACACACACAGAATTGTTATTTTAAAATATGGTACTTTTTCATTCTTACAATATGGTTGAATGCTGGAAAGCTTCCATTAAAATTCAAACATCCATTTTGTTCTGCCATCAGTCATGTCATGTCAGTTTATATTATATCAAAGTGTCTAACAACTAATGTCGAAATATTTTCAGAGAAGAGACCATCGTGCTGTTGTCTACTGTAAACCATATAAATCAACAAATCTGTATTCACAGATTGCAAATATGTATCTATTTAAATGTAAATGATTATAGAATAAAATTGTTTTCTAAAAATGATATTCTGCTCAAAGATTCTATACAGAAGCAGATTAAAGGAGTATTCATTAATCTTTTGACGGTACATGTATTTTACTATACATCGATAGGGAGATGTAATGATTTTTTTCTTTATTCAGTCTCTGAAATGCAAAATATGTTGTAAAACACTGAAGAAATGTTTTCACAAAATCACAATTTACAAATAAAACTGTTAACCCAAGCTCTTGGAAAATAATCCAGTCAAACATGAAAAACAAGGACTCCAGCGTCATCACCCTTCCACACTTCTTTCTTAATTATCGATAATAGCAAAGTATTATATAGTATTTTCTAGAGAATTAACTGAAATTTATATTTTTTTTATGTATAGAGAAAGATCTCAGGTATACACAGATGACACAGACTGATAATATGTCTGTTACAAACTGAACTTCATGGTTTGAAGGAGTTTTCTACCAGAAGTCTCTACAGAACTAACCACAACACATAAAAGTCAAAAGAATGTTTTGAAAGTAAAACACTAGAAAGTAATACCACTTCTCATCATAAACAGATATGGTTACTTTTTGCATATTAAGATTTGAAATCTTACAGCAAACAGGAATTCTTTTGCTGAAAAAATACAGCAACTTGGAAATTTTGGATGATGCTTAATTCCCAGTTTTCATCATATTTTTTTTTTTCTATGGAGAAAACTAAGCCCATGTATTTCCAGATCTCCTCTTAATTACATAGCAGTCTCAGTCTCCTTGTATCCTCGTAAATGATGTCTACACCAATCAGATCATCCAAAATTGGACTTTCTCACACTCCAAAATTATTTCTGAACAGGTACATAAAATTGACAGATTCTCTCTCCTGTTTTTTTTAATTTTCCGAATGTTCATGATCTGGTATAACCTACACTCTCCTCTGAATCTAACACTTCAAATATGTAACTATTTCATTGTTACATTAAATCAATTCTCCTTTTAGGATAACCTCCAATTCTTTAATATCACCAAGAAATCCATGTAAAACACTATATATATATGGTTTCAGTATATTTCTGTATCTTACTACACTGGCCATCAGTTTAAATCATCTCACATTTTGCTGTTTCAACAATCTCATTACATGCAAAGTTTCTTTTCAAGAATATCTGCAATAGTCTTTGTTTAAAAATCCTCAAAACATAAAGAAATAATTCCTTCCACATTCCTTTATGTCATCAATATTTAAATAAAATTCCAACTGAGCTGCAATTGCTCTAGTGGAGTTCTAAATTATGGATTACCTCGAGCTCCATAAAACTTTCATATTTCCATATGAATTACACTTTATTAATCTAGTATCAGTAATTCAATATTCTGATTGACAGTTTTCATATCTACTTTTTAAAACAAAAACTATTTTGCAAAATTAGGTGCAATCACAGAATAAGGCTAACATATGTATGTCAGAAAGAGCGACTCTAGTGTATCAGAGAATGAGTTTGACACCAGAGTGTCAGAGAATGAGTTTGACACCAGAGTGTCAGAGAATGAGTTTGACACCAGTGTATCAGAGAATGAGTTTGACACCAGAGTGTCAAAGAATGAGTTTGACACCAGAGTGTCAGAGAATTAGTTTGATACCAGAGTATCAGAGAATGAGTTTGATACCAGTGTATCAGAGAACGAGGTTGACACCAGAGTGTCAGAAAATGAGTTTCATACCATGTGTATCACATAATGAGGTTGACACCAGTGTCAGAGAATGAGGTCAACACCAGAGTGTCAGAGAATGAGTTTGATACCAGTGTAACAGAGAATGAGGTGGACACCAGAGTAACAGAGAATGAGTTTGATACCATGTGCATCAGAATATGAGGTTGACACCAGAGTGTCTTAGAATGAGTATGATACCAGTGGGTCAGAGAATGAGGTTGACGCCAGTGTGTCAGAAATTGAGGTGGACACCAGAGTGTCAGAGAATGATTTTGATACCAGTGTGTCAGAGAATGAGTTTGATACCATCTATTATGAATTTTCAAGGCAGATAAATAATGAATATTTACAAATTTCTTGTTTGTAGTATAAGATAACTATTTTTATTAAATGGAGTAAGCAAAACACATTCAAACAACCAAGCATAAGAAAATATGTAAATTCAATGGGCATGTTTTAGGTACAATGATTTTGAAGGGTTGGAATACACATTGTAAAAATGAGGTATATTGGTAATTCAAATGGCTCTTTGAAAATAAACTCCTCAATTATCTATCATGAATGATTGATCTTGTGAGGGAGGATCGACTTCCAACCCTTCTAATCCTATACATTTTGTTTTGGAACAAAACACTTCAGGTCGGTGATACAATGTTGCAAGTAAATTCTAAATTTAACAATTTCAAAAGATTTCATAGGAATAACAACACATAATAAATACAAATACATTAAACTTGAACATATAAGATATATATTTGTAGACATATATGTAAATTTTGCAACATGATAATATATAATAAAGCATGATTCTTCCATTGCATCCTTCTTAAATTCTTGAAAAATAATAGAGAATTTCAAATAACATAAACTCCCTAAAAATTCATTCTCAATCTTCAAAACTTTATTGAAAATATTGCTAAAAGAAAAGCCCTTTTACACAAATAAAAAAAAAATTCATATAGGAAAATCTATTTGGTCGCATTTTGAAATCTAAAAAAGCTACAGTAAATCCTCAAGCACGTTAAGCAATTTGTATATTACCGGTAACTGCAATATATTCTAACAAAAAGTTGAACTCTCATATGAAAATCTGATAGTGAAACATGATGTTGTATTCTATTTTGAAAATGAAATATCTATTGCTGTATGAAAAACTAAATCTATATTGATAAAAAACTAAAAAAATTACACTCATTCTCCTGTTAAAGACTTTCACAATAATTCAAATGAATATCACCAGTTTGTATATACCGGTAAGTAAAAGGAGACGTTTCCATAAAACATGAAACTTTTTTTCTCCCACGAAATTATAATTAACAATAGAAAACAAAAAAGTTTAAACAATCAACCTCTAAAAGCTTGCTCAATATGACTAAGCATAATAGTATCAAGAAAAAAAGTCTACAAATATTTCTAATTAACAAGAACGATCTAATAATCTGTTAAATATGCAATATGTCTCAAGAAGTTTTAACGAAATTTTATGTATACTTTTCATAAATAAAGGAGGCTGCTATAAAATATAGTAGAAGTTACAATAAATGATGACTTTTTTCATCATTTTCCTCTATACAGCTGAAGTTCCAAGTGAACTGATAAGTTATCTTAACTATTCCAGTATTTACTCAAATGACAAACTGGAAAAACCTATTGAGTTGCATTTGATAGTTATGTTCATGAAAAAATTGAAATATACTACAGAGAATCATGTAATAAAACAATCAATGACTTTAAATTTGGTTGATATAATGAATATCAATATTCAACTCGGCCTCCAGCCTCAGTAAATATAACATTCTGAGTTCTTAAGAGTCATTAATTGTATAGAGTGATATGTGACTTCTATGTCTAAATACTCTATTTATAGACATAAAACAACCACAGGGCTTATAGTTTAGGGCCAAAAAATAGACTTTCAATCAAGGTTTCAATAGAAAAAAATTTCAATACATATATCCCGTGTCCTGAAAAATGTTATCATCTGAGATTCAAATTCCACTGGTAACAAATACAGCATCACTATACAAAATCTTTGCATTTCAACTGAAATATATTAATAGCTGCAGAATTTAGAATTTAAATGTAAAACCACCATGTCTTCTAATGGTGTAATATTTCTGGATTTCTTCTGTAGCTTGTATACTGGAAAGATTTTCTTCAGGATAAAAGCTGTTAGCTTGTACTGAGTACAGCTTATTCCTGCTCTTACAAAAATGTAAGAAAAATATTTCAACAAATTTAGAAAAGTTTGATTTTTACATAGGTGTGAACCGCATTCATTCTGACAGCAGACTAGAATCGTTATAAAATATTCTTCTTGATATGTATTCATTGGATAAAAAAATATTCCGATAGTAATGTTTGTGTATAATGTATCCATATAACTCTGGATCTGTCTATTCATCCATCACAGTTTCAATTAAATAATTTGTTACAGTAAATTCAATCATTGTTCCCATCAAATTACTTTTTCCTTCCTTCTTTCCATCAAATGACTTTTCCCATCACTGTTTCCATCAAATAATTTTTCCATCTTTGTTTGCACCAAAATAACCTTATTCACTGTTTCCATCAAATAACTTTTCCCATCATTGTTTCCATCACTTTTTCAATTATTTTCTCCATCAAACAAATTTTCCATCATTGTTTCCTTTATATAACTTTTTCCATCATTGTTTCCACCAAATATTTTTTCCATCACTGTTTCCATCAAATGACTTTTCCCATCACTGTTTCCATCAAATAATTTTTTCATCATTGTTTCCACCAAAATAACTTTTTCCAATTTTTTTCACCAAAATAACTTTTTCCATCATTTTTTTCACCAAAATAACTTTTTCATCAAACACTATTTCCATAGCAGTTTCCCCCAAATTACTTTTTCCAATATTTTCTCCATCAAACAATTTTTCCATCACTGTTTCCATCAAATAACTTTTTCCATTGCTGTTACCATCAAATTACTTTTTCTATCACTGTTCCATTAAATAACTTTTTCCATTGTGGTTTCCGCCAAATTTCTTTTTCCATTACTTTTTCTATCAAACAATTTGTCCATCATTGTTTCTATCAAATAACTTTTCCATCACTGTTTCTATCAAATAATTTTTCCATAACTGTATCT
This sequence comes from Mytilus coruscus, assembly GCA_017311375.1. Classification (NCBI taxonomy): domain Eukaryota; kingdom Metazoa; phylum Mollusca; class Bivalvia; order Mytilida; family Mytilidae; genus Mytilus; species Mytilus coruscus. The sequence goes on along the minus strand of CM029596.1, from coordinate 106,161,633 downwards.
ATCAAATAACTTTTCCATCATTGTTTCTATCAAATAACTTTTCCATTATTGTTTTCATCAAATTACTTTTCCATCACTGTTTCCATCAAATAACTTTTTCCATCGCAGTTTCCACCAAAATACTTTCACCCCTACTTTTTCTATCAAACAATTTTTCCATAATTTTTCCATCAGTCTTTCCATCAAAATAACTTTTCCATCAAATAACTTTTCCATCATAATAACATTTTCCATCAGTCTTTCCATCAAATTACTTTTCCATCACTTCTTCCATCAAATATTTTTCCATCATTGCTAACTGTGAGAGAACCTTTAAATTGACAAATCCTGTACCTCGTCTTCTCTTTAATAATTTGACTACTGCATATTTACCAAAATCTCATCTAATAGAAATTCCTTATATTATTCAGCGATGCATCAGTAGGTTAAAGCATTGGATTGACAAAGTCTTAATTCTTCATTTGACGTATCAGAAGGTTGTAGCTTGTTATTAAACAAACTATTTGAAAGTTACCTTTGGGATTTCAATTTTATATCATGCCTTAATAAAAAACATTATTGAAAATATTGCTAAAAGAAAAGCCCTTTACACAAATAAAAAAAAATTCATATAGGAAAATCTATTTGGTCGCATTTTGAAATCTAAAAAGCTATAGTAAATCCTCAACACGTTAAGCAATTTGTATATTACCGGTAACTGCAATATATTCTAACAAAAGTTGAACTCTCATATGAAAATCTGATAGTGAAACATGATGTTGTATTCTATTTTGAAAATGAAATATCTATTGCTGTATGAAAAACTAAATCTATATTGATAAAAACTAAAAAAATTACACTCATTCTCCTGTTAAAGACTTCTCACAATAATTCAAATGAATATCACCAGTTTGTATATACCGGTAAGCAAAAGGAGACGTTTCCATAAAACATGAAACTTTTTTTCTCCCACGAAATTATAATTAACAATAGAAAACAAAAAAGTTTAAACAATCAACCTCTAAAAGCTTGCTCAATATGACTAAGCATAATAGTATCAAGAAAAAAGTCTACAAAATATTTCTAATAAACAAGAACGATCTAATAATCTGTTAAATATGCAATATGTCTCAAGAAGTTTTAACGAAATTTTATGTATACTTTTCATAAATAAAGGAGGCTGCTATAAAATATAGTAGAAGTTACAATAAATGATGACTTTTTCATCATTTTCCTCTATACAGCTGAAGTTCCAAGTGAACTGATAAGTTATCATAACTATTCCAGTATTTACTCAAATGACAAACTGGAAAAACCTATTGAGTTGCATTTAATAGTTATGTTCATGAAAAATTGAAATATACTACAGAGAATCATGTAATAAAACAATCAATGACTTTAAATTTGGTTGATATAATGAATATCAATATTCAACTCGGCCTCAGCCTCAGTAAATATAACATTCTGAGTTCTTAAGAGTCATTAATTGTATAGAGTGATATGTGACTTCTATGTCTAAATACTCTATTTATAGACATAAAACAACCACAGGGCTTATAGTTTAGGGCAAAAATAGACTTTCAATCAAGGTTTCAATAAAAAATTTCAATACATATATCCGTGTCCTGAAAATGTTATCATCTGATTCAAATTCCACTGGTAACAAATACAGTATCACTATACAAAATCTTTGCATTTCAACTGAAATATATTAATAGCTGCAGAATTTAGAATTTAAATATAAAACCACCATGTCTTCTATTGGTATAATATTTCTAGATTTCTTCTGTAGCTTGTATACTGGAAAAATTTTTCTTTCAGGATAAAAGCTGTTAGCTTGTGCTGAGTACAGCTTATTCCTGCTCTTTCAAAAAATGTAAGAAAAATATTTCAACAAATTTAGAAAAGTTTGATTTTTACATAGGTGTGAACCGCATTCATTCTGACAGCAGACTAGAATCGTTATAAAATATTCTTCTTGATATGTATTCATTGGATAAAAAAATATTCCGATAGTAATGTTTGTGTATAATTTATCCATATAACTCTGGATCTGTCTACTCATCCATCACGGTTTCAAATAAAATAATTTGTTCCGGTAAATTCAATCATTGTTCCCATCAAATTACTTTTTCCTTCCTTCTTTCCATCAAACAACTTTTTCCATCACTGTTTCCATCAAATGACTTTTCCCATCACTGTTCCAGTCAAATAATTTTTCCATCTTTGTTTGCACCAAAATAACCTTATTCACTGTTTCCATCAAATAACTTTTCCCATCATTGTTTCCATCACTTTTTCAATTATTTTCTCCATCAAACAAATTTTCCATCATTGTTTCTTTTATATAACTTTTCCATCATTGTTTCCACCAAATATTTTTCCATCACTGTTTCCATCAAATGACTTTTCCCATCACTGTTTCCATCAAATAATTTTTTCATCATTGTTTCCACCAAAATAACTTTTCCAATTTTTTCACCAAAATAACTTTTCCATCATTTTTTCACCAAAATAACTTTTTCCATCATTGTTTCCATCAAACACTATTTCCATAGCAGTTTCCCCAAATTACTTTTTCCAATATTTTCTCCATCAAACAATTTTCCATCACTGTTTCCATCAAATAACTTTCTCCATTGCGGTTACCATCAAATTACTTTTTCTATCACTGTTCCATTAAATAACTTTTTCCATTGTGGTTTCCGCCAAATTACTTTTTCCATTACTTTTTCTATCAAACAATTTTTCCATCACTGTTTCTATCAAATAATTTTTCCATCACTGTTTCTATCAAATAATTTTTCCATCATTGTTTCTATCAAATAACTTTTCTATCACTGTTTCTATCAAATAATTTTTCCATAACTGTATCTATCAAATAACTTTTCCATCATTGTTTCTATCAAATAACTTTTCCATTATTGTTTTCATCAAATTACTTTTCCATCACTGTTTCCATCAAATAACTTTTTCCATCGCAGTTTCCACCAAAATACTTTCACCCCTACTTTTTCTATCAAACAATTTTTCCATAATTTTTCCATCAGTCTTTCCATCAAAATAACTTTTTCCATCAAATAACTTTTTCCATCAAAATAACATTTTCCATCAGTCTTTCCATCAAATTACTTTTCCGTCACTTCTTCCATCAAATATTTTTTCCATCATTGCTAACTGTGAGAGAACCTTTAAATTGACAAATCCTGTACCTGCGTCTTCTCTTTAATAATTTGACTACTGCATATTTACCAAAATCTCATCTAATAGAAATTCCTTATATTATTCAGCGATGCATCAGTAGGTTAAAGCATTGGATTGACAAAGTCTTAATTCTTCATTTGACGTATCAGAAGGTTGTAGCTTGTTATTAAACAAACTATTTGAAAGTTACCTTTCGGATTTCAATTTTATATCATGCCTTAATAAAATGCTCCATGGCGCAGCGATACGACCGCAGAGGTCGAACCCTGAACAGTTGGGGCAAGTATGGACACAACATTCAAGCTGATACAGCTCTGAATTTGGATTGTGATTGACTATTTGACACAGCATAGGTTTCTGACACAGAATGAATGTGGTCTAAGAACTTAAAATTTTAAATTGGACATTCACCTATTATGGTCCAATATCCAAAATCTAAATACATCGTTAGATTCAGCATATCAAAGAACCCTAAGAGTTCAATTTTGATGAAATCAAACAAAGTTTAATTTTGGACCCTTTTGACCTCAATGTGGACAAAGTTGATAGGCCCAAAAATCGAAAATCTAAATACATGGTTAGATTCAGCATATCAAAGAACCCCATATATTCAATTTTTGTTGAAATCAAACAAAGTTTAATTTTGGACCCTTTGACCTCAATGTGGACAAAGTTGATAACGGGCCCAAAAATCAAAATCTAAATACATGGTTAGATTCAGCATATCAAAGAACCCCATATATTCAATTTTTGTTGAAATCAAACAAAGTTTAATTTTGGACCTGATTTGGACCAACTTGAAAACTGGGCCCATAATCAAAAATTTAAAGACATGTTTAGACTCAGCATATCAAAGAACCCTAAGAATTCAATTTTGTTAAAATCAAATTAAGTTTAATTTTGGACCCTTTGGACCTTAATGTAGACCAATTTGAAAACAGGACCAAAAATTAAGAATCTAAATACATGGTTAGATTCAGCATATCAAAGAACCCCATATATTCAATTTTGTTGAAATCAAACAAAGTTTAATTTTGGACCCTAATTTGGACCAACTTGAAAACTGGGCCCATAATCAAAAATCTAAATACATGATTAGATTCAGCATATCAAAGAACCCTAAGAATTCAATTTTTGTTAAAATCAAACTAAGTTTAATTTTGGACCCTTTGGACCTTAATGTAGACCAATTTGAAAACGGACCAAAAATTAAGAATCTAAATACACCGTTAGATTCAGCATATCAAAGAACCCCATATATTCAATTTTGTTGAAATCAAACAAAGTTTAATTTTGGACCCTTTTGACCTCAATGTGGACAAAGTTGATAATGGGGCCCAAAATCAAAAATCTAAATACATGGTTAGATTCAGCATATCAAAGAACCCAATATATTCAATTTTGTTGAAATCAAACAAAGTTTAATTTTGGACCCCGATTTGGACCAACTTGAAAACTGGGCCCATAATCAAAATTTAAAGACATGTTTAGATTCAGCATATCAAAAACCCTAAGAATTCAATTTTGTTAAAATCAAATTAAGTTTAATTTTGGACCCTTTGGACCTTAATGTAGACCAATTTGAAAAGGGACCAAAAATTAAGAATCTAATTACATGGTAAGATTCAGCATATCAAAGAACCCCATATATTCAATTTTTGTTGAAATCAAACAAAGTTTAATTTTGGACCCCAATTTGGACCAACTTGAAAACTGGGCCCATAATCAAAAATCTAAATACATGATTAGATTCAGCTTATCAAAGAACCCTAAATATTCAATTTTTGTTAAAATCAAACTAAGTTTAATTTTGGACCCTTTGGACCTTAATGAGAAAACGGGACCAAAAATTAAGAATCTAAATACACGGTTAGATTCGGCATATCAAAGAACCCCAATAATTCAATTTTTGATGAAATCAAACAAAGTTTAATTTTGGACCCTTTGGACCTCAATGTGGACCAATTTAAAACGGGGCAAAATCCAAAAACTTAATACGGTTAGATTCAGCATATTAAAGAACCCCAAGAATTCAAGAATAAAACCCCATTGAAATTGGTCAAGAAATAAGCAATTTATACAAAGTATCTTCTTTTGCACAATACTGTGCAATTAAATATTTCTTGCAATTCGCAATACTGTGCAATTGAATATTTCTTGCTATTGTGCAATACTGTACAACTGACAATTTCTTCCTATTGTGCAATATTGTGCTATTGGATATTTCTTGCTATTGCGCAATACTGTGCAACTGAAGATTTCTTTGCTATTGCAATACTGTGCAATTGAAAATTTCTTTGCTATTGCACAATACTTATTATATAATAACCTACACATCCTGTTTGGTGTGTATCTCCTGCCATATCATTATTTTAAAATGCATGCCAAATTGTAAGTTACTGACCATTTATGGCACTTTACAGCTACTATTTCTATATCATGGTTGCAGGGGGGAAATTGATGCAAGAATACAATTTCCCCCAAAAAATATTATCTCTGACAATTTCCCAACTGTCTCCCTATTTTTTTCCTAATCTAAGACCTCCAGTTCTCGTTTTGTATCCCTTTCTTTGGCACTTTAAATGTGGTAGATTTGTTTTGATCCATCTATTACAAAATCACAAAGCAGATTTACAAATTTTAGGAAGCTTGAGACAAAACCCAAGTTTTATATATCAAATTACATGTATGAATCACTCTATATGATTTCCCCCTATAAAGCTAGAAGTTAGTTTAATGTGTAAGTGTCTTCTTACGAAATCCCTAACTGGATTCAGTTTTCTAGGTTAAAATGCCTCTTTGTCTAGGAAATTCATGTGTTTGAATCTGCATTACTGTAAATATTTGTCCAACATGTCTAATATATTGACTGTCTGATTCTGAAGAAACTGCTCTTCTATAAAAAGTTACAAAAGTACTTCTAAAATTTCAAGTTCATATTTCTAACCCTTCTTCATCCAATTTTCAGCTGCAGGTTCCAAATGAATATTTTGCTTTCTGGTTTCAACTCTTAATTTCCAAAAAAATCCATAACAGCTTCATTTTTATCAATAGTAACCATCAACATGGGGTATCTGCCAGCAAGATGAGTCTCTCTCTTCTTAGATATATTTGTGATCAAATACTGGTACATGAACTGTCTGCTTTAAAGACCAGTATGTGTACATTTCGATTTACATTCCTACAGTCTGCATGGGAATATAGCTTCTAATGTAATAATTTCCAAACAATATTGTATCTCTCTATTGCTCTGTTACATCAAAATCATATTATTGCTGCTGTATTCTAGTTTCATTAAACATCTTACTATATGTTTTCAATGCTGACTTCTGGCATTTTTTTAACTGTGTTTCATGTGTTCTATCATATTCTGGTTCAGTTGAATCAATGACAACCAATTTCCCAAAAATTTCCATAGTTTATTTTAAAGACATCTAAGACCTCCAGTTCTCCTTTCTGTATCCATGTCGTCAACATTTAAATTCGGTAGATTTGTTCTGATCCATCTATTACAAAGTCACAAAGCAGATTTACAAGTTATAGGAAGCATCCTTTTCGAGATGAAACCAAAGTTTTCAGTTAGCAATGCAAGATTTCTATTAAGATTTCTGCCTCTACATGTACACCTTATTACAAATTTAGTGTATAATTTACCTGCCAAATAGAAGAAGCTTTATATGTCTTCACTTCTATTTCTGTTCCAACATCTAATGAAAGTATTTGAAAATTTACTTAAAAATGAAAAATTGTCTAGTGTCAGATAAGACAGCCATGTTTTACATCTTCATTAGAAATTCGGTTTGGTCATCATAATTTTGTTTCTCTGGACAGTTCTGTTCAATGTGTTCCGCCACCCATCCACAATAGTTCCACATGGATTCAATCCATCAAGCAACTTGTCCATTCGATACTTGGTCTTGTTCTTTTCTCGCTTGCAGAGGTGGGAATGAATAAATGGCGTTAGTAACTTCTGTCGTGTGTTGACACCGGTAATGGTATGGTTAATCTGTTTCAGCAAGCGATGGAGACTGTCCTGCATTTCGGCGTAACTTTTTTCAAACCTGAGCGTGTATGTCTTTCGAAGCTTTTTATTGTTCGCATTATAATCTTTTAGACTCATTGTTGCAACCGTACCAAAAACAACATGACAATTATGAATTTTTAAAGCCGCTTCCGTTTGTCTCATCTGGCTATAAAATGTGTCAAACAGATTACGATCTTCAAATATAGTTTCCTCGTAACCAGGTGATGTGAGAGTTGTCAAAAGGTCAGGTATACCTGTAATGAAGTAAACGGTCTTGTGACCTGGGATTTCTGAAGCTCTTTGACATGCCTCATTTGTCAATTGGGAAAGAATGGCACCAGGAACCAGATGAAATTCATCACAATCCAGTCCAACATGTAAATCTCTTCCTCCGATGCAGGCATAGATTAAAGTTGTGTCTTTGAACATCTAAAAGAACAAGCATTTTTCTTAAATCTTATACATTTATAAGTATACTGAAAGTTTTTACAACTTCTCATATTCTCCAAATATTATTTATATTTCTGAAAATATTAAACATATGTCAAATACTGTTACATGCAAATTAGCATGTCAATTTAATGAACAAATGATAAATAAGCAGTGTTTCTATCTTTTTCCCTGCTAGGAAACATATTGCTAACCATCAATTAGGAGAAAATATTAGCTTCTGTCAATATCATAAAAAACTTATACATAGGGTTTGGATTTTTTCTATTTTAAGCATCTTCTGGAAGTTTCATTCCAAACTAGTGTTAATTTCTTATTAATAGTTAGTGTTCACCATCCTATGGCAAATTATCTCATACAAAAATAAGGAGATGTAGTATGATTGCCCATGAGACAACTATCCACCATGTCCATAAGGACATAGCTGCATTGCTCATAAAAAAATTCATATAATAATGAGATAGTAACACATCATAAGGATCATTCTTTTTAAAGATAACTTTAAATTTTTCCTTTGTTTATGAAAAACTTGTTTAATAAAATTTAAAATTACTTATATAATATCTAATGCACAAAGAAATTAACTATTTAACAAATTCATGCAATGTGATATAAAAAGCTGATCCACTATCTACAGCAGTTCATTCTGAAACCCATTTTGATTAATTGTACTGCACAGGGTTTCCCTGGGTCAATTTTCTTTTCGCCACCTCTTTCGCCAAAACAATATATTTTTCGCCACTTTCAATTTTTTTTCGCCAACAAACAAAAACATATTTTCGTTTAAAATTTCCTTCTCTAACAAAAAATTAGTTTGCCACATTGCTACTAGTATATCAAAATAAGAAGATGTTGTATGATTGCCAATGGGACAACTCTTCACAAGAGACCAAATAACATAAAAGTTACCAAACTATAGGTCACCGTACAGCCTTCAACAATGAGCAAAACCCATACCACATAGTCAGCTATAAAAGGCCCCGAAACGACAAGTGTGAAACAATTCAAACGAGAAAACTAACTATGTCTTTTATAATTCTAAATATATATTTTTTAATCTCATTGTCATTATAAAACACTCAATAATAACAAACATTTAGTTTTTAAAAGATACTGTAAAATTGCAATATAGAATAATATCATGAAATCACCATGTTGACTTCTGCAAGGGAGCATGGGATTCATCTATAATAGTTTATAAGATACTTCCGTCTAGTTGAAGGATAAAATCAGAGATTTTTCTTACTTTTGAATATTTTTCTTAACAATAGATTTCTTTTCGGACCATCATTAAAAAGTTTTGACGTAAAATTATGCCTCAAACACGTGCGTTGCTAAAACGATTGTAAATTACCAATTTCAAAAGAATTATTACTCTCAAAAGTTATAAGATAAAATTTAAAGTCAGAGATTTTCTTAATTTTGAACATTTTGTCATAACAACAGATTTTTTCCAGACCATCGTTAAAAGAAAAGAGGAGACGTAAAATGCGTCGCTAAAAGGATTGTAAAGTACCCACTTCAAAACAGTTATTTCAATCAAAGTTGTAAAATATCCTTTAAGTGACATGTGAAGCCATTTAACCACACCATTTCACGAAACAATACAATCAACACATTTATTAATTATAATCCTTTGTTGCCGATGGCTATAAAATGCAATCTGATGATTATTGTCGTTACTGAGTTCAAGGTGAATTCCAGTATTGTCTGATCAGGAAAAAGTCCGAGAAACACGAAAAAAAGTAAACAAGATGGACGAGTCGAACAGTTATATTTCTTTCGCCAAATTCTTTCGCCAATAACAATTTTAATCGCCACAATTTTATTTTTTCGCAAAATGCGAAAATGGCGACCACCAGCGGAAACCCTGGTACTGCATAAAAATCAGGACACTAAACAAGTTAGAAAGCAAGTATGAATTATTATTATCTGTAGATATATCAATATCTATAAAATTCAGTTATTTCCTTCATGGTAAAATTTGAATGGATTCATCTATTAACAGTCAGGGTGTTACTTAAACAAGGTTTTTTTAGTTACTTATATAGGTAATTTTGTTTTAAAATTATTTAATTACTCAAAGAGTTATTTTAAATTTTAATAGAAGCATGGACTAAATGTAGTTTTATGAATTTTACATCATTTTATTACATAAAATTAAGAATTTATTGTATTTGAGGAGTATAGAGATAAAGGTTACTTTAACAACAATAATAAAAATATTACTTGTACAAGTTATTTTATACATCTTTGAAAGAATTACCGGTAGTTATTATAATTATTTTAGGAACATATGTAATTGTTTTGGGTTACAAATTATAAATAACTTCAAGTCTGAATTAAATCACAAGTTTCCTTCTATTTATATCTGTCTACCTTTGAGATTTTGAAGGAAAATGATATTCTATAAGTCCCAAGAGACCAATCTTTGACCCAGAAGCATGGATATGAAATGTTAGTGCATCAGAAAGGCAATTAGTGTTTTGGGAGGATTATTTTTTTTTTATTTCATGGGAAAAATAACCAGATGTCTGTGAAAATTTGTTAAAGCTAGTAAAATCTGTATGAATGGACACCTTTAAGAATAAAATTTACAAAAGTTACTTATGTAAGTAATAAATAAAATAGCCTCGTTTTCAACATAACTTGTATAGGTAATTTTGAAAGTTACTTGTTTAAGTAATGCCCCTGACTGATTAAGGTCAATCTTTTAACCTAATACTTTAACATGTTAATTAAAAATTGTTCAATCATAGTAAGGGAAAGCTCTAAGTTTATATCAAAATATTGGCTTTACTTTTATGTTCACTATCAGTTCAAAACTATCTGGGAAAATCAAAAATTAAATTTTTTCTTTTCCCACAAACTTGAAAATAATCATATTTATTGTGTCCCTTTTGTAATTTGAAGGGAAGGCTTGCATTGGCTCCTTATTCCTAATGAATGTATGCTAGATCTTTAATAAGACAAGAATGTGTGTCCATAGGACACTATGGTTCACTTGCACTATCACATTTCCATGTTCAGTGAACCACACAATCTGGGTCAAAACCCTAATTTTGCATATACACATTAAACAGTTCACTTCATAGTGAACTTATGTACTAAGTAGATGTGACCCAAAACTACCTGAAACAAAAACTTTATCCTGTATGGGAAGGACTGATGAAGAGACAGAAGAATGTACGGAAGCACAGATCAGAAAACATAATGTCCCATTACTATTGTAGGTTTTGCATAAAAATCAATGCGCTTCACATGACAAATTTCATAATATGTAAATATGGTAAATGTCCTCAAAAAGATGAAGAATGCAACAAAGAGATATATCACTTCTCTTATATTTTAAGATTATTCCTTGCCATACATTCCATTGAATCTACTCAGTTTTATAAATCTTTCTATACAAACCTGCAGTATAACTCTTCACAGACCAGGCCTTCCCTTCTGACCAATACTCACAGCTAAATGTGTTCAGAACTCACCAGTCTATCTCTGTTGAATTGAGCATCTGACGGTGTGCATCTAAGCCACTGAGGAATTTCCTCTTCTAAATCATCGTAATATTCATTAAAGTCAGTATCTAGACCACTATCGTCATCATCACGATGGGATTTCTGTGAGACCTTACCACTATCCTTTGTCTTTAATTTCTTCCTTTCTGGGCTGTCAGGGTAAAATTGGTTTTAAAGAATATTTCATCAATGAAACAAAAGTATCAATGTTATTTGTCTAAAATTTAAAACTGACCAGGAAAATGTCTTATAGGTACTGAAATCTTAATTGAAAAATGGCTATTTTTATGTAATTCATCAGCTTTGTAGATTTAAAACAGACACCATTCATGTGTTTTTTATAAGCTCTGAAATAAATTCAAACTTTTATTTAAAAAGGGGCCTAGGAAACATCTTCCTTTTCAATCTAATTGTGCATATGTAAAAGTTCATTACAATACCATAATTAAGGATATCAGATTTGTCAAAATTTCAGATCGTGATTTACAATGGAACAAATACTGTAGAAATTGAGATAATTCACAAAATGTTAGATAATCTTGATCACATGTTCTGCAGATTCCGCTAAACGACGCACATAATTGATTCACTATAAATACTTTACCTAAGGAAAACCCCACAAAATCAAAAAATTGCTTCGCTGAGCACAGCTGAATACGACTGCAGAGGTCCAACCCTGAACAGTTGAGGCAAAAATGGACACAATATTCGCGCTCAATACAGGTCTGAATTTGGATTGTAATTAATTATTTGACACATAATAGGTTTCTGACACAAAATAACTGTAGTCAAAGAACTTAGAATTGGTTATATGATTTGAATTTATATTCAATTTTTTGCTTTCGTGCAATACACTATGCTGTTGCCAATTGACCCCCCACCAAAATTTTTTTTACCCTCCCCTTTTTGGCCAAAAAATAATATTTGAAGAAATTTTCTTTTAATTTCTGAAATCTTGAGGAGAAAAATTGTCCCCACCCTCTTTTTCCAAAAAATTCTTTCCTTCAAGATATGGTCATAATCTCAATTCAAATTTCCAATGGAGTTTGCAACCATAAAAACCCATTTAAATACATCAAAAAGTATTAAAATAGAAAAGACATACATAATCATGGCTAAAATTAATATACCTTCATCAGCATTTAATATATAGTAACTTCTAAAAATAAATTGACAGCTAATCACCTCAAGACATTATAACATTTCTTTATAACAAAACCATTGTAAAGGAGTTAAGTCTTAATGCCAAAAACCCAAACAAATGATACTGATCACAAATAAACAAATTTATTACCACTGAACCCTTTAATATACACTATTATTATATTATGTATACTTTCATCACAGTATTTGATGTTTCTAGAAACAGCTAAAAATAATTCATACTAGAACTAGCAGACAATTTTACTTAATTTAAAAGCAATGATAGGGAGGTAATTCAAATATAACATTGTAAATTTAATGATAATTAAATCAAACAAAACAAATTTTATAGCCTTAGGACCAAAATTTGGACCAATTAGAAAATGGGACCTACAACCAAATACACAGTTAAATTCAGCATATGAAAAAAATTGTAATACAAATAGCATGAAAAATTGTAATACTTGTAGCAAAAAGTCCCAACATAAAGAATCAAACCTTTCTCAAAATCAATAAAGAGCAGTAATCCAAAAATATTGTTCTCTTCTATATACTGTAAAATATCATGAATCAATCGAATGCTATCCCTTATATAATGCTTAATGGTCCAATATCTATTTCATAAAGATCCAAAGACCAATACTCAAGTAATTGTCCATTAACCAGGAAACCCTTGTTTTTCCCCCTTTTTTGCCCCTAATTCCTAAATGGTTTGAGCCATAACCCCCCAAAGCCAATCCTAACCATCCCTTTGTGGTATGGAAACTTGTGGTACAATTTCAGAGAGATCCATACACTGTTCCACCAGTTATTGTCTGTAAACTATAAAAATGCTTATTTGGGCCCCTTTTTGGCCCCTAATTCCTAAACTGTTGGGACCATAACCCCCAAAATCAATCCCAACCTTCCTTTTGTGGTTTCAAACCTTGTGTTTAAATTTCATAGATTTCTTTCTACTTCTACTAAAGTTATTGTCCGGAGACCAAATGTCTTCGGACGACGCTGACGCAGACGACGTGATACCAATATACGACCGCAAAATTTTTTGCTGTCTTATAATAAAAAGGTGTAATTATCTCTCCTTTATAAAAGAATTAAAATAGCAAATTTCAGATGAGAGTTGAGTATAAGATATAAAGATTTTTGTATATTGCTTATCAACACTATGAATACACAATGAAAACCTAAATGCTTGGTATGGCAAACTCAACATGTTTAATAAAATAAAATAATAGTGTCAACACTCTATTTCTGTCTAAACAATCTGCTTGTACAAGGTTGGTTTCTAAGAACTAAAATAATTTAAATTCAGAAATAAATGAGTGCATTTATAGCAATGTTGTAATAAATAATTATTATTCTGAACAAAAAAATTAGCCTTTATCAATGTAATGAACAACCTGTAGCATTTTTTGCATTATTACATTACCTTAATAGAAAAACAAAAGATATGAGATATCCATTCATGACACAAAATCAATACATGCACAGCAAAAAACACACAAATTTCATTGCTGTTCTTCATCTCAAAGTCACAGTGAGGCCTTCTGCATGGAGCAACAAAAAAAAACTCTCACCTCACTGCAAGTTTAAGACAGCCCCTAGCACCAGTTTGAATGGAGTTCTTTGCAAAATGAATCAGAAAGACTTTGTAAGATGTATCACCACCTAATCGGGCCCGGTCAAAAAAGAACATATCGGAAAGTAGTACATATTTAAAATAAAATATTTTCTATGCATAGGTGTAAATATAAAACTATGTAGAATATATTGTAGTTATTAAGGTATCATATGAAAGGTGAAGGACTGGTGATCCTTGTAGAACACATATTGACTGATAATTCTGAATAATACAAAAATGTATGAATAAATTCTAAAACTGAGGGAATATATTGCCTGTTTCTCATATGTGAAGTACCTAGTTTGATTTCTGAATTTAAGAGCATACAATACAGTAGCAAGGGAAGATAATAGTGTTTTTATTTAATGTGTCCAAATTGTTTTCGCGTCTTTGCTTATGATAAGCAATCAAAATTTGCAGAAAAATCACTGATGTCATCAGATCAGTTACATGAATTTACAAGTATCTGAAAAGGAAAACGAATATGTTGTATATTTGAGCACACGAAATTTACTGCAGGGCCATAAAATTTGAGACAAATGAAGACTGTTTACATTTCTATCATCAACAAATTTGTACATGACAGTTATTCGTATAAGGTTTTGATGAACGACAAGAAAACTGCATGACAATGCATATGTTGCATGAACAATACACTGTGACTCAATTTAGTGCCAAAAATTGGAAATGGTTCTCCAGCATTTAGGAAACTAGGTTTTCTATTTCTAGCTAAAATATGAGCATACATCGCCAAATCAATAACCGATTTTTCCTTTCAAAAATCTGGTTAAGAATGAAATTTTGTGTTTTGACATAAAACATGTAAATTTCAAACTGAAATATCTCAAAAAGAAAGTAATAATGATATATTTCTCTTTGCATATTTCAAAAGTGCATATCAAAATAAACTTTGAGTTGAAATTTTAAGGAAAAATCAACTAGATCTTTTCTGTTTCTTAATCCCTCAAAAAAACAATGCAGTTAAGGCAAGAAAATGTACAGTAATCTGCATGTATTGACTGTGCTGCTCAAAAAACTATGTAATAACCTATAATATCTGATAAAGTCAATAAATACATGAAATAATTGTGTTTATAAAGTACTGTTGTATGAATTTTACAGAATTGTGCTTTGCAGTGAAGGCCATCAATAATTTCAACAAACAATGATTTTCCCAAAAGGCATTCTTTATTTTTTTTCTGTATATATTTAATAGAGAAGTCGGTGTATATAATTTCTCAAAAGGGCACAAGATTCATTTTAAAAAAATAATAATTTTTGTATTATAAGACTCAAACCTGTTGGTATGACGCTTGTATCTGCTTGACTTGTTGTCTATATAGTTTTTGTCTCTGGATCGTTCATCTTCTCTCCTCCTTTTATCATTATTGTCATAATCTTGTCTGCTAGCTTTTCTTGAATCATTCTGTATTCTGTCTCGATTATCTCCCTTAGATTTTGAAGAATCATTTCCACTTTTCCTACAACAATTAATTTTGAATTTATATATATATAAATGTATGAATGTATAAACAAACAGAGAAGTCTATAGTATAAAGTTGCTATCCCAATAAAGATTTTATTTTTAAGTTTTGTAGTCATTTATGTGATATCCCTGTTTTTGAGGTATAATTTACCCTATAAAACTCTTGATAATCAAAACAATCATCCTAATGAAAACTACACGTACAAAAAAGTACCCACCTTGTCTGAAAGATTGAATTACAGATTGACTATCAAAATTTCACTGTTTTTAATGTGGGCAGTATATGGAATAAGTATTTCTAAAGGAAAAATAGGAAAAATATTAGAACTACATGCCATGATACATGTACATGTATCACATCCATTCTCCTGGTCCAAATGATTTGATTTAACACACACATAAAGAAATTTATTACAAATTATAAGTAATTTTGATATATAATACATGTAGTAAATATCTATACTACTAAAGGAAGAGACCGATTTCATTGAGCCACATCTCCTCTGAAACCATACAAAGTCGGAAATATTTGTGATATGACGTATAAATGTAGTGTTTTGTACTTCATAAATTTGTCTTTGAAACAATCTTTTTTCCACAGAAAACGCCAATTTTTGAGAAAATATCCAAATTCGGAGACCGTTTGATCCGTGTCTTATACGCTTTCGCACATGCTCAGTCGACGTACTGGCCGCGAAATCTATAATACTAAAATAACAAGGTCATTATACAGGGATTGATACTACTAAATTCAATCTTTGTCACATGAATTTTCCAGTTGTAGTAAGAAAACCAGGACGGGTTCAAACAGAAAGATTTTTATAGCAGAGAAAACTATGAACCTTATAATCAGCATGACTTTATCAGATGACAATATGAATAATAAAAATCCAGGCTAAAATAAGGCGTAGGTACTTTAATTTAGTCACGGATCCGTGATGTCGCGGTGTTTTCTAGTGAACTTTAATATTACAAACCAATGGTCTTCTCTCCAGGCTGTTTCTTTCCTGTCATCTCTTTTGTCTCTTTCATCTAGTTGATTAACTCTCCTTCTGTCAGCAGGATCAGTATGTCTGCCTTGCTGTTGAGTATTTTTTCTGTCAATTTGTCGATCATCCCTTCTGTCATCATGTTTTCTGATGTCATATCTCTCAATCTGTCGATCATCCAATCTGTCATCATGTTTTCTGATGTCATATCTCTCAATTTGTCGATCATTCCTTCTGTCATCCGGTTTTCTGATGTCATATCGCTCAACTTGTCGATCATCTCTTCTGTCATCAAGTTTTCTGATGTCATATCTTTCAATTTGTCGATCATCTTTTCTGTCATCAAATTTTCTGATATCATTTCTCTCAATTTGGCGATCATCCCTTCTGTCATTGTGTTTTCTGACGTCATATCTTTCAATTTGTCGATCATCCCTTCTGTCATCCAGTTTTCTGATGTCATATCTCTCTACATGTCCACTGCCATCTTTGTTGTCCATATGATCCTCCTTTCTAAAATCTCTGGAATCACTGACCATATCTCTATTATCGTATCGGCTGACATTTTTGTTGTCAATATGATCACCAATACTCAAATCTCTATAATCATTGACATTATCATATTGACAATGATTTTTGGTGTCCTTATGATCAACCTTTCTATTATTACTTTTAATGTCTCTATCATCATAATAATCATCTCTTCTATCTGTGTTTCTGCAGTCTTTCAATTCTTTTGAATAACTCCTCCTGTCTCTAGTATCCTGATAATCGTCCCATCTGTCTTCTCTCCTTTCCTGTTTTATTTCTACTGAATAATTTCTTCTGTCTCTAGCATCATGATAATTATCCCTCTCATCACTGATTCTGTAATCCTTCTTTTCGTCCAAATAATTTTTCTGGTCTCTAGTACTATGGTGGTTTTCTCTTCTTTCCTTACTAAGCAGATCTGTTCTCTCTTCTGAATAATTTTTCCTGTCTTTACCATCACCTCTTGACCTATCATATGACCTATCCTGTTTATTGGCTGTTACATGGTCATGTGATTTAGAACTGGATATTCTTTTACTAGAATCATGTGACTGATAATCTTGAGTTTGATTTGTTATTCTGGAATATCTCTGACTGGTACCAGACTTTGGGGATAACTGTCCACTTCCTCCTAAACCAGTTTGTCTTTGAGTAAACTGGTCATTTACAGTTGCTTTACCAAGTAGATTAGAATTTGAATAAGTACCCTGCAGTTAAAATCAAGATCGTTAACTTCAATAAATAAAATATGACATATAGCATCTCAATCTTCAGCAATTCTAAACACTATGACCTTGAAATTTTTTTTTGCATTACACGAGAAGGCAATACACCAAATGAATATATGACTCATATTGTTATTTTTGTTGACATGTTAACATGTAGTAGTCCATACACTTATATTATACTGGAGTGAAATATCCCAGTAAATCCTACAATTTGACTGAGTACCTTGACAGGGAATATAAACCCATATCCCCTGTGAACAAAAATGAAGATCAGAATGGTCATTCATGTTGAAATCAGGACATTCGGATTCCAATATAACATAATTGTTATTCAGGCTTCAAGACTGCTTAGGAGATATAAAACACTGACAGGGAATATGTCCCCTGTGAAAATAGTGAATAACTTATAAGAACAAAAAATTTTTCAAATGGTTCATGGCAAAATATAAATTAAACTTAATGGCTCTAGCTTGTTTTTTATTTACTTGTTCGAGTTAGCGATCACCTGTTGTTAGCTGCACTGTGCATGTTTTTTTATAGTGTGCTTTAGCTATAAAACATGTGGTCTGGGTATATTATAAGGCAAAGGGGGGAGGTTTGTAAAACTGGTTAAACCCAACAACATTTTGAGCTGGTACCAAGTCAGGCTATATCTGAACCCTGTTTTGTTTGTCTTTATTTGTACTTCTGTCTTTTTTGGAAGATTTGATTGTTGGTGAATAATATACAATTATAGCCTTTGTATGAGGTCGATACAAGGATATATTGACCTGAAAGAAGTATATTGACTGAGGACGAAGTCTGAGGTCGATATACTTCTTTGGGTCAATACATCCTGTATTGACCTCATACATAGGCTATAATTGTTACATTATTAATTTCCGACCAAATGGAATTTTTTACAAATAGCTTCTGACAAATTATATATATATATAAATTAACCTAAGTACCTTGTTTTGAAAAATATACTTAGGTGTTTTACAATAAAACCATGATCCCCAGATGTAGGATTTTTTATACAGATAACAAAAAGTACCAGCACTGTTCTCCTACTCCAGCTAAATGTTAAAAACTCTCCCCTCAAAGGCATATACATGTATTTCCCAAAGAAATCTAAATGAAATTAATTTTTACCTGAGTTCCCAGACCTGTTGTTGCCATTATTCCTGGTTGCAGAAATTGCTGACTAGGATGGAATCCTGTAGTATTAACAGAATGAAGATAAGGGTTGGCATAGCTTACTACACCTGCTGGTTGAACACTCGGTTGCATGGGAGGAGGATGAATAGAATGTTGTTGTCCCGTCATACCTGTGGTCCAAGGAACAACAGCACCTGTTGCTGGAGCCAACGAATCCAGTGCATGCTGAGCCTGAGCTATAACTCCTTGGATATGGACTTTACCCGATGATGATGATGAGAAAGACGGCTGAAAGGCAGAGGTAGCTGCTGCATTATCGTGAAATCTGTTCTGTCTAACAGGTTGCTGTGGCTGACTATATGTAGTTGACGATGTTAGTCCAATATTCTTAACTGTTGGCTGATACTGGAAAATAATAAAACAACTGAACTAGTCTATACATTGTATCATAGTTGTAATTACACCTTATATAAGAATGCTGGATTTTGATTGGTTGGTAGCCAGTGTATTTTTCGCATATTCTAGCCTTTTTCTCTCATTTCAAACGAATTTGCAAGTTTTTCACCACTGCGGGTGAATTTGCCTCAAATTCCCCTCTATGCCGTGGTATTTTCCATTTTGGATATTCCTTTTTTACCCTCGCGAGCCTCTTCCCGCCAAAATTATTGGGTTATGACGTTACATAAAGGCAGCGATAACGCGTATAAGTACGTGTATAATTCCCACTGTATTATGATTGTATCTGCTTATCCTCAAAATAATGCATAAACATGTTTATTGATTATAGCTTACTAGTAAAAAAATATTTCCTTTCACCAGTACATAGAGATTCAATCAAAATCTACATGTATTATGTGTAATTAAACAGATATATCATGTTATGGAGGGGTATTTGCGAAAAATACTAGTCTTGGGACCTAATTTCCCTTGCCTAGCAGCTCGGGAAATTTAACAGTCCCTCGACTGGTATTTTTCCCAAATAACCCCTCCATAACATGATATATCTGTTCAAAATTATTTCAAAATATTTGATTGTACATGGTTTTGATATTATTTTCATGAATATACCTATCCAATTGGCCGATATATTCTGATACTTGATTAGATAATGAAATTTAGCTTAAATATATAGGAAAGGGTTTGGTGTTTTGAAAAAAAATGTCTTATGAATTAATAGTGTGATCAGCACATCAAACAATTATTTATTTCTGTGCATGTAGAGGCTAATAAATTGAAATTTACATGTATACAGTTCTAACCAAGAGAGATGAAATTTCATTCATATTATAAATTGCTCACAAACTATTTAAAAACAAAGCGATGATAATAAGCTCACAAATTTTCTTTCAGGGGGCATACATATAAAACGACAGCAAGGTGGCAATCAAAGAATGAGACAACACCACTGCAAAAATCTATGTATGCAAAATATTCCTAGTTACTTCATCAGTTCCTTACAGAATTAATCACAATACCCAGGTACTAGTTAAAATGGAAGTGGAATGTTTTATAAAGCAGCTGAACTTGAAAACGTCAGACAGCCTATGAAAATATCCTGGAAGGATTGCCTAATTTACCTTGGATGAAATCATATCGATATTTAAAACATTGCAGAATTCTGATAAAATAAGACATGTAAATGTAAGACTGAAATTATCAAATTCTAAAGATTCCAAGTTATTTTTACTGTTTTGGCACAACCCTCAGTAGTACTAGTCTTATCCATCAAATTCATACAGACTAAAATCAACACTTTATAGTAAGCCCGCCCTCTATTGGGTTTCCAAAAATGACATCCACATGTTATAAAAATAAAAATCGTCAAGAAAACCAGGACTTCATGTCCATCTTACATGTCTTGCTGCATAACACACAAACTCTTTAGGCTTTCAAATCTTTAGGCAAAGAAAAGCAGACAACTCTAAATTCAAGTAAATTGTATAATTGAAAGTGTGGTTGTATAAGTAACATGTCAGTCAAGGGTCATACAATACTATTAAAATCCTCAATTCAGACGAAAATTGTTTTTTTATTCAAAAACGTATTCTTTGTGTACTTTTGGCTCTAAATAGTTAATTAGAAATTTAAATAAAATTTTATCAGCATTTTATGCTTCTGAAAGTATTTATGAATAAAATTCAGTTGAAGCTGTCCACTGATTTCAAAGTGGATATCCCTCACCTTTTTTAAATGCAATCTGTTAAGAAGTTCGTAACAATGAAACATGATCTTGAGGTCAGTTCTTTACATACATGACATCAGTACATGCATAAAAAAATCAGTGAACAGCTTCAACTGAATTTTATTCATAAATACTTTCAGAAGCATAAACTGCTGATAAAATTTGATTATAATTTCTAATCAACTATTTAAAAATGATATTTTACCTTTTTACTTTAAATTATGAACTCAATTTTTCATAAACTTTTATTTACACAGGAACTGTTTATGCAAGTGTATTTATTTAAAATTGGAGTTTATAAATATTTTTTTAATTTAACTTCACAATGACCTGTTTAAGGGCAATTTGAATGATAAGTTAGTGGTAGATAAAAAAAACTTGTTCAATTCAATGGAAGTTTTACATGTATGTCAAATGTTGCATTTTATGACAAAAGTTGCTTTTTTTAAGCATCACAGTTACATGAACTTGTTTAAGGGCAATTCACGTTTGTCAATATGATTTTTTTTAGAGAATTAATGATAAAGCCTTTGATGTCAAAAAACTTAGTTTGTCTTACTATGACAACGACAGGACTTTTAAATTTGGTTCCAAATTTTCAAGTTTTCCTGCTATTTAGCACTGATAAAGTATTAATTTGACGTATGTTAAACTGTATCAACTTTTGACTTCTACTTAATTCTGATAGAGTATATGTATTTCATAATTTGACATGTACATATGTTACAATGTACAAAAAAATGTATCAACTTTTGACTTTTATTTAGTCCTTATAGAGTATTTGACATAATTATGTTACAATGTATAGATTTTTTTAACTTTTATTTAGCCCTGATAGAATAAAGTATTTGACATTTGTTACAATTAGGGTTGGCAAAAACCCGGGTTTTATGAGTATTGCCCAGCCCAGTGGGAAATACTGGGGAAACCCGGGTTTTACTGGGTTTTACTGGGTAATACTGGTTAATATGAAATACTGGCCTGAATTCTAAAGAGGATTTAGTGATCAATCACAAATGCAATACATTAAAGATATTTATAAAAATAAGACATAGTATTTTGATTCATGAATAAGTTGACTTGTTTGAGAGTCTTATAATACAAGTGCATAAATCTGAGAAAGTATTGTTCTAGCAACTCTGAGACAAGTGTACATGAAGACACATTAGACAAATGAAAAAAGCTTTTCTCAATAATCTACCTAATAATCTATTAAATCACCATTTCGTCTAGATTGGTGTTTATGTTAACATAAAGCCTAAGAATTCAATTTGTTTTTTTTTTTCAAATATATATAACTTATATTTTGAATTAACAATTATATGTAAGGAAAATTACTTTTAAACAATTTCTGTTCATTGCTAAAAATATTTACTAAGTTTTAGCATATTTATATATACATCACTAATTAATAAGTAATTATTCAGATTGCACGCATACGTAGAACACAGATTTGTATATACAGTCGAACCTCGTTGTGTCGAACTCGGTTGTGTCGAAAACTCGGACGAGTCGAAGTAATTTCTCGGTCCTGGTAAAATTCCCGTTTGATCAATGCATAATTACCTCTGATGAGTCGAACTCGGTTGATTCGAATACTTGGTTAAGTCGAGTAAATTTTAAAGTCCCGTCGAAGTAAAATTAATGTAAATTGACCCCGATGTCTCGAATTTCGAAAGTAAGAATTTTGAAAGATGCAGACCTAATGATAAAAATTCAAATCGGATGTATTTCTTATGTCACCTAATCATTTTCAAAAGAGATTAAAGCTGAGTAAACATACTTGTTAGTATAACATTTAAAATGACATGTTTATGGTGACCGCTGATTAACACCTTTGTTGATCGTTCAAGCGGAATGTTAGTGTGTTGAACATTTTTCACCTGAGATAAAAACGAAACGAATTTAAATGACCCAAGCTGAATTACAATAGACAAAAGGATTAGGACAATTATAATAAATTCATGATAATTTAATGTAAAAGTAGACGACCTCATCAGAGACCGTTCAGAACTTATTTCGTGCCGCGAGTGATTTCATAATTTATAGCGACTGACCTTTGTTAATATTTTTGTAGACTATTGATTTTATTTGTGCATGATTTGTATTTGTACTTGTGTTTTTAATTATTACGAAGGACCAAAAATGAAGATTGAATACACAATCATAAAGTGTCATATCGAAAAAAAAAGGGCACACTGTTCATTGTATCTAGTTTACACAAATCTCATACCGTATTTCATGCATTCAAAATTTATGACGACACACTTGACCTCGGATGAGTCGAACCTCGGATGAGTCGAATACTTTGGTCCGGTCCCTTCGACCTCGGCACAACGGGGTTCGACTGTATAACAATATTCAGCCTATTCATTTCTATAAGTGTTAATGACAAGTCCCCTTAGGGTGTTTATTTAGCAATATGATTGTATAACAACTAAAATTTTTTCGAAAGTTTTGATTATTGAAACAAAGCTTGGAAATTATCAAGGTATCCTTAAATGTGCAAATCTTGGATTCTGCCTACATAGAATTAGTGGAGAAATGGATGAAATCGAATTTTCAATCATCTAGAAATGACTCTCGATGGTTATCTGTATAAAATGTCTATATTTAGCTATAACACTATGAAACTACAACAAGTCTTTACTATTTTGTGTAAAAATAAGCTTAAAAAATCAGTCCAGTATTGCCCAGTATTACCCTTTTCTGAGAGTATCGCCCAGCCCAGGAAAACCCGGATTTTCCCACCTGGGTTTTCCCACCCGGGTAATACTTTGCCAACCCTAGGCCTGGTTACAATGTATCAACTTTTGACTTTTATTTTGCCCTTCTATCCAGTATTTTTTATTAGCATAAAACTAACAACCATCAAAAATAAACCTACAATTATGAGGTCCACTTTACCATCATAGACAGGTCCCCATGTGACTTGATAAGGGGTGTTTGATATACACAAGCTTTTAACATCATCTTCATGGCTCCCGCTTGATAAACGTTGGTGAAATTTCCATTTCTGAACATGAGTCTGCAGCTGTCGTAAACGGAAACATCTGTACCCACAGAGAGAACAATAAAATGGTACTGTATGAATAGGAGCATGTTCTTTGACCACATGATAAATAGCTTCACCTTTGACCCCATCAAAGTTACATCCTTTCTTTACACACTTGTATCTTGCTGTATCTTCATTCATTTTATATCTAAAATAACATAAAACATACAACTCAGATTGTACTTTGTGTCTTTTGTGTTGTGATGGATGTACAAATACCCTGCCGCGTCTGGTCTGGGTTTTTGTTAGATGTTTTTCTGCTTTGTATCGATCTAATGATCAACATAAAAGTTTGCACTTATACAAAAAATACTAGATTTTACAATGTTATCAAACAATACATGGCGTAGATAACTACTTCTTCTTGGTGTTGTAAGATTTATTTTTTTTGTATCTACATGTATTTATTTCCCAAACATGTAAATGATTCCTGGATTATTTGATATTAGAAAATGGTCACACGGACATAGGTACGCAATGGCCAATAAGTTGCACTGGCATGAAAAATAGGGTTGTTAGGGCAATTTTATTTTCAATTTTTGAAACTCTGCAAGGGTGCTATTCCAGAGAGCAGACACATAGTGTATCTTCATGTATGTTGGAATATATATTGTGAGATTACTGAATTGTGGGTTGTCTTGTAATTATCATTTGTCTGGTGCTTCCGATGTTGGTCCTGATTTAGGGATTTAAGTTACATGTATGACATCGTTTTCAAGGTAAATAAAGAAACACTATCTTCAAGTAACATGAGTAAGGTTTCTTCCTATTAAAGTATTATTTAAATAAAAGTATAAAAGCGAACATAAACCAATATGAACCTGAAAATTGAAAGTCAAACAAAATAATATTTTTACTGCACACATAACTCAGCGTTAAATGAGCATGTACACTTTATAATTCTTATTTTATTGTGATGATTAAAGGATTAAAAATTAAGTGAAGCTAATCAACTTAATATTAAAATAACTCCAACTCATTAGTGTCATCTGTTCACCTATCACTGATATTTTCACACCTTTAGTGAATACAACTCTTTGTCTCTTAATTTGGGGTTATCAATGGATTATATTGGCTTGTCAATCAATTTTGTGATTTTGTTTACCTGAGACATTTTAATGAATAATATTTTGATCTTGGGAATGAATCTTAAAATTATTTTTGATTATTGTATGATTTATAAGTATTGAATTGATATCATGATATCACAATAATGACACAATAACTCCATTGAATACATCCTTTCACATAGTTGGTACATTGTTATCTCCTTTTCATTTTGGTTCTTGGCTCTTCTTTTGGGTTTATGAACAAACCATTTGACCATGAAAATCAATACCCAAACTGGAAACAGTGGAATTTCAACACAATTTGCAGAAAATTGATAACAAAGAACAAATAAAACACAAGGACAGTATTGTAGTCTTTTATTTTCAACAAAACTTTTATTTATTGATTTATGTAGGTCTGGCAATCCAAGCGTAGTTTTGACCAGGAAATTCACTCCGACTACTTTTCTCAAGCTTGGATTTTTCCTCTGGTCGCGGGATCTCGTCTATTAGTCGGTACCCTCTCTGGATTATGAATTTTACTCCCAATTTTCCGACTAATAAGCGAGTAGGTACGGTAGTTTATACATGTACCTTAAAATGACAAAGATACAAAGTCTGCTTATTACATATGTATTAATCTTCATTTATCAGATTCCTTCTCAGCCATGTCAGCTACAAATATCCCTGATTGATCAGGCGTGTTTTCCCAGGTAACTCATTTTGTTTGCTAGTAAATCGTATGTTGAATACCCACTAGACTCACTTTAAAATGAAAGGAATATTTTATTCATTGTTTATATTATCTGCCAATATTCTTTAGGTATTAAATCAGATACAACAACATGAACAAATTTGCAGGAAATCATATGATGCTCCTTCCTTATAACGACAAATGATTAGAATTAATATTTCTACTGTTATTGAGGACTTTGTCCTCATATGATGAAGTTGTCCCTATTCAGACAAGAGAACAAGCTAACATGCAGTTCATCTTTGAACTGCCCCATTCAGTCCATATACAAGGGGTTGGTAAAGGGTTATTTTCAAGCCAAGTGTTTGCAATTAACTATATTTCATGTGTTTTCTGCATGTAGCTCGTTATACATGTACACCTTGTTTCTTGCAAATTGGTGGAAACATAACTAAAAGTAAGCTATTTTTTTAATTTTCATTCATCACATTTTTTCCATTACATCTTGCACATACTCCTTTACAAACCTTGTATGTAAGGAATTGATGGTTTTGGATCACAATAATTCCTTTTTCAAGGTTTATATAGTTCCCAAGATTTATATGGGGTATTTCTTCGGAGTTTTCTTTGAAAAGTTTACTGTTTAAGTGGTCCTTTAAGTTGCATATATATTGAAATAAGTAAAACTTGAAGGAATACTTCACTGTTGAAAGTGAAAGTAGCGATTTGGCCTAAGTCCGACTAGGGTAGAAATTAGCCTTTGGCATTTATTCAAGATTTAACTCCTACCTTTGTTTTCAGGTCTCTCCAGTGAGAAAGAAGCAATGGATTGCGCTGAGACAAGCATATTTTACTAGAAAAATAGTAAACTTTACACAGTAAAATTTATTTCATGTTTGACCCAGTGCAAATTTTTTGGGCTTTTACAATCATGACAATGAAATGCAAAATTCGTATAAACCAAATGCCAATGGTCTGATGCCTGATGGGTTGGGTCCCCTCAAGTACATGAATTCTACGATGCAGCCCGATAATTTCATTCGCCAGGTACGTCCATCCAATTAACGTCATGTTAACGAAATTAACGTGTGAACATACCGGATTTTATAGTATAGTACTGTGAAGAACATAAACAGACAAACTTTATAGTTAATTTATACCCCTTTTTGTTGTAAATCAGTCAAAACTTTGAATTTTAAAACCCAAACAGGACTATGTAAAGAATAATTAGTAACCTTAAGTATTTGGCCTTGCTCCTTCGTATCTATTGTAAACATAAACTATTCAGGCTCTCTTTTCAGCAAACACAAACAAATAAAAATTGTAAGACATGGCCGCCGCCATTGTTGAAATTTGGGAGTTTGATAAAACACGGACACGTGGTTGGAACGGAATGGAATGCGTATTCTTGTGGATGTTATATTTCAATATCTCTCAGTTTGATTTTCATTGTGGAAAATGGATAGCTAACGTCAATATATATCATGTCAAAGCTTTTATTTAGTGATTTTTACATATATTATCAAACACCTTGGTTTTGTGGTAGTGCATACTTTAGTGTGGAAGTTAACTTGGGTCGTTCTCCCTTTTCTCTTTCAATAAGTAATATTTGAAACATCTTTTATTAATTGATTTCTGAAATATAAATAATATTTGCTATTTCTTTAAATCCTGCTTTTAGTTATATTTCTGCTTTTTTGGGCTAAATTTATTTGCTATGCTTTTTATATTCGCTTTCACGTATGCTTAGGTTTGTGCTCTCTTCGGTCTGTGCTTTCACGTATTATGTTTTTATATGTGCTTTTATGTATCCTTATGTTTGTGCTCTTCTGTCTGTACTTTATATTGTTTTTGTTGTATATTTTGTATGTGTATACGCTGATAACTTACCTGACTGACTGACTGACTGACTGACTGACATGCTTTACTTACTGAGACTTATACTTACTTACTTTCGAGTTTGACTATTTGGCTAGCATTGAAGGTCATTTCATAACTCCTACGTTTGGTTACGATTAATCAATTTATTTCTGAAGAATTTATTTCTAAACTGACATAGTTTATACATGTACCTTAAAATGACAAAGATACAAAGTCTGCTTATTACATATGTATTAATCTTCATTTATCAGATTCCTTCTCAGCCATGTCAGCTACAAATATCCCTGATTGATCAGGCGTGTTTTCCCAGGTAACTCATTTTGTTTGCTAGTAAATCGTATGTTGAATACCCACTAGACTCACTTTAAAATGAAAGGGAATATTTTATTCATTGTTTATATTATCTGCCAATATTCTTTAGGTATTAAATCAGATACAACAACATGAACAAATTTGCAGGAAATCATATGATGCTCCTTCCTTATAACGACAAATGATTAGAATTAATATTTCTACTGTTATTGAGGACTTTGTCCTCATATGATGAAGTTGTCCCTATTCAGACAAGAGAACAAGCTAACATGCAGTTCATCTTTGAACTGCCCCATTCAGTCCATATACAAGGGGTTGGTAAAGGGTTATTTTCAAGCCAAGTGTTTGCAATTAACTATATTTCATGTGTTTTCTGCATGTAGCTCGTTATACATGTACACCTTGTTTCTTGCAAATTGGTGGAAACATAACTAAAAGTAAGCTATTTTTTTATTTTTCATTCATCACATTTTTTCCATTACATCTTGCACATACTCCCTTTACAAACCTTGTATGTAAGGGAATTGATGGTTTTGGATCACAATAATTCCTTTTTTCAAGGTTTATATAGTTCCCAAGATTTATATGGGGTATTTCTTCCGGAGTTTTCTTTGAAAAGTTTACTGTTTAAGTGGTCCTTTAAGTTGCATATATATTGAAATAAGTAAAACTTGAAGGAATACTTCACTGTTGAAAGTGAAAGTAGCGATTTGGCCTAAGTCCGACTAGGGTAGAAATTAGCCTTTGGCATTTATTCAAGATTTAACTCCTACCTTTGTTTTCAGGTCTCTCCAGTGAGAAAGAAGCAATGGATTGCGCTGAGACAAGCATATTTTACTAGAAAAATAGTAAACTTTACACAGTAAAATTTATTTCATGTTTGACCCAGTGCAAATTTTTTGGGCTTTTACAATCATGACAATGAAATGCAAAATTCGTATAAACCAAATGCCAATGGTCTGATGCCTGATGGGTTGGGTCCCTCAAGTACATGAATTCTACGATGCAGCCCGATAATTTCATTCGCCAGGTACGTCCATCCAATTAACGTCATGTTAACGAAATTAACGTGTGAACATACCGGATTTTATAGTATAGTACTGTGAAGAACATAAACAGACAAACTTTATAGTTAATTTATACCCCTTTTGTTGTAAATCAGTCAAAACTTTGAATTTTAAAACCCAAACAGGACTATGTAAAGAATAATTAGTAACCTTAAGTATTTGGCCTTGCTCCTTCGTATCTATTGTAAACATAAACTATTCAGGCTCTCTTTTCAGCAAACACAAACAAATAAAAATTGTAAGACATGGCCGCCGCCATTGTTGAAATTTGGGAGTTTGATAAAACACGGACACGTGGTTGGAACGGAATGGAATGCGTATTCTTGTGGATGTTATATTTCAATATCTCTCAGTTTGATTTTCATTGTGGAAAATGGATAGCTAACGTCAATATATATCATGTCAAAGCTTTTATTTAGTGATTTTTACATATATTATCAAACACCTTGGTTTTGTGGTAGTGCATACTTTAGTGTGGAAGTTAACTTGGGTCGTTCTCCCTTTTCTCTTTCAATAAGTAATATTTGAAACATCTTTTATTAATTGATTTCTGAAATATAAATAATATTTGCTATTTCTTTAAATCCTGCTTTTAGTTATATTTCTGCTTTTTTGGGCTAAATTTATTTGCTATGCTTTTTATATTCGCTTTCACGTATGCTTAGGTTTGTGCTCTCTTCGGTCTGTGCTTTCACGTATTATGTTTTTATATGTGCTTTTATGTATCCTTATGTTTGTGCTCTTCTGTCTGTACTTTATATTGTTTTTGTTGTATATTTTGTATGTGTATACGCTGATAACTTACCTGACTGACTGACTGACTGACTGACTGACTGACATGCTTTACTTACTGAGACTTATACTTACTTACTTTCGAGTTTGACTATTTGGCTAGCATTGAAGGTCATTTCATAACTCCTACGTTTGGTTACGATTAATCAATTTATTTCTGAAGAATTTATTTCTAAACTGACAAAAAGTAACCAGACGGAGGACAGGTGCTTGACAAATTTAAAGGTGACGTCCAGTAAAGTGATTCAGCAGCAAATAACAAAATAAACCATATCCAGATGTCGATGTAAAGAGTTCAGCAATAGACAATTGCCTATGCAATATTTAAAGTGACAGACAAAAAAAAATGAATGTAAGTGTTCATACTGTCCTTCAATTTACATGTGTATGTTAAGCTCCAGCTCATAACAAGTCAAGCCGGACAGTTTGTAAATAAATAACAAAAACTTCCAACAGTAACTATTTGCCATCAACATTAAGACACAAATACAAACTACCCCCTAGCCAAAAAAAAACTCAATTAAACAAAATCAAACACAACCTCCAAATACATTCAGTTGGATGCATTAACATGCTTGTAAAGGGTTGAAATAGTTTTCGTCAAGAAGTAGTTTTACCGTCATCAAGCTAACCAATTTCCTTGATTTTTCAAGTTTGCTGTTTTCAGTTTTTCCCGACCTATTCGTAAGTTTGTTGAAGATATACATAAGTACTAAAGCATCATCAAAATCAACATTTACAGACAATTACTCAAACTGAGAAGTGTTTGGCGACTTTGACGGATACAGGTTTTCAGAAGATCTTGATTTTCTGGGCATGTTCTCCTGTCGGACTGGTAAAGTTCTCATGGGAATTGTGTCCATTTCACCTCTATGATCTATGTTAAACATGACGGTGATACTGATTGTTAGGACCGGAATGTGATTCAAAAACTAAAATCTAAACACACTATAAAGATCATCTATAACCATTTTCGTTTAAATTCGTTCAGGAATTTCGGAGGTAAAAGTCTTTAAAGTGAAAATGCCAATTATGTGGGTAAAAATTAAAACTGGTGTTTATAAGGACAATAACTCAAATAAACAGTTTAAAAGGGAACAGAACATATCAGGGGACAAACAATTGAAAGTTTCTGTCATCTTACATATTTGTACATCTTGCCTTGACGATCATTTTTGCTGTTTTCAGTAAAATTGGAGAAAAAAATTAATTTGAATGTGAGGACCATGATTCCTATAAGGAGGCAATAAATTGTTTGGGTCATTTTTGTTCTTATGTAGATGATCAATTTACTGGCTGTTTGCAGTGTCGTTCAATGATCTATAAGTTTTCAAGATGATAAACAAAAATCTTAAACTTGACTAAAAATCGTCAATTAAGCACAATAACTCCTTTAACGAGTCGGTTGGTATTTGCAGTCATACTGAAAATATTTTAGCTCTTGCATAGCTAATCATGTTTGCTGTCTGCGGTTTCTGTCAATCTATGATAGTTTTCAATGTAAAAGACAGAAGTTCTAAAATTGGTAAAAATCGTCATGTTTAAGGCATTTAGTCCTAGAGTCGTCTGATACTATCTTTAGGAAGGAAAGTATGTAGATATTGACATATTGGGTATTTTTAACCGTGCCATGTACTCTATCAATTATATTAGACTCTTAGCATTTTATCCTTACATGTATGTTATATTTTTAGCCATTGAGGCAATGATGGTTGGTTGGCCGGGACCATAAATACAGACCGTATGCTAAATACCTCAAGGATCCTTCAGACAAAGTTTAGTTGAAATTTGTACTGTTAATTTATAAGAGTAGCTTTTTAGTGCGAAGTAAATGCATAAGGGTGTGCCCCCTTGCTTGTGGTAAATGCCCTTATTTTGTAGTTTTTTTTTTATAATTGTTTGATTTAGAGAGCTGATTCCCTTTAAATATCTGCTGGATGTTGTCTCACAAGTAATCGTACCAAATCTCTCTTTTTTAGCTCACCTAACCAAAAGCTTCAAGTGAGCTTTTATCATCACTTGGCGTCTGTAGTCGTCCGTCGTCCATTAACTTTTATAAAACTCTTCTCCTCTGAAACTATTGGGTCAATTGGTACCAAGCTTGGCCACAATTATCATTGGGTATCTAATTTACAAAATGTGCCAACCAACATAGCTGAAAATAGAACATAAGGGTCACATGCAAGTTTTGTCTCTTAAGACAAACAGCACAACATAGAATACTAAAGACTAAACACGAACTCCACCAAAAACTATGGGGGATCTCATGTGCTCTGAAAAGGTAAGCATTTCGTGTTTCACATGTGGCACCCTTCCTGTTGCTCGTGTTAGTATAAACCTGGTGATAAATCTAATTCGATGGATCATATTCGAGGAAAAGAAGGGGGCCTAGGATGAAATTTGAAAAAGGCAGGACTGGAGTTTTGAGTAAAAAAAAAAAATGCAGGATGAGCAACTAATAAAAAAAGGCAGGACCGAATAGAGTGAAAAATAAAAGGCAGGACAGAGATTACAACTAAAAAAATGCAGGACAATATTTTTCATCCTAGCCCCCCCCCCCATGAAAATCAAATGGTAGCTCCCTAACTTGTAACGACTCAAGACAAGATCTACAATTAAGTCAACAAAGCCGAAATTGTCTGTCAACTCATTATGAGAGTTATACTCCATAAATGACGGGTTTTAACTCTTTTTTTCCCGTCGAGCAAGATTTATAGAAGACAGAGAGAAGCAATAAACAGTAAAAATTTATGATCAGTTAGACACGATATAGGTTTTAGTCATGAATTATATTCTAGTCTACAATGTTGGAGAGTGGCCATTGTTGAAGATACACATAGATCAAGGTGGGCGACACGGGAGCCTCTACTTTTATTTCGTAACAGTTTACAGACGGACGATGAACGTCGAGGGATGACAAGAGCTAGCACAGTCCTTTTGTTCAAACGAGGTCACATTCATATGGTGAGCTGAATGCAAATTTTGTAAATTAAGCGATTTGAATGCATGTGACAAAAGGCGTTTGGTATGAAGGCGCTTCTAGGTCAAATGTGCGATACACAATTTGCTTTCTTTCTGTTTGTTTATAGTATAAAACTTAAGAAAGTCTGCGTTCAAAACATACATTTACGATAAATATGAATTAGTACTGACATTATAAACCACTGGGACACAGATATATAACAATCGTGATAATATTCCAACTAAGAGTCATAAGAGATAGTGACATTCCAAACAATACATCAAAGTTAAAAATTACGCTGTGACGAGAGGCTGCTTCTGGTAAATTATATTTTTCTCACTAAAATTAATGTATCGAATGCCTATGTTTTTTGTGTTGTGGCTTTCTTGTCCGCTTTGAGATCGTCCACAACATAGCGACCGTCCTTCAAATATATTGATTGTTGTCTACTCCTCGCACTCTTTACTCGGCTACAATGAGTATGTGTAACGTGTAACCTTGAGAAAATCATGTCTACCTCCTTAGGGGTCATGACGCACCTTGGCGAAGTACTGGATTGTATACGATTGTTCATTAAATCTGTAGTTCTCGGCGTACGACGATACACGTGGGCGCTCTCGGGTCTGTATAGTCTCTGAACGATCTCATACACTGTATCTGAATCAGTTTCTCGGAAAGCAGGAGCTTTGGGCATATCAATACCTAAATCCTTATCGTAGTAGTTCAGCCGATTGTCATATTTCGTTTTGACGGAAAGTTTTTTCTTTTTTGACAACATGTCCATGAATATTTTTCT
Organism: Mytilus coruscus; assembly: GCA_017311375.1. Classification (NCBI taxonomy): domain Eukaryota; kingdom Metazoa; phylum Mollusca; class Bivalvia; order Mytilida; family Mytilidae; genus Mytilus; species Mytilus coruscus. The sequence goes on along the minus strand of CM029596.1, from coordinate 106,128,030 downwards.
TCTTTCTAAAAGTCTGTCTATCTTTTTCTCTTTGAGAAGCATAACCGGAGCTCTTTCATTTCCGCTGTATAGATTTTGTAAGTTGTGTGATGTGCATTGTCTGTATGAATATTGAAATCCTGCCATTTTGTCTTTATAACATACAATCATAAAATGATTCACAGCTAAAACATACAGCTAGTTCATATTTCCTTAGAAAAACTGTGCTTGTTCGCGAAACTTTCTAGTTGAGTATACGATTTATATCTACACAAAATTTGTAAATTCCATTTCAAAATATATATATTTAAGAACGTTTTCCTTTATATTCAATTATCAATAGGTTCTTTAACACAACGATCTTTCTTTTATTGTTCATCGATCCTGTGTACTTGTATTACGAACTTTAGATTTATTTCTAAAGTTTCTCTTTTGTTTTAGTCTAATATTTTGTTTGAAAGTAAATAGAGAATGACGAATTTGAAACGTGAATGAATTCCTCCCGCTGGTTTTCGAGTAGACATGTTTAATCCTAATTTAATTGTTTAATCGCTTTACATATATTTTAATCACAAATTAATGAGAAGAATGTCGCAACAAAATTAATAATTCAAATTAAATACTTTATAAGGATTAAATAACGTGTTGAAAGATCCACCGTCAAGGTGCAGTAATTTAAAAAGGAAGCATGCATATACAAAATAAAGACCATCTTACAGTTTAAACGTAGCATCTATTCAGTTCTTATATATGCTCTTCTCATATATTTTATGATGGTATGATACTAAACCCTAACGGAGGGATTGTGCCTGATATTCATATGATGAAGACATAATCTTTCAATCAGTTTAATTGAGGTCTGAGCTGGCATGTCAGTTAACTGCTAGTAGTCTGTTGTTATTTATGTATTATTGTCATTTTGTTTATTTTCTTTTGTTACATCTTCTGACATCGGACTCGGACTTCTCTTTAACTGACTTTTAATGTGCGTATTGTTATGCGTTTACTTTTCTACATTGGCTAGAGGTATAGGGGAGGTTGAGATCTCATAAACATGTTTAACCCGCCGCATTTTGCGCCTGTCCCAAGTCAGGAGCCTCTGGCCTTTGTTAGTCTTGTATTATTTTACTTTTAGTTTCTTGTGTATAATTTGGAGTTTAGTATGACGTCCATTATCACTGAACTAGTATATATATTTGTTTAGGGGCCAGCTTAAGGACGCCTCCGGGTGCGGAATTTCTCGCTGCATTGAAGACCTATTGGTGACCTTCTGTTGTTGTCTGTTCTGTGGTTGGGTTGTTGTCTCTTTGACACATTCCCATTTCCATTCTCAATTTTATATATATAAGATTTAAGAGGGTTCAAGAACATCAGTTGTTCGACCTGTTAGTCAAATGCGTTTTGTTAAAATAGACTTTTCACTTTTTGGTCTTTTGGAAATTGTTGTTTGTGCTGTATTTAGACCCTCTACCAAGAAATTTGTTTTACATGCACACGTATAAAAATTGCGGTTTTTATCCAACGCAATCATAGGTTTGAACGTTGTTTTCAATTTAGACTTTTATATATTTTTTCGTTTGGGCTTGTATTATATTTTCCATCGTGTTTATATGATCCGTTCAACCTATTTCGACTCTTTAAAATTCAAGAGTCTATCCTAAATTGAGGTAAATTATATGGCCTTCCAAATACCGTTTCGATCCCTAACATCACTGGAGAGACATTAATTGTCAAAATCCGGATATGGTGTACAAATTTTTGCACCTCATGTTTGTGGTATACCATCTTTTCCACAAGTTTATTTTTTCTGTTTGGTATTAAATTAATATTAAGATCCATTTCGTTAGATCTGGTGATCAATTTATTTGGCAATCGCCAATGGCAGTCAGCAGGGTTTAAGAACATCAGTTGTTCGACCTGTTAGTCAAATGCGTTTTGTTAAAATAGACTTTTTCACTTTTTTTGGTCTTTTGGAAAATGATGTTTGTGCTGTTTTTAGACCCCTCTATCAAGAAATTTGTTTTACATGCACACGTATAAAAATTGCGGTTTTTATCCAACGCAATCATAGGTTTGAACGTTGTTTTTCAATTTAGATTTATATATATATATATAGAACTGAATAGATGCTACGTTTAAACTGTAAGATGGTCTTTATTTTGTATATGCGTTTTCAATTAGACTTGTATATATATATATATATATATATATAAGTACGTCTGAGCCAGTGACAACTCTACAACAGATTGATCCATCGGATCACCAGCAGTGATGGTGATACATGGCTGTGTACATTATGTATATACAACTCGTCTAAACATCAACCCAACAATGTTAGATCTGTAAATTTGCTTTCGCAAATTTTTTGTTCTTCCCTCGCCGGGATTCGAACCCATGCTACTGAGATATCGTGACACCAAATCGCCTGTCTGTAGCCGTCCCGCTAGACCACACGACCACCTGGGCTTCATAAAAATGAAGCTTTCGGTGGCCGGGTGTTACCTTTCCACGTCAGTTTTAATCTAGCGTCGTACTACAGTACATGATATATAAGGCATGAAGATGTTATTTTTACAGATCAGCTAAATTATCTATAGTAAAGGATCCTACAAATTAATGTAAGATACAGTCACAGAAAATAATTATATTTATAAGTACGTCTGAGCCAGTGACAACTCTACAACAGATTGATCCATCGGATCACCAGCAGTGATGGTGATACATGGCTGTGTACATTATGTATATACAACTCGTCTAAACATCAACCCAACAATGTTAGATCTGTAAATTTGCTTTCGCAAATTTTTTGTTCTTCCCTCGCCGGGATTCGAACCCATGCTACTGAGATATCGTGACACCAAATCGCCTGCACTGTAGCCGTCCCGCTAGGCGAAAGCAAATTTACAGATCTAACATTGTTGGGTTGATGTTTAGACGAGTTGTATATTCTGTTATCCGAACATACGGGTATTTTTAAAATCAGTGATCTCCCTTTCTTAGTAACGCCGATTTCCGTTGATAAGGCGGTGAAACATTGTTAGCTTAAAGTGCAAGAGAATATGCCGGATTGATAACTTTTAATATAGTTTCATCGTGAATGAATAAGTGTATTGTTTTCTTCATGTAGATATGGCCAAGACCTGTCGTGATGTAGGTTGTAAAAATCGTAACTTGAAAGCTGAAATATGTATTAATCGTTAACACTAAAAATGCAGCTACAAAGTTCAGACAAAGTAAATCTTTCACTTTTAATTGTATAATCTGCAGGAAAATAAATTCAAACCATTCTTATTATTTCAGTTTTTTCTTTCTTTCTACTGTATTAGATACGAAGACGGCTTACCGTGTGAGAATAAAAATCCCCTTAAAAAAAAAAAAAAAAAAAAAAAAAAAAAATAGAATAGAATATCATGAATATATTTGATCTAGAATGTGTGTATATTCCTGTTTGGCAAATATATGCAGTGAAAACAAAACGGTCCATGAGTGATCTTATGCCTTGTTTGATTTTCCTTAATCAAGGTCATGTGCAAATTAAGTTGGGTAATAAAAATGTCGACATCAAAGAAACATTGAGACAGGTGAATTAAGACGAGGAAAGGTAACACCCGGCCACCGAAAGCTTCATTTTTATGAAGCCCAGGTGGTCGTGTGGTCTAGCGGGACGGCTACAGTGCAGGCGATTTGGTGTCACGATATCTCAGTAGCATGGGTTCGAATCCCGGCGAGGGAAGAACAAAAAATTTGCGAAAGCAAATTTACAGATCTAACATTGTTGGGTTGATGTTTAGACGAGTTGTATATACATAATGTACACAGCCATGTATCACCATCACTGCTGGTGATCCGATGGATCAATCTGTTGTAGAGTTGTCACTGGCTCAGACATACTTATAAATATAATTATTTTCTGTGACTGTATCTTACATTAATTTGTAGGATCCTTTACTATAGATAATTTAGCTGATCTGTAAAAATAACATCTCCATGCCTTATATATCATGTACTGTAGTACGACGCTAGATTAAAACTGACGTGGAAAGGTAACACCCGGCCACCGAAAGCTTCATTTTATGAAGCCCAGGTGGTCGTGTGGTCTAGCGGGACGGCTACAATGCAGGCGATTTGGTGTCACGATATCTCAGTAGCATGGGTTCGAATCCCGGCGAGGGAAGAACAAAAAATTTGCGAAAGCAAATTTACAGATCTAACATTGTTGGGTTGATGTTTAGACGAGTTGTATATACATAATGTACACAGCCATGTATCACCATCACTGCTGGTGATCCGATGGATCAATCTGTTGTAGAGTTGTCACTGGCTCAGACGTACTTATAAATATAATTATTTTCTGTGACTGTATCTTACATTAATTTGTAGGATCCTTTACTATAGATAATTTAGCTGATCTGTAAAAATAACATCTTCATGCCTTATATATCATGTACTGTAGTACGACGCTAGATTAAAACTGACGTGGAAAGGTAACACCCGGCCACCGAAAGCTTCATTTTATGAAGCCCAGGTGGTCGTGTGGTCTAGCGGGACGGCTACAGTGCAGGCGATTTGGTGTCACGATATCTCAGTAGCATGGGTTCGAATCCCGGCGAGGGAAGAACAAAAAATTTGCGAAAGCAAATTTACAGATCTAACATTGTTGGGTTGATGTTTAGACGATATATATATATATGAGTCTAAAAGATTAGGTAACAATACCGATAAATAGATGGAAAACATAACACTAAAAAGTGTTGAATATCATCGCACAAAGATGGAAAAACTGAACAGATGATATAAATTATACGAAATGTTGATGAATGTTGATGAATGCTGCAATTGTAGGTAATTGCCAGCCTTGTGGGGATAAGCGCTGCAAATGTTGCAACCAATTGCAGCATTCATCAACATTTCACAGTAAGACCACAGAAAAGACATACAAGATCTTCTGCAATGTCAACTGCAAAAGCTCAAACGTGATTTACGTTCTTGAGTGTCCTATATGTGGTCTCCAATATGTTGGTGAATCTATGCAGCCATTTCATAAACGCCTCGATGGCCACAGGAGTGACCGCACAAAAAAACCGTATATTCCTGTCAGCCAACACTTCAGGTTACCAGATCACAATCTGAAAGATTTTGATCACATGAAGATCCTTGTGATCGAACAGGATTGTACATGGCAAAATAGGCAAAGAGAGAATCGGGAGAAGTTTTGGATAAAAACACTGGGAGTCCTCCATCCAGATGGAATCAATAGAAAGAAATAATTAAATTTACAGTCTAATGTTTATATTATGATATTCAGGATTTTGGATTAAAATCAATCGACCAAAACTTACCTGTATTATTACTGATCTATGTTTACACCTTATACATTATATATCAGTATTGTTAAAACTTTTAACAATGAGGAAGGCCATTTGTTGAGCCGAAATATTTGCAATTATTGTATAATTTATATCATCTGTTCAGTTTTTCCATCTTTGTGCGATGATATTCAACACTTTTTAGTGTTTTGTTTTCCATCTATTTATCGGTATTGTTACACAATCTTTTAGACTCGTATAATTTTCCCTGTTTGTGTAGTATTGTCAATTTTGATGATCCAATACCTATTAAGTTTACTGGTTGGTAGATTCTTATAGACTCTATATATATATATATATAAGTGCCTATATTATATTTTTGTAGCTTGAACTACACAAAATTTGAGTAAAAGTTTAATAAAATTTGTTGATGTTCTATAAAAATATATGTTTGTAAATTGTCTAGAATATATAAAATATTTTGCCGCTTATTGTACATAGCAATTCTTAAATCAAAACAAATAGTTGTTTTAGTTAAATAGAATGAAGTTCAGGATTTATTCCTTTGGTTTTGGATAGAACTGTTTTTCATCTCTCTCATTAAGTCCATCAGGTTCAAGAGTACGTAGCTGATGCATCCAGAACCTTTCTCTGTTTTCTCCTTTGGGAGTCCCAATTTTGGTTTACCTCAATTATTTGAAAGGTGATATTTTCAAAAGTATGCCCTGTTCTTAAGAGGTGTCTCGTAATTGGACAGTTTCTTCCTTTTGTATGAAAAGACCGGTGATTGTTAAGTCTGATGTTGAATTTCGTTTCTGTTTCACCAACATACTGCAGCTTGCAAGTTCCACAAGTAAGAATATAAATACTATTTTCCGTTTTGCAATTAGATGTAACATAGATGTTGTATCGCTGCTTTGTTACTGTGCTGCTGAAAGAGTGGTCAGTGTTGGCGACTTTACAGCACATACAATTGGTTCTTCCGCATTGTTTGTAACACCCAATTTTAGAAGTCTCTTGTTTCTTTACTTTAGATGTGACAAGTATGTCTTTGAGATTTTGGGTCTGCGATAGGCAATAACAGGAGGTGATGGAAAAATTTCTTTTAAGGAAGAGTCATTTTCGATAAGACGCCAGTGTTTGCGGATAGTAGATGAAACATTTGTCAAATCGGGATGGAAGGTGACAATAAAACGGAATTCTATCTGCGCGGGTCGTCTTATCTTTGTATTCCATGAGGATATCTCGATCTTTTCTTGGGCTTTATCAAAAGCGTCTGTGATGTTTTGCTTTTGTATCCTCTTGATTTTAGTTGTTTTTTAGTTGTCCCAAACGATAGTTGAGTTTGGATTCCGAGGAGCAAATTCGCTTTAGTCTGATGGCTTGACTGTAAGGTATGCTCCTGGAGCAGTGTTTCGGTGACAACTTTTGGAGAAAGGAACTGGTGTTTATCAGTTTTCTTTGTGTGGAGATCAGTTGTAATGACCCCGTTTTTTACAAATGTGGTGGTGTCGAGAAAAGCAATTTTCTCGCTTGAAAATTCAGATGTAAATTTAATTGAATGATGGAACTGATTACAATGATCTAAGAAATCTTGTAAATGTTCTGCAGTATCGTTCCATTTCATGTCAATATCATCAATAAAACGGAGCCATGACAAGGGTTTGTTTACGAGACACCTCTTAAGAACAGGGCATACTTTTGAAAATATCACCTTTCAAATAATTGAGGTAAACCAAAATTGGGACTCCCAAAGGAGAAAACAGAGAGAAAGGTTCTGGATGCATCAGCTACGTACACTTGAACCTGATGGACTTAATGAGAGAGAAGAAAAACAGTTCTATCCAAAACCAAAGGAATAAATCCTGAACTTCATTCTATTTAACTTAAACAACTATTTGTTTTGATTTAAGAATTGCTATGTACAATAAGCGGCAAAAATATTTTTATATATTCTAGACAATTTACAAACATATATTTTTATAGAACATCAACAAATTTTATTAAACTTTACTCAAATTTTGTGTAGTTCAAGCTACAAAAATATTTTTTGTCATGCATCCGATTTCACCTTGAGAGATATGGCACGCCTGAACCACCTTTATTAATTAATCTTAGATTATCTCAGATAAACTAGGATTATCTCAGATAATCCCGGTTTATCTCAGATAAACTTAGATTATCTCAGCTTAATTCAAATTCGAGAAAATCCTAGTTTATCTCAGAAAATACAGAAAATTCATTATCCGGAGAAAATCCCGGTTTATCTCAAAATATTAAGAAAATCTAGGTTTTTCTGAGCGATTTTCAGATAATCCTAATTTATCTCCAGATAATTAGTTTTCTCAATTTCAGATAATGAATTATCTCATTTCTCGAGAAAATCTAGGTTTATCTCGGATTCTAAATATACAAAAGAACAATGTAACGAGTGTTTTAATTGGACGACAATCCGGCATTTAACGTTTTACTTTCTCTTTGAAACCATGATGGTGACGAATTCACTTCCTATTATTGGGTGAACGGGGATGTGCCAAAATATGGGTCATAATTTTGCGAGATTTTATATAAAAATTAGCGTCCTTTTTCAGAGGAGGGGTGACATTCAGCATACGGCACGCAATTTTTACTTATATTATTGATCGATCGCTGTGTTATTGTGTCATTTATCACTACTCGTGGTGTGAACATCACCGTTATTGACACCTGGACAAGCGAAATTTGTTGAATCAATTATAAAAACAAGTAATATACAGAAGGGCTGATTATATACAATATACATATACTTTGTACATACATAATAAACAAATTTGGTAGCTATTTCTTTTACACAAACTGACTGTTTATTACCGACGGCTAATTTCGACATCGATAATCATTGAATTCTCATGTTTTAATTTATTCAGTCGGTTTTAATTTTTTAATCGTGACAAAGTTTTGTAAAATATTTAATTTTAACTATTGCATTATTTCGTCATTTGTCAGTAAACAAAAAAGATAACACTAGAAAGAAGGCAACTAAGTAATCCAATACACAAATAATGCACGATTCAATTATGGAAAAAACATTATTTCATCATGGTTATTCATAAGACATAATTTTCATTTTGTTTTCAAAATAATTAAATACATAAGAGTTTATATGCCACGAACCTTAAAGCGCCAGTTATTAATTGTAGGATATAAACAATAAATGTACATTGTCTGATATACAAAATGTGTGTGTACTCGCTAACACGGGTGTCATTCGGTTTATCGAGAGAAATGATCGTGAAAGAATATCTAACGGAAGTCAAGTATTGCGAGACGATCGTGAAAGCTCTGGTGACGGATCGTGAAAGAAATTTAATCGAGAAGACATATGAAAAGTCAGTAATTAATCTAATTTAATTAATTACACGGACAAATTTACAACAAAATAAAACTGTCTGTCAAAATGGTTCAACATTATGATCAGTATGTGAGAAAATCCAGTTCTAAAAGTACATATTAGTTTTTACAAGACAACAAAAGGCATATTGCTCCTCGACATTTCAGTGACATCAAAATGTAAACAAACATGATTTTTTCACAAATTCGAATAAAATAAACTATTTTTCTTCGAAAAAGGGCATTCTATTTGAATGCATCAAATGGTTCTCATAGTTATTTTGTATAAACATAATCTGAAACTTGGTAAAAAGAAATATTTACACAAAATTGATATTTCGGATCGTGAAAGATCACGTACCGGTTTTGAAGATCGTGAAAAGGATCGTGAAAGATCTGATGCTACGTTCAAATTATTCTTCAGTTATAAATTATGATAATTAATATTTGTTATTGGTATTAAAAAAAACTAGATTGGCATGACTGACCCGGGTCTCTTTTGTTGGTGAATAGGGCTATAATCGTGCAATGCCATTGGATCTAATATCTTATAATACCACACAGACTTGGTAAATTGTATCAATACCAGTCCATTTGTCCGTCCTTCATAAGTATTGTTTTTTTATACATTAAGATGTTTTATTTTGTATTTATAACTTTGAATTCTCATTGTTATGCCCATTATATTTATAAAGCTTACATACCTGTATGCTATAGGGCCACGGTATTTGGTGTATGGTGTACATGTCTGTCTGCATGTTTCATATATGACTTCAATTGTATTTGATATATTGAATGATAATAAGATGTCTGTGTCTGACTGTCGGTCAGGGTTCATATACTTTCGACCTCATGTTCCGAATTAATTGGCCAAACATAACTTTTACATTTGTCAGTTTCTAAGGTACTGTAAGCATCGGAACACCTATATTTGTTGTACGGGATTTTTGTAGAGATCCGCATGGCATGGTTCATCTGACCTTGACCTCTTTTTTTTTGAATCATTGATAATCTTAAGCGTATGTGACACTTCTAGTAAAACCCTTAATATTACAGAAGTTCAACAAATATACTATCATAAGTAAAGCAGACGAGACATTTCAGCATTTGCGCTCTGGTATTCTTTAGTCTGTAATATATAGATATCTCATTGGAAATCAATCCACATCTGCTACGTTGTATACAAAGATACATATAACTTATTGGCCTTGAATGTTTGTCCCTAATATTTTATTAACTATGTATTTACATTCAGGTATCACAGATCAAATTTATTCGTTCATAGTGTGTTAATTTACGTTTTTTGATTGAGTTAAGCCTTCCAATTGATATTTTATCGTGTGTTTTTCTATGTTGTGATGTTATACTATTGTTTCAGAAAAAGGGAGAAGGTTTGGTACCATTAAAACGTTTAATCCCGCTGCAAATGTTTGCACCTGTCCTAAGTCAGGAATCTGATGTACAGTAGTTGTCGTTTGTCTATGTAATTTATACGTGTTTCTCGTTTCTCATTTTTTATATAGACTAGACCGTTGATTTTCCCGTTTGAATGGTTTTACACTAGTAATTTTGGGGCCCTTTATAGCTTGTTGTTCGGTGTGAGCCAAGGCTCCGTGTTGAAGGCCGTACATTGACCTATAATGGTTTTCTTTTATAAATTGTTATTTGGCTGGAGAGTTGTCTCATTGGCACTCACACCACATCTTCCTATATCTAAGAAAGTATTGTTGCACAAAATGTTGGTTATCGTTCAATCTCAAATTTTCATGAAAGATACTGTTTTTGCTATAAGTTTTTGGTTGATGGTTAACTTTTTGGTTTAAACGTTGCATACCCATATTATTGGTTAAATAGTGGCAGTCTGCCTGAATTGTACTAGTCCGATTCTCAGAGCTGAATTTTTCACACTGATTTAGACACGTTTTAAGTTGTTTTTTAACTTTAGAGGTAAAGTGTTGAATTTAAAAAAACAAATGATAGCTTTCATGTTCGTTCTTATCAAAAAAGTTACAGGCTTCAACAAGTTACAGGTACATCAAGTGGTAAAAGAAATATTGATTTCTGATTATTAAGTCTGGTCACGCATTATCTTTCACGATCAAAATAATGCGTTGCCTGATCTTTCACTATCAAGTTTGATGAAAAATCAACAAAATTCAAGGTTTTCATAAACAAATGAACGATTTTAAGGGAAGAGCATACTTTTATTTTACTGTACTTTCGGACACAACAAAGATTAAATTTCAAATATATCATGATATATTGAAATATGACCATTATAGGTACAAAAACGTGTTTTTTTAATTAATCCCATAGACATGCATTGTGCCTTTTGCGTTTTTTCATAAAGTACTGCATATTTTCTTTATCTTATTGCACAGTAATGTTGAGGAAGTTGAATCATTTTGACAGACATATTTTTTTGTTCGGATTTGTTCCGCATTTTGAAAATTCAGCGCTCTGTATATCTATCACCACTCTTTTTTTAGATTTTAAGAAGGCATTTGATACAGTAGATCACAATATACTTTTATCAAAACTAAAATTATACAAATGTGATGACCACTCTGTAAAATGGTTTTCATCATACCTCTCTCAGAGAATGCAAAAAGTTAAGTTAGGAACCACTGAATCAGAATATAAAACTGTAACTTTTGGAGTTCCTCAAGGTTCTATACTTGGACCTTTATTGTTCCTTATTTATATATAAATATATTTTTTCTTCTTCTATTGAACATGGTTTAAGTTTTCTGTGTTTAGTGGACAGTTATTTGTCTTATTGCTATGTACATGGAATTTTATTGCTTTCTTAGCCCATGGAAGTGTGTAATTGTAGTACTTCCATGCTTTCCGTATGTAGCAGTTCAGTGTTTCTGTTATTCCGTTTTGTTTCCTGTTATAGTTGATGTGTTTCTCTCAGTTTTGGTTTGTGACCCGGATTTGTTTCAGTTAAATCGATTTATGACTATTGAACATTGGTATACTACTATTGCCTTTATTTCCATTCCTTTAAAAAAAAGGGTATTTGTGTCCATTGTCAATGACGTTGTCTGTCCTTCAATGAAATCTGTCTTTTAACGACCAAGGAAAAAAATTATGTCCTTTAACGACTTTACTTCTATCCTTTGATGATTAAGGCTCTGTCCTTAAACAGCAAAAGATCTGTCATTAAAAAACTAAGGAATCATTCAAGGACGAAGTATGTACATATGCCATTAGGTGTAAAGTAGTACACGTTCAAAGTGACAAAACATATTATCCACATCTTAATTATGCACAAAAACAGATGTCAGCTGTCAAAACATTAATTCATGTAAAAATATATATCCATGTGGTCAATTTCCATATGATTGTTGTTTTTATCATAAAACCTTGTACATTCTCCATATCTTTATAAAAAACTGAAAGGAATCACTTATACTTTTTAGAATTTTTCATCTACTGTCTAATTAAAGTTTGCAACATATTACGTTACATGTCAGACACTTAACAATATATCGTTAAATGCTTGTGCTTATAGCTTACCAGGTGTTCATCGAATAAAACAGATTAAATTCAGTGATGCGCTTGATTATTGAAAAAAAAAAGTTTTCTTGACTTGTCTGGAATTGTAAGTCTTATTTCATTTTCACACGTAGCCATCACTTTTAGTGCAGACTTTTTCAATCGGATCCGAATATAGCTCTTCCATAATTAGAAGGTTTGGAGTAAAGTTCTTTAAAATTTCCTGATCAGGTCATGCATCAAACTCCCGGCAGTCCCCAACTCCGATCCTACTCGACTCTTATGATGTTGTAAAGAAAAGTAGTTTCTGAACGGAATCGATCAATGCACGCAGTTCGGTCATGGATGTGACGGTTGGGTTCGGTTTTATTTGGACTTCACCTTTTACTGATCTTAATTTTGTTTTGTTTACACCACTTGTATTGAAAAATTTGATTAGAAGTACAATTTCCGTTTTCTTTACCTCGTACAATAATTGTAGACTGAAATATTAAAATATTTTTAATAAGTGGTCATGTCCTTCTCTTAAATAACATGTATCGATTCAGTCAACGTTTTTTTAAATGTTGCCTCTTATCGTGCTTGGTTTGTGCAATATTGTAAAAATAAAAAAGCATAAGCCAAAGAATAGCAGACAACACCATAGCCGAAAGAAAACGACGAACAAATAACATTCCACAAACCAAAGACTGAGCAACACGAACCTCACAAAACAAAACGTTGTTGAACTCAGGTGTAACTCTTCTGCATTATTTCGAGATATATTTTACCCCACAAGTTTTTGACATCAGTATGTCAATAGAATATTTTTTACAAAAAAGAAAAAGCCACGCAACAGATAGCATTTCTTTTTTATTTAAAAAGAAACTGTCGCTCGACATGTAACATAGCGTGCAGTGTCCATATCACAAATCACCGTTGATATTTTTGTGTCACTGCATTTCTTTTCATTAGAGTGTTATTTTCTTACAATCTTTACATCTCACAAAATTTACCTGTTATACTTTTCAAATTCTAAAATATTTCATTTCCTGATGAAATAAATAGATAATAGTGATGTATTGTTAATAACAGGAAAATATGAAATCGAAGGCTATTATATGCATTGATTCAATACTGATAAAACAAGTTTGTTATTATTGCTGTTTCTGCCTAATTTAAAGTCATATACTATAGTCTTATTGTAGGTATCAATGATAACAGAAAAAACATGTTTCATTTTTATTGATACAATGGTTATTTATAGAAATATTTTGGACAAAAGAAGCGAGCAAAATCTTTTATCTTTCTTCTCTTTTGTTTTGAAAAACTTCCTTTTATGTTTGTCCTTGTTTAATGAAGATGTGTGTTTAAAGATGTCATTCCAATGCAATATATAATAGCTTACTATCGGGAAATTATATTTTTAGAATTTATCATTTATCAACTGTAAATACATTAGCTTAAACTTGAAATTTTGACTATCAATTAAAGTCGATGAGGGATATTCTTCAACGAGACAGTCAGTCAACTGTTACAATAAAAAAAAATGACAACGGACATTTCAAGGTCAACATACGTCTTCAACAACACAAGCCCTATATAGTTACGATTCTAACCACATCTTAGATAAATTATACAGAGGCTACTGGAGACATGAACAAAGCCTCAGCAGACTAATACAAAGAGTAAATCCGACGTTAAGTAAAAGTGGAAACAATTTGAAAATAAGAATTACTACAAGAAGTTATTTGTTAATATTTTAAGCACAGAAGCATTGATAACAATGTGTAAAAAGTGAAATAACAAAAATACCGAACTCCAAGAAAAATTTAAAACGAAAAGTCCTTTATCAAAGTCAAAATCAAAGCTTAGATACATCAAACGAATGGAAAACAAATGTCATATTAATGACTTGCTGTATCTTAAATCGGACTTGTATCTCAAATATCTTTTTTGGAAATTACTGTTCATCGGCGATGACATTTACAAAAAGGTGGTTATGAAGATATAAGACAATTTCTGTGTCATTTGGTCTCTTGTGGAGAGTTGTCTCATTGGCAATCATACCACGTGTTCTTATTTTTATATTGTTAGCGTGTTGATGATGTTTATCTAGAACTTTGCATTTAGATACTTATTTTTTCAGCATTTTTCTCTTTCTAGACGAGTTATCCCTATAATGAACTTTCCATTTAAGGAAACAACATTACAATAACACCTGCATATGGTGTATATCATGTCTCCAAGATGATAGGATATTCCAGGGCTTGTCCTTCAGTTATTTATTGTGATTTCAATGACAGAGGCTTGCTGTTAAGCCCAAAGGTTCTTTATCATTTCTTTTTTTTTAATGCTGATGTCATTCATGATTGTCCATTATGGAATATCAAGAATATCAATGTCGGAGAGGGTTACGGATATTTTCAACTTGTATCGCCAATCCCGTCCTATCCCGCCTTCGTTTCCTCGTTTATGACATCAGCGAAATAGACCTGGCACCAGATTACTACTTAACATGAGTAATATGACCAGGGTTGTCAGTGGAACAGGGACTTCTTGTCCGTCTGTAGCATCCGAGTTTACCTCCAGTTGCTTGTGGGGTTTGTCATACTCATTCTTAAGTCATCTATGTAAATCCATTCAGTTTATTTAATTTGAAAACGTTAACAAATATAAATCTAATTCATTGCAAAGTGTGGCGTCCTTCAGGGATCAAAACCCCGTTTTAATAGCGTTTGTTTAAAGGTTAATTATGCATTGGCCACGTGTCGCTAAAAAAACAAACTGATTAACAATGTAATAGAGTTGTAAGGTAATAGATATTTCAGGTATTGGGCATTTGTCATTATCATGATTAGATTATCTAATTGACAAAAACACTTTATAATTATAGATTATCGTTGATCATCTCAACGAGATTGATTTTCTCGCTTGAGCCGGTACGGCGAAAGCGAGAAATGCAATCGAGTTGAGATGACCAATGATAATCTGTTTATCGCTATTTTACCTATGACGACGTTGTCACTTTCATGTCAATTTCATTAGCAACGCCACGTGCATGCATAGTTTCTAGCGATAATTTTCCATCTCAAGCGAGTAGCATGATATGAAAATTATCACAAAAAGATCAAAGGAAAATGCACAAAATAGCGATAATTCATCTTACCAAGTAAGTACTAAAATATAACACTTTGCATTAAAATGGATGATAAATTCCTGCACCATATTTCACTCTTTTAATAGAGAAAATTAAGGAAAGAAAAACGGCGCGTGATATTTTTCTTTTAAAAGATTATAACTTTCGAAAAGGAAACTCATTAGAACTTCGAAATGGTGTATTTCAACTTTGCTAAACTTATTTCAACATTTTAGTCATTTGTCCTAGTTAATTGTACGGATGCCAGATTTATGTAACATATTTCACTATCTTCATAAAGACATATACGGATATAACATTCAAATTCTCTTTAAAAACCTCTCAAGACAAACTTCTAAATTCTAGATCCCTCTGATCTTCATTATTATCAATACACTTGTCATACATGTACATCCTGAATAAATCAATTGTTATTTTTATCAAATTTGGAAATTTAAAACTTCTAAAACGTTTCCCGTAAGAGCTTAATCTTTCATTCTTCTCTATCTGTATAGATGCACCATTGTATCTATATCTTATCCCTTATGACCATGAAATTTTCCTCCAATGTGTCGTGGCTTTCTATTGGCTACTTTTTTTCAGTTAATCGATTTTCTCAAAATTCTCAGATAATCTCGGATTATCTCAGAATTTTCAGATAATCCCGGATTTTCTCCAGTTAATTATTTATCTAATTTTGTGAGGAATATAATGAATTATCTCAAATATGCATTAAGCTGAGAAAATCCCGGTTTATCTTAAAATTCTGAGATAAACCGGGATTATCTGAAAAAAATCGAGATAATCCGGGTTTATCTGAGCTTAATGTAAAATAGTGAGATAATCCTAGTTTTCTGAGATAATCCTAGTTTATCTGAGATAATCTAGGATTATCTATAAAATCGTTCAGGCGTGCCATAGAGATGCACACGCCGGATGAAGCTAATTTGTTTAGCGAAATATTGCGTGAATAATATAAAATATAATAACTAATTTTATAACACTCATTAGTGTGTTAAAGTTACATTCTTAGGCACTTATATAATTTAATGTAGTAACTGCATCAGTTTATTTACCTAGATAGATTGAATGTTGATTGTTGCTATTTTTAGACACTATATACTATTTTCCCAGGCAACACGCATGACACATCTTATTTTGTGTAATCCGTTCATATCTATTTCCTCGCAAGATCATGGAAAATAAAACATATTTCAATAAATTGAGAAGTTTAACGAAAAAGAAAATACAGCTTGAACATCATGCTTCAAATCTTAAATCGTACACAGATAACAACACAATTCCAAAAGGTTTAAATATCAAATTGACGCCTCAAACACCGGGTGTCAAGTCCACCAGATTTATGAAACGTTGGGACGATATTTTATTCAATTTTTCTTTCCGACTTCTTCAACTTTTACTCTCCTTTTCTATTTACGGCTACAAACAAATTAATTCGGAAATAAATGAAACGTTTATAAAAACACCCCTGTCTGTTACTCCAGAAGACATGGAAGTAATTCAAAGAAGACTATCCGACATCCAAAGAATAGAGAAACAAAATTTCAAAGCCAAACAGAATAAAAAATTCAAACGAGACCATTTAAACCAGCAAAGTTCCGTTTTGGAAGAAGATCAAATTTTAAACATATTAAAAGAGAGTAAATCAAAACAACCGAGAAAAAGACGTTTTTAAAAAACAGAAACACTCAGTTCAAGATAATTTAGTTGTAAACCTGTCATCAATAGAACTAACTGACTCTGAAGAAAAACTATTGAGTAAAGGCCTTAATTTCTGTCCAGTTCCAGCAAACGTCAATAATTTACAACTTGAGACAGATGTAGAAGCATTTGCCAGGCGTCTTCGTTTGAAAGAACATTTCAATAGACAACAGAAGAAAAATTTAAAAGAAGCCGGAATGAATGAATCTGATTATGAGAGTGATGAAGGAGACATATGCATCCCAAAATTTAAAAAGAAAAGTACATGGAATCCACCTAAAAGCAAAAACGATAATTTGGAATCATTTATTACATCAGTCAAAGCTGAAGTCAGATCTTCAATCAGTAGTAAACAAGTGCGAAATATTTCAAAGTCTGAAAGCCAAGCCATGATAAACTTAAAAGACCGTGATGACATTGTTATCAAACAAGCGGACAAAGGAAGTGACGTTGTTGTGATGAACAAGGCAGACTACATCGAAGAAGGGAATCGTCAGCTCTCCAACACTAAATTTTATAAAGAATTAACATGTGATCCAACCAAAGAAGTCAACAACAAAAATTAATGACGTCCTCTCAGAAATGAATAAAGATAAACAAATTCATGACGATACGTACGATTATCTACGCCCAGACGAAACTTGCACAGCCGGTCGATTTTACTTACTTCCAAAACTTCATAAAGAAGGGATTCCAGGGAGGCCTATAGTATCAGCTAATGGCCATCCCATCGAAAAAATTTCAGAATTTGTTGATTACCACCTTAGACCACATGTTAGACAACTGCCATCTCATATTCAAGATACAACTGACTATTTGAAAAAAATGAATTCCTTAAGTCCTTTACCTAATGACACAATTTTGGTTTCGATGGATGTGTGTTCTTTATACACAAATATTCCAAAAGATGAAGGAATAGCCGCGTGTGAAAAAGTATGGAACACTCGAAAGGATAAATATCCAAAACTGACTGTCTAGTTCAATTGCTCAAGCTAGTGCTTGAAAATAACAACTTTATTTTCAACGACAAGCACTTTTGCAGATTGACGGAACTAGTATGGGAACAAAATGGCACCTTCTTTCGCCAACATTTTTATGGGGATCTTGAAGAACGCATCCTTTTGAGTGTGCCATACAAACCCTTGTCATGGCTCCGTTTTATTGATGATATTGACATGAAATGGAACGATACTGCAGAACATTTACAAGATTTCTTAGATCATTGTAATCAGTTCCATCATTCAATTAAATTTACATCTGAATTTTCAAGCGAGAAAATTGCTTTTCTCGACACCACCACATTTGTAAAAAACGGGGTCATTACAACTGATCTCCACACAAAGAAAACTGATAAACACCAGTTCCTTTCTCCAAAAAGTTGTCACCCGAAACACTGCTCCAGGAGCATACCTTACAGTCAAGCCATCAGACTAAAGCGAATTTGCTCCTCGGAATCCAAACTCAACTATCGTTTGGGACAACTAAAAAAACAACTAAAATCAAGAGGATACAAAAGCAAAAACATCACAGACGCTTTTGATAAAGCCCAAGAAAAAGATCGAGATATCCTCATGGAATACAAAGATAAGACGACCCGCGCAGATAGAATTCCGTTTTATTGTCACCTTCCATCCCGATTTGACAAATATTTCATCTACTATCCGCAAACACTGGCGTCTTATCGAAAATGACTCTTCCTTAAAAGAAATTTTTCCATCACCTCCTGTTATTGCCTATCGCAGACCCAAAAATCTCAAAGACATACTTGTCACATCTAAAGTAAAGAAACAAGAGACTTCTAAAATTGGGTGTTACAAACAATGCGGAAGAACCAATTGTATGTGCTGTAAAGTCGCCAACACTGACCACTCTTTCAGCAGCACAGTAACAAAGCAGCGATGCAACATCTATGTTACATCTAATTGCAAAACGGAAAATAGTATTTATATTCTTACTTGTGGAACTTGCAAGCTGCAGTATGTTGGTGAAACAGAAACGAAATTCAACATCAGACTTAACAATCACCGGTCTTTTCATACAAAAGGAAGAAACTGTCCAATTACGAGACACCTCTTAAGAACAGGGCATACTTTTGAAAATATCACCTTTCAAATAATTGAGGTAAACCAAAATTGGGACTCCCAAAGGAGAAAACAGAGAGAAAGGTTCTGGATGCATCAGCTACGTACTCTTGAACCTGATGGACTTAATGAGAGAGATGAAAAACAGTTCTATCCAAAACCAAAGGAATAAATCCTGAACTTCATTCTATTTAACTAAAACAACTATTTGTTTTGATTTAAGAATTGCTATGTACAATAAGCGGCAAAAATATTTTTATATATTCTAGACAATTTACAAACATATATTTTTTATAGAACATCAACAAATTTTATTAAACTTTTACTCAAATTTTGTGTAGTTCAAGCTACAAAAATATTTTTTGTCATGCATCCGATTTCACCTTGAGAGATGCACACGCCGGATGAAGCTAATTTGTTTAGCGAAATATTGCGTGAATAATATAAAATATAACAACTAATTTTATAACACTCATTAGTGTGTTAAAGTTACATTCTTAGGCACTTATATAATTTAATGTAGTAACTGCATCAGTTTATTTACAAACTGATCCACACCTAGATAGATTGAATGTTGATTGTTGCTATTTTTAGACACTATATATATATATATATATATATATATATAGAAGTCTATAAAAGGACCAACCAGCAAATTTACTATGTACCGGATCGTCTAGAATAGACGATACTGTGCAGATAAGGAAGAGATCTAACATCTGACAATTATGATGCTATCAATACTCGCCTTAAAGACATAACAACTATACAATCCAAAAATTTGAGTGAAAGACAAAACGAAAATTCCGCAGGGATGGTATCGAATATATTCATCCTTCTTTACCATCTGTAGAAAAGAGAAAACGCATAAGACGCTTTAAACGTAGACCACAAAGGACTGATTCACCCTCCAACATTGTGGTCAATCTTTCCAAACACCAATTGACGGAATCGGAAACATCTCTTCTCTCGAGAGGCCTTAATTTCTGTCCTCTACCTGCCCCTGTCAATGAAACTAAATTGTCGGAAGACCTTGACAATTTTGCCAGAAGTCTACGCATTAAGGAATATTTCGCGTCGAAGGAGAATAACAACAAAAGCTCGGATAGTGACTCAGAAATTTCAGAAGACGAGAACAACTACAAATTTATAAAAAGAGTTCTTGGATCCCTAAACCGAGCAAAATGCAACCTTGGAATCATTTATTGACAACTTTAAGTCGGACATTATTAGAAATACCAGAAATAACAATAAACCTTTTGACAATCTTACCAATGAAGAACGGACTGCACTGAAAAAATTACGATCTAACAACAATATCGTCATTAAACCTGCAGACAAAGGCAGTGCAGTGGTTGTCATGGATAAATCTGCCTATATTCAAGAGGCTGAACGACAACTTGGCGATGCAAGGTTCTACCAAAAACTAGACTCTGATCCTACAACATCTTTTAGCAGAGAAATAACTGATAGCTTGATAGAAATGCACAACGATGGTTTCATCGATGACAAAACTCTTGAATATTTGAAACCAGAAAATCCAAAATCGGGCAGATTTTATCTTTTACCTAAAATTCACAAGGCCAATAACCCCGGAAGACCTATAGTTTTAGCGAACGGTCATCCGACGGAAAAATATCGGAGTTCGTTGACTTCCATCTTCGTCAACATATTGAAGACTTACCATCTCACATTAAAGATACAACCGATTATCTTAGAAAAATGCAGGCCTTAAATCCACTTCCCTCCGACACGACACTTGTTTCTATGCATGTCACCTCCCTCTACACAAATATTCCACATGCAGATGGCATTGATGCATGTAAAGAAGTTTGGAATTCCAGACCAGTGAAACATCCACCTACTGAATGCCTGGTCAAAATGCTCACGCTGGTACTAAAGAAAACAACTTCACTTTTGATGGAGATCATTATTTGCAAGTTAATGGAACTGCTATGGGCACCAAATGGCTCCTTCATATGCCAACATATTCATGGGCAAATTAGAAAAACAACTTATTGAATCTTCCATCGAAAAACCGCTTTCCTGGTTTAGATTTATAGATGATGTGGATATGAAATGGAATAAAAGTGACGAGGATTTAGATACTTTCATCACTCATGCCAACAACATACATCCAAGTATCAAATTTACTCATGAGAAATCTAAATCCAAAATCGCCTTCCTCGATACTTCCAGCTCGCTCACAGATGGCATCATATCCACAGATCTATATTCTAAACCTACTGACACTCATCAATATCTGTCCCCTAAAAGTTGCCATCCTCCTCATCTGACTAAGAGCATCCCGTACAGTCAGGCACTAAGAGTCAAGCGAATATGTTCCAACACAGAAACAACCAAAAAACAATTACGTCAACTTGAAACCCGCTTGAAGAGCAGGGATACAAACACAGAAATATCAAAAAGTTTTCAGAAAGCGGAATCAATTCCTAGGAGTAAACTTTTAGAATACAAAGATAAAAGAAAAATAAAAGGACTCCATGTGTCCTCACTTACCACCCATCCCTCAAAACAGCTTTAGTGTCATTCGTGAGCATTGGAAAACAGTCGAAAAGAATTCCAAACTATCCAAGATTTTTCCTGAGCCTCCCATGATAGCTTTTAGGCAACCCAACAGTCTGCGGAACCTGCTAGTGCGGGCTGAAGTGACTGATAATAGAAGTTCTTCTGGAGAATGTCGTTCGTGTGAGGAAAAACGCTGCAAATGCTGCCTACAGATGCAGCATTCATCAACATTTCACAGTAAGGCAACCGAAAATAACTATAAGATATTTTGCAATGTTACTTGCAAAAGTATGAACGTTATTTACATACTGGAATGTTCGGTTTGTGGCCTCCAATATGTTGGTGAGTCAAAGCAGCCTTTCCACAAACGCCTCAATGGCCATAGGAGTGATATCTCTAAGAAGCCACTTCTCCCAGTTTCTCAGCATTTCAGACAATCAGGTCACAAACTTGATGACTTTAATCGCATGAAAATCCTAGTGATTGAACAGAACATTCACTGGAGTGATGCCCAGCGACAGGTTAGGAAAGCTTTTGGATAAAGGAACTAAATGTACATCATCCAAACGGCATCAATAAGAAATACTAAGTTTTGTTTTTCACTCATTTTGGAATGTAAATATACACAGTCACGTATATTAGAGTATCGAGTTTTGTTTATATTATGATGTTCGAGATTATGGATTAAAATCAATAGATTAAAACTTACCTGTATTATTGATCTATTTTAACCTACAATCAGTATTGTTAAACTCATTGACACTGAAGAAGGCTATTTGTTAAGCCGAAATATTTGTCAACACGATTTAATAACAACATCTTCGTATAATACCATCTTATATTAGTACCGTTGTGCAAATCTTTAGACTTATATATATATGAGTCTAAAAGATTGTGTAACAATACCGATAAATAGATGGAAAACAAAACACTAAAAAGTGTTGAATATCATCGCACAAAGATGGAAAAACTGAACAGATGATATAAATTATACAATAATTGCAAATATTTCGGCTCAACAAATGGCCTTCCTCAGTGTTAAAAGTTTTAACAATACTGATATCTATTTATCGGTATTGTTACACAATCTTTTAGACTCATATAATTTTCCCTGTTTGTGTAGTATTGTCAATTTTGATGATCCAATACCTATTAAGTTTACTGGTTGGTAGATTTTTATAGACTCTATATATATAAACAAGTCTAAATTGAAAACGTTTGATAAAAACCGCAATTTTTATACGTGTGCATGCAAAACAAATTTCTTGGTAGAGGGGTCTAAATACAGCACAAACAACATTTTCCAAAAGACCAAAAAAAGACTTGTCAAGTTATATTTTTTCGTTTGGGCTTGTATTATATTTTCCTTCGGGTTTATATGATCCGTTCGTCCTATTTCTAATATTTCGACTCTTCAAAATTCAAGAGTCTATCCTAAATTGAGGTAAATTATATGGCCTTCCAAATACCGTTTCGATCCCTAACTTCACTGAAGAGACATTAATTGTCGAAATCTGGATATGGTGTACTAATTTTTGCACCTTTTGTTTGCGGTATACCATCTTTTCCGCAAGTTTATTGTTTTCTGTTTGGTATTAAATTAATAATTTTAAAAGATCCATTTTGTAACATCTTGTGATCCGTTTATTTGGCAATCGCCAATGGCAGTCAGCAGGGTTTAAGAACATCTGTTGTTCGACCTGTTAGTCAATTGCGTTTTGTTAAAATATACTTTTTCACTTTTTTTGGTCTTTTGGAAAATGTTGTTTGTGCTGTATTTAGACCCCTCTATCAAGAAATTTGTTGAACGTTGTTTTCTTTTTAGACTTGTATATATATAAATATATATATATTATATATATATATACAAGTCTAAATTGAAAACAACGTTCAAACCTAATGATTCGTTGGATAAGAACCGCAATTTTTATACGTGTGCATGCAAAACAAATTTCTTGTTAGAGGGTCTAAATACAGCACAAACAACATTTTCCAAAAGACCAAAAAAGTTAAAAAGTATATTTTAACAAAACGCATTTGACTAACAGGTCGAACAACAAATGTTCTTAAACCCTGCTGACTGCCATTGGCGATTGCCAAATAAACGGATCACCGATGTAATAAATGGATCTTAATTAAAAATTTAATACTAAACAGAAAAAAATAAACTTGCGGAAAAGATGATATACCGCAAACAAAAGGTGCAAAGGTTTTTGTACACCATATCCGGATTTCGACAATTAATGTCTCTTCAGTGATGTTAGGAATCGAAACGGTATTCGGAAAGCCATACAATTTACCTCAATTTAGGATGGATTCTTGAATTTTGAGGAGTCAAAATAGGATGAACGGATCATATAAACACGAAGGCAAATATAATACAAGCACAAACGAAAAAATATAAACAAGTCATATATATATAGAACTGAGTAGCGTTGAAATAAAATGAATGTAAGTACTATCAGAGACAAAATTTTTTTTATTAAAAATCATAAAAATACTGTAAAAACACAAATTTACGGCCACGTAGAGAGACGGGCCCTCAAAGAAAATTAAAATGAAAAATTATAAGAATACAATTTGTTTGTATACAATATCAAATCATAGTAAGGTCCCTCAGGGGCGCAACGGCAAATATAAAATCATAACTCAGTTTTTAAGTACATGTATCAACATATTTTGTATATAAACTAAAAACAAACTGAACCGGCTTTTATTAAACCTATCAGCAAGGCTCACGTAAAGTCTATAGTAGAAAAAAACTTTATTAAAATACATTCATTTGGATCGTCAATAAGACTTGCCAGAATATTCATCATGTTGAATGTGGGCAGTATTTGGAAGAAGAAGACAATTCTAACAGACTTGATGAGTGAAGGGTCCGTCGTCTGTATAAAGAGAGATAACTTGAATTTGATATTGATTTCAAGATGATACAAAATATATAATTATCAAACTCTTAACAAATTACATACTATGTAGCATTCATACCAATGCAGATAAATGTTGCAATTATTTGTCTGATTCATTTAACTTTCTCAGTATAAAAACAGCTGGGCCTGAAATGGTCTATCTCAGATTTATCTAATTCGCCAAGTTTTTATGTTAAAGAAACTCTTTTGAACTACAATTTTACAGGAATATCTAAGTTGAAATGCTGTCCAGATTCAGTTTGATTGAAAATAAATTTACCCTCAGAAGGATGGATTATTGATCAAAGCAAGGATTCAGTCTAACCAGACATATATTTTTCTGGTCCTTAGTCGTACCTTAGGAGAAAACCGCGGGAAATTTACCACTGTTAAAAAAATGGGTGTAAAGACAAGTGGCATTGACCAATTCGAAGACGATGAATATGAAGATGAAGGTGAAGGGAAACACTGTCTGCTAGAAAAAAACAGCTTTGGATATGGATCTGCATGATTTCTTATTTTTACCAAAATATATTTGAATGTTTTAATAATGCCCACTTATGGACCTTGAATGATAATTTTCCCACAGATTTTGTAATTTGTTTTTTAAAGATTTTTTTTCTGAGGGGTGTATTAAGTAAATGAATCCATAGGCGTGAACCCAGCCACTTTTAAAAGTGTGTGGGGGGAAAGGGGGGTCCAACAACTGCAAGTCTGACACATAAAAAAGTGGATTCCAACCATGTGTCCCCATACAACAACATTAGTTGTCAAACAGAAAGAAGGTTCTAACCCCCGGAACATCCCCCTGAATCCACCACTGATTTACAAAATGTCGTTAAAAGATTATTTGTGTACCATTTTGTTTTGCTGATATAATAATATAGAATAAAAGTGCATACTGAAATGTTTAGCCAGATTTATGAATCATGATTGAATTTTATATAGAAATGTTTATAAGAAATTAAGATCTTATATTTTCATGATTTTATAAACTTGACATCAATAATCCATGAAAATGAGGTCAAGGTCAGATGAACCTTGCCAAACAGACATGTACATCATACAATTATTCTATACACTTAATATGGGTTGACATATATAGTATCTAAGGAAAGAGTAACCCTGCCAGATAGACTTTTACATCTTACAATCATTCTATACCATGTATACTATCAGAAGAATGAAACAGGTGAAAAGTACATTGATCACTGAAGTGATCCATGAAATGAGGCTGAAGTCGGGTGAACCCATTCTAACAGCCATCATGGCTAAGTGTTTGCATATATATACCAAATATTTCCTATATATTAAAACAGAAAAAAAATCATGCGATAAAATTAATATACAGTTCTTTAAGCAGTCATGTTAAGAGATAAAGAACAACGATTATGTCAGACATGAGTACACAACTGAACATGATCAGATGATGTGAAGTATTTAGGTATTCTATCTGCTGAACTTTAAAACATTGTTTAATCCTTTGCTGCCACTGGATTAACATTTAAATGTCTCTCATTTTGCAACATGCAGTTGTGGCATGAGAGAAAATGATGCACCAATTCTGAAGCCTTAATTGTGTTATATTTTTGTCCTTTGAATTTTATCCTGTTTTCCTGATTTTATACTTTTATTTTATCTTTCTAGCTGAAAAAACACAACAAAGTGATTCTTTTCAAATCTCAGAAACTGAGAATTGTTTAATATCATACCAAGAATTTTTTGTTTAAAGATGGCCAATAAATTTTCCATTAAAAAAAATATTTTTTCCTTAATTATTTAAATTTAACCATGCTAAATTACAGGTAAACCGATCACCTGTTATCAGCTACTGTTCAGATGTTTATTTCCTGAGTGGAAACCCCAGCAAAATACACCTAACTTAGATAAGCTGAAAAATTTATAGCCTTGATTGGCTTTCATGTACCTGTATAGACTGTGATCGATTTTAAGGTGTCTTTATTTTTTTAAACATGGCCTAACTTATAAAAAAAATGGGGAAAAAGGAAGTAAAGGATAATACTGGAGAATCAACGAAAAAATCAAGTGAGTGAAAATGTTTTATCTTCATGATACATGTACATGTATGATCAATTTTATCTAGCCACTTGATAATATATTAAGTATTTAATTTCGGTGATTTGAAATTGACTTGTTTATACTCTTAATCCTAGATACTAACATCACCACAAAAATGAATGATCATTAATGGATATATGTCCCTTTTGTTTCAATTTCTTTGGACTGGATTCACTATTATTTCTTATAGTCCCTTCAATGGATAGAGTATTGCTGTGACCTGTTGTCAATCAGTCTGTTCATTCATCTGTTCATATGTTGTATTTTGACCCATTGTCTTATTTTGTATGGTAATTTGCATGGAGCAAATCTCTTAAAGGGGCATTAGCTATGATTTAGACAATAATTTAAAATAATATTTCATTTTAAGCCGTCAATTTTGCCAAAATTTGTCAAAATAAGCTACAAAGCATCGCTGATGTATTATTGACTTGCTAGTCAATAATATAACCTCATTGAATTGGTAGGCATGTGACCTTCAATTTAACTCCTTAAATGGGTTATGCATGTACTAGGTGTGTTCAGCTATTAAAAGGAAAAGAATGTCAACATTGAAAGTGAAACAAGGGTGAACCATATGATGACTGATTCGTTCCACAGAAAATCATTCTGATACAGGTAAAAACGATGATTTACATATGTTTTTAACTTATAATATGAAATCAATCAGACCTTGAAAAATCCAATTGCACGCGCTCGCTATCTTTTTATATTTATGTTTATATCGGGTTATATGACAGTTGGCAGTCTTCAGAGGTCATCTCGATGATTAATTAGATGGCGTCTAGACTATAATACATATGAAATGCTGGTACATGTTATAGAGTCCATGCATTGTTAATAGTTTAGTATAAAATTTCGTAATTTGGATATACATTATAAATCAAATATGAGAATTTGAGTCTAATCGGTGAACATGAATTTAAGTCAAATCAGTGAACATGAATTTGACAGCTTATGCCCCTTTAAGATGTGAACCAAACATGTATCTTCAGATAAATAATAATATACTCATACTTGATTTCTTTTAAAGATTTTAAATCATATTTAGAGGACAAGGTTCACTTTATGTCAAATGTGGCCTTGAAATTAAACTTGATCATAAAATATCAAAATGGTCATAATTTGGTTCTTAAATGGATGTATTTCACAAGCATTGCTACTAGGTTAAACAAATCTCTTCATTCTAATACATTCTAGGCTTCAAAGTCAGTAAATTTTGGATATGTTGTCAAAACTGATGATTTTGTGCATTTTTCGGACTTAAAAGCTTGAGGAAACCCTTGGCTGCAACCTAGGACCCAAAGTGTTCAATTGCCCAAAAGTTGCCAATAATATTGAATCCATAGACACCAAAACTTTCTGGATCAGTGGTGGCCTCCAAAGTACATTATGTTAAAAAATGTTAAAAATTATTAAAAATTTGACCACGAATAATGATGTTCCCTAAAACCAAAGCTTTTGAAGGAAATGCAACGAACTCAAAAGTGGTCTATTGTAAGACTTTATTTAAATAAAGCAATCGTGTGATTTATTTTATTATAATGATTGTTTTAATGACAACAGAGTATTTTTTGTTAGATGAAAAAGTTCCTACATACCCATATAAGGGGAGATAACTTAGATAATTAAATTTTATAACGGGGTTGTATAGGAAAATTAACTATTTTGTTTTGTAGCAATAAACTGGTCCAATGACCCCAATTTTTCTTTTTATTTTCTGAAAGCACATTATAATAGCTATCTTCTCATATTTTATTTTGAATTTTTATGATTCAGTTCTCTTTCTATTGACACAAAATTGGTTCTGACATCTTTGCACAACATTTTTGTGACACGTATTTTTTTATTATATTTTTGAAAATATCATGATATCAACAATATTACAGTTTTGCAAATAATTTTAAAAAACATACTGATTTGGATTAAGATTTACCTTAAATAAATTTGATTAAAAAATATGTAATAATTTCTGACAAATTTAAAATCAAGTCTCAGCCACATTACATTAGATGCCATCATGATTTCTTAATTGTTCTATCTAATGATAATTTAGATCGTAAATATTGGTTTTTAGACGTAATATTACACATTGGGCTGTATATCATTTTTGTTTTTCCCTTATTATTTTGTACTTGTACATAAATCAGGCTGTTAGTTTTCCCGTTTGTATTGTTTTACATTTGTCATTTGCCTTTTATAGCTTTCAATGCAGTATGAGTTTTGCTCATTGTTGAAGGGACCTATAGTTGCTAATTTCTATGTCAGTTGGTCTCTGGTGGAGAATTGCCTCATTGGCAATCATACCACATCATCTTATTTTTACAAAATATGGTTTTTAGGCTGAATTATAAATGCCTTCCTGACCCAACTTTTTTCTGTAATGCACAACGCTTCAAAACTCTCATACGAATATACCAAGTAAAATATCATGAATATTCCTGGGATATATATCAAATCAATACAAAGAGATACTATCTAAAAAGAAATACATTTTGTTTGATTGAAGGAAAATATGCATATTACAACATCAATAAGTCATTTAGGTGTGCTTGGATTATGTTTGGAGGACATTGAACTTTGAGGGAAATTTGCTGTGAAACAGATGTTCATATGCAGAAAATCCTTTAAAAATAAGGAATAGAAATATGTAAATTTGAACTCACATACAAGCCAAGAACAAAATATTGCCTTCGCAAACCAAAACATGAATAGCATAGATAAACATTGGGTCATGGGTCTTGAATGAGCCATTTATCAAGAAAATGTGTAAATTGGGCATAGTATATGACTTTTGCAATCTCATAAATTGAGAAAACATGTAATTTATTTGTTTAAATTATTATGAAATACATTCAATTTCAGTATGAACAGGCATTATGAAAACTGAAAGGCTTTCAATACAAACAAACTACTAAAAATTATAATTTTGGAATTAAGGGGCCTGCACAAAACCATTAATTCTGTTGAAGCTCTTGCAAGGAAGAGGGTATACTAAGCCCACTTTTTGGCACATTGAATTCAAAATTCAAAAAGTATTATAAATTTACCAAATAAAATCCTTCAGATGTGAAGAAATTATGAGTCTGTATTTACATTTTTAGCTCACCTGGCCCAAAGGGCCAAGTGAGCTTTTCTCATCACTTGGCGTCCGTCGTCCGTTAACTTTTACAAAAATCTTCTCCTCTGAAACTACTTGGCCAAATTTAACCAAACTTGGCCACAATCATCATTGGGGTATCTAGTTTAAAAATTGTGTCCGGTGACCCGGCCAACCAACCAAGATGGCTGCCATGGCTAAAAATAGAACATAGGGGTAAAATGTAGATTTTGGCTTATATCTCTGAAACCAAAGCATTTAGAGCAAATCTGACAGGGTAAAATTGTTTATCAGGTCAAGATCTATCTGCCCTGAAATTTTCAGATGAATCGGACAATGGGTTGTTGGGTTGCTGCCCCTGAATTGGTAATTTTAAGGAAATTTTGCTATTTTTGGTTATTATCTTGAATATTATTATAGATAGAAATAAACTGTAAACAACAATAATATTCAGCAAAGTAAGATCTACAAATAAGTCAACATGACCAAAATGGTCAGTTGACCCCTTAAGGAGTTATTGCCCTTTATAATCAATTTTTAACCATTTTTCATAAATTTTTGTAATCTTTTACAAAAATCTTCTCCTCTGAAACTACTTAGACAAATTTAACCAAACTTGTCCACAATCATCATTAGGGTATCTAGTTTAAAAAATGTGTCCGTTGACCCTGCCTTCGAACCAAGATGGCCGACATGGCTAAAAAATAGTACATAGGGTAAAATGCAGTTTTTGGCTCATATCTCTGAAACCAAAGCATTTAGAGCAAATCTGACGGGATAAAATTGTTCATTAGGTCAAGATCTATCTGCCCTGAAATTTTCAGACCAATCAGGCAACACGTTGTTGGGTTGCTGCCCCTGAATTGGTAATTTTAAGAAAATTTTGCAGCTTTTGGTTATTATCTTGAATATTATTATAGATAGAGATAAACTGTAAACAGCAATAATGTACAGCAAAGTAAGATCTACAAATAAGTCAACATGACCAAAATTGTCAATTGACCCCTTAAGGAGTTATTGCCCTTTATAGTCAATTTTTTACAATTTTCATAAATTTTGTAAATTTTTGTAAATTTTACAAAATATTTTCCACTGTAACTACTGGGCCAAGTTCATTATAGATAGAGATAATTGTAAGCAGCAAGAATGTTCAGTAAAGTAAGATCTACAAACACATCACCATCACCAAAACACAATTTTGTCATGAATCTATCTGTGTCCTTTGTTTAATATGCACATAGACCAAGGTGAGCGACACAGGCTCTTTAGAGCCTCTAGTTTTGAGAAGTTTGCTATAGCAATACTTTCCTAAGGCGTCAGCCTCAAACTTCCGGTGACAGACTATCGCAAATGTTCTGCTCCAAAATAATGTAGTACTAGTGTTTGAATACTGATTCTAGGAAGATGCTTTTGAAATTT
Source organism: Mytilus coruscus (assembly GCA_017311375.1). NCBI lineage: Eukaryota > Metazoa > Mollusca > Bivalvia > Mytilida > Mytilidae > Mytilus > Mytilus coruscus. The sequence continues at coordinate 106,096,912 of CM029596.1, read as the reverse complement.
TGAGTTCTGTTGAAAAGATTACAGCTTGAATAAAAAAGGAATGAATGTTCACTGACAATTCAGGTGAATTTAACTTCATTTTGAAAATGAGTATCACAAACACTACTTCGCGGATTTGCCATACGCTGAAGAGAAAATCAAAAGAAATCTTTGCGAGACATCGTTTCATTCATGAATATTTCATGAATGAACATTTTCCCATGCAATTTTTAATACGTACGATATTTACAAATGTTTATTATTAAATATAAAGTTAAAGCCCGAGTGTATCGAAAGAATCCCGTATGACTGACATTACTGAAACATGTTTATATTTTGACCAAGCCGTCGGATAATTGACGAGTGATAATAGTTTGAATGAACAATTATACACAGGTGACAGAAATACTCGATAATCATATGGCTTCTATCACGCGCCAAGGATGAGTAAAGGTAAATTCCGGCTATGATAGAAAAAGCATGTTTTTGTCAAAACATCGATCGGAAGGTTTTGATGCCAAAAACAAAATTTTGAAAACTTTTAAATTCCGCTAATTAAATACTAGCTATTTCTTATTCCAAAATGGGTTTTAGGACCTTCACTCGTCCAGCATGCTCACAGTCACGTGGATTGTACGTATCACAGCCTCCTCAGTGTTACGATTAACAATTACATTTGTACAAAAATTGTTACAAGGATAAGGAAGACAAGTCAGCTTCTACTTAGAATAACTCAGTGTACATGGTGTATCAAGACAATTGCTGTAGCAATTATTTACATGATTAAATAAAATCTGTCCATGTAATAGCAAAATGACTTTCTTACTCTTAGTGTTTAACCATGCTGTGGCAGATCCAGAACTTTTTATCCTTACTCCTGGATCAGTATGATTCTTCAAGATTGACATGTAATTAACAGTGTGTCATCTCAACACAGAGAATGATTACTAAAATATATCAAATGAATGGCTGAAAACCAAAAATCTCAGATGTTATTGCTTCAATGCTAAATTTCACAGCATCAACTTTAAAATGTGTTACAGGGTTTTATTAGCACCTCTATGAATCTAGTGTTTATAAACTTTTTATTCCTTTTGTCATACTGCTATTGTTATGTCCCCACCGTATTAAGTTTTACCCTTTTTTTCTGTAAGTATGTACGTCCCTTAGTACTTGTACATACGTCCGTACATCCCAAGATTGGTTTCTGTTCTCTAAATAGATATAGGAAGATGTGGTATGAGTGCCAGTGAGACAACTCTCCATCCAAGTAACAATTTATGAAAGTAAATCATTATAGGTCAAGGTACGGCCTTCAACACGGAGCATTGGCTCACACCAAACAGCAAGCTATAAAGGGCCCCAAAATTACAAGTGTAAAACCATTCAAATGGGAAAACCAACGGTCTAATTTATATAAAACGAGAAACATGTATGAACTACATAAACAGACGACAACTACTGTACATCAGATTCCTGACTTAGGACAGGTGCAAACATTTGCAGCGGGATCTAACTTTAGTTTTCCTAAACCAAGTTGTATGAAACTTATACGCAATGCTTATTACCACAAAACACAGGTCAAGTTGAGTTTTGGTGGCGTCGATTTTACAGTGCTAGAGATATGCTCCTTAACAAATGGAAAAGTTGCTTGAATTTTTTGTTTACGATCTCTAACTTAAGTTTGTCTCAACCAAATGTTATGAAACTTATACACAATGATCATTATCACAAAACACTGATTAAATTTGAGTTTTGGTGGCCTCAGTTTTACTGTTGTAGAGTTATGCCCCTTTACAAATTTAAAAATTGCTGATTTTTGTCGAGCCTTCGACTTTTGTCGAAAAAGCGAGACATAGCTATCCTACATTTCGTCCTTGGCGTTGGTGGCGTCCACAAATAATCACTCTGTGGTTAAAGTTTTTGAAATTTTAACACTTTCTTAAACTATCCTGGATTTGTACCAAACTTGGACAGAAGCTTGTTTATGATCAAAAGCTAGTATCTAGAAGGAAATTTAGTTAAAATTTTGTTCTTGTTTTTCCATATTTTACTAATTAATTGACTTAGCTTTTCTTCCAGTTAACATTACATACAGTCTGCAGTTAAATTTTTCAATACATTTATTAGATTCATAAACTATCCTGGATTTTTACCAAACTTGGACAGAAGCTTCTTACAATTAAAAGATAGTATATAGAGGAATATTTTTATTAATTTTTTTCCTCATTTTTGTTGAGCCTGCAATTAACAGACAAAGTAGGCGATTCACCGGGTTCCGCGGAACACTTACAAATTTTTTTCAATTCCGTGCTCAAACTTTAGTGTGCCTCAACCAAATGTTACGAAATTTATACACAATACTTTTAACCACAAAACCAAGATCAAGTTTGAATTTTAGTGCCGTCATTTTACTGTTATGGTTAGCAATGGTTAGGGTTATGCCCAGTTACAAATGGAAAAAAACCTATAAAATCACAGGCCCTAGATATGGCATGGGCACATAAAGAAATTAACAGAGCTTTCTGTATATTTGATTATTTTATTGATTGATTGATTGTTGGTTGCTTAATGTCCAGTGGCAACTATTTCATGCATATTCAGGACGAGAACAAATTAACAATAAATACAATAGGAAGGTTCTGTAATAGAGGCGTCTGGGATAGATGGTTGGAGAAATTTAGACTGCCACAGGAAATGAGGGTATATTGGATACGGACAGAAATTTAGCCTTCCAACAGGTCACCTACGGACCCCTCAAAGAGTTGTTGCAAGGGTTCTTAACGTGCAAAGAGCGTGGCTGCAAATTTGTACATCTCGCACAGCCAAACGGACGCCCCACTTTGACGAGGGTTTTACCACCGGTTGGAGGAAGACCAATGGTGACCATACTTCTATTCCCCAGTCATCCTTGGGGTTTGATTATTTTAGAACAACAGTTTAAAGGTTGCAATTGAAAATATCAAAATTTTATTTGACAAACATATGAAAAAAAGTGATTTTTGGTAATTGCTGAAAAGAAAATGGTTTATTTAAAAACAAAAAACCGTGATTAAATACATATTTGAAATAATACCCATCTATAACCTATTTGAAATAATACACATCTACAGTTGCAAACTTCCCAGAGGTGCTATCCAGCACTTTGATTAATTTTGTCTTACAGATTGGACTAAGGGCTTTAAACCTCATACATTTAGTGCAAAAAACTGCCAAAATAGACTCATTTTGGGTTCTTTTCATTCATATTTAGCAACAACCTAACCCAAAAAGATATTTTACTATGAGGTTAATGAGTGCAAGATATCTTTTGGGGTGAAGCTGTTGCTCGTACATATTTTGACCAAAAATTATGTGTAAAGATGCCATTTTAGGTCAAATATATAAATTATGATATGTCTATGACGAAGTAGTGACATCACAAGTGACCTTTCTGCACTTAAGTCTCCAGAATATAACAACCTGTTCATTTATCAAAAATTTGAAATAATTTTGAAAGCTTTGAATAACTATATTACCAGTTTTACATTTCCAGGGGCCAAATAATGGCTCTTGGCTTGCCTATTTTGCATATACATTTCTTGGAAAGATTGGAACTTTCCTAAGGCGCCAGCCACCCAAACAGAAAGTGGACAGATTGGCTACTAAATCTATACACACTGACAATTAAGTGGTGTCTATTTTTCTTACAAAATCTGTGCAACAATTATCTGTAATTAATCCATAATTTTAATAGGTTACATTTATCAGTGAAGATATTTTTATATTCTAATACAGGAAATGTATATATTTGCAATGAAATTTATTTTAAAGAAAGAAAAAAAAGGTTTTTTTAGTTATTGCCCTTGAATAGATAAAATATGTACAATGTGGGGGGACATTGGAACTCTGTTCTTTTATTAAGATTTAAAAAAAATGAGTAAACCTTCTTAAATTAAAATATTATGTGAATATGCCTTAAAAATTAGAATTCTCCATCTTTGGACAATAGAGTAAAAACATCATATTAAGTTTTTTGATGTGAAAATTACCCTTTGTCAACCATACATCTTCAATGTCATATATTATTGTTTTAAACAAAATCAATAAGCTATACTTAGAAATGTTTGAACACAGACATGCCCACTAAACAACCATTCACAGATTAATTTTGGGAGATAAAAAAAAGGACTAAGTTTCAAGTTTCTTTAACCATTGGTCCCAGGTTTACTGAGAAACTACAATGATAATTTCTTTTATTAGGTAATTTCTTCTGTTTCAACAAAACATGTCATTAAGTTGCAATTTAAAAGAGGTTATTATGCAAATTTAGTGACCCACTGAAATAACTTTCTAAAAATCTGCAGTAATATAACTTACAAATATGCAATAGTACTATAGCAAGTTGTTCATGTACACTATCACTGCAATGAAGGAGTAAAATGTGATTTTAAATATAAATTATACACATAATTTTTCCAATCTTGCGATTCTTGCCATTAGTGATTGTACATGATTATGTAATGTAGTCACAATCATAAATTTTATTATTTAATTTTCTTCTGTTTATGAGAAGGAAATTTATAAGATGTATTATTATATATAAGTGAAAATTAGAAAAAAAATTTCTGATTGTTTGATAATTTTCCAGTCAATTTGAAATTAATCTCTTTAGACACATGTTGAAATTATTTGCTTGCAAGTTCATGAAAGGGTTCTTGTAACAGGTTGTATTGATGTTAGATACAAATGAACATGCATTTGTCATCTAGTATTAAGTTTTTCTATTGATTTACTTTTGTAAGGTGATAATTTTGGGATGATTTGACAGGATTGTGAGATAAAACATACATTGATTTTGTCTGTCATTTGTTTAAATATGGTCTTTTATATGACTGACAGCTTGGTGGATACCTGCATTTCTGGATAGATTGCTCATACGACCTTGAACACACCTCCAGAACTTGAAAAGAATCTCCCCATTGTTTTAGATATCAGTGTATTAGTGAATATTAGATGATGACAGCTTATCTTTGGGCAGTTGTAAATAAATTTAGATAATAGTACATGCACATGTGATTATAGCTTGAAACTACTAAAATGAGACATTATTGTTTATAAATATGGATTTTCATACATGTTTATGAATATGGAATACCTATAGAAAGGACTAAAATTAAAGATTCCTAAACATGACACAAGTAGCTCCAGATGAAGGCAAGTTTTACATTTTATCTGAGGCTCCAAAGAAGAAGCCTTTGGCCTAGTAAATTTATTAATAGCTCTGTACTCTGTACTCAATAGCTTTGTCTAATGTATGATGGCAGCAATGAGAAGATATTTGGAATACATATTTGCATAAACAGGGATATATATTTTTTATTAGAGGAAAAGGAGGAGGGGAAGTGTTTAAACAGAAGTTAGAGACATGAAAAAACTGAGGTTGTTTATTTGTACATGTAAGTTTTTTTAAAGAGGTGTTGGTGGTTGATGTGATCTTTGAAGTGATCAACATTTTTTGGTGATTTCTGTTGTGTCTATGTGTTACGAGGGTGTGGATGGGAGTTTACAGAATAGAAAATAATGGGCCAAAATATATAGATAAGAGAAAAATGGACCATAAAAATTAAAGAATACAGAAATGAAGGACCCCCTTAATATTTTATTAGGAGTACACAGGGAAAGCACACTTATGTAATCAGGAAATAGATAAACTTTTAAGGTAAAATAGTTATAATACAGGAATAAGCTTTTATTGAATAATTTATATAAAAATAAAAATGTTAAAAGTTGTCACTGCATTATTTTATTTATTTTCTCCTGCATAGATTTACATGACCATATATCATTTCTATCTATGTATTTTTTCTGTATTTTTAAAAAGTGATTTTCCATAGAAAAAAAAATTATATGCTTTCCAGTAAAAAACTTTATTCCAAATGATTTCATTTTTATGTCAAAATTTGGTACTTTCAGGCATTATCTTACTGAAATATAAAAATGCAAATCACCTACACTAATCATTTAAAATTTCATAATTGATGCCCCATATTTCTTGAAAATTTTGCATATGTTGTACAACATCATAGGTGGGGTAATTAGATACACTTTAGAGTTGGCATGGAGTAAGAAAGAAGAAGCATGGGAGCAAACACCTAGTTTTGAGTAGATGGCCAAAAATAAAATTTAGATTGTTTGATGTTGCCTGCCTACCCACCTAAAAGTCAGCCTACCTGAAAAATTTTATTACAAAAATCATTTCAAATTTTTTTTTAAAAGATTTTTTCCTACTCTTCAACATCGTTTTCTTTTCTTTAATATGAATAAGAAGATGTGGTATGAGTGCCAGTGAGACAACTATCCATCCAAGTCACCATGTGTAAAAAGTAAACAATTATAGGTCAAAGTATGGCCTTCAACACAGAGCCTTGGCTCACACCAAACAGTAAGCTATAAAGGGCCCAAAAAAAGACTAGTGTCAAACAATTCAAACAGGAAAACCAACGGTCTAATCCATATAAAAAACGAGAAGCGAGAAACACTTTTTTACAGGCGCCAACCTTCACCCTAACCTGAAACAGTGGTATAACATTACAACATAAAAAGACACACAATAAAATATCAATTGAAATGGCTTAACTCGATCAAAAAGACAATACACAAAAACAAGTAAATATACACTGAACGAATAAGTTTGATCTATGACACAATATAAATAAAAAAGATGTTTCAATGTCAAAAAAACAACTTTAACCTAGGACAAAAAGGCATTAAATAAAGTAAGGTACACAGGTAAATTTAAATATAATAATTTTGTTCAAACATGTTACTTATGCTGTTTGCCAAAAATATAAAATCTCTACTTTCCTATCCAACCTTACAAGGCATGGGTAGGCAACATCAAACAAGGAATTTCTTAAGGGTGGCCTAACTTATCCAGATCATGAATATGGAGTAAAAGTCATTTGAATTGTTCTGTAACTTCAAGTATTTTTAACACATTATTTGCTTATTTTGAAAATATGTCAGGTGACAGATTATGGTCAGTCATCTATAACTTTTGAAACTTTAAATACTGCTTATATATTTATGACAGTTTGGTTTTATCTTTATTTACATTTTTTATACTAAGTTCATGTTTGTTTGGTAAGATTAGTCTTTAAGATGAATAAAAATCTAGATTTTTAGCTCATCTGGAAGAATCTTTGATACAGGGAGGCTAAAGATGCAGTATTTCATGATTGTATTTTAGTATTGTCAGCCAACCATCTGTCACTTTTGTACTTATTAGTCCTTGTAAATTCCAGGCTTACTAGATATTATTCGTCACCTTCAATAACAACTTCTGTGATATTATAATTTTCTTTTCATTCATTTCTCAAAGAAGGATGGAAAAATCCAGTTAATTCATAAAAATAACAGCTGGTTCTTTATGGATAAGAAGTAGAAAAATAATGAGATACAAGTTCAAATAATTGTATTATTTACAGTCGTGTACTGAAGGTTACTGTCCTGATGTGCATCATACACCATAAGCTTGCATTTATGTTAGTGTCAAACTCCTTTGGTGGAGCATATCCAGAAATTGCTTTGTGGGCGTGCTCAAATGTTTATAAAAAAGGGTTCCAATTAGGATGTTCAGAACCATTATATTTATTTCAAAACAGATTTTCCTGAGGGTTCTAAGGATCTGGAAATAGTTTTATCCCTACGAGTCGTTAATATACTCACCGCAAGGTCAACTCAGCTTGACTGTGGGGCGGGGCAGGAAGTTTTTTATATGCAGCTAGGTCTGTGTGATAAAAAAGGGAAAGAAATATGACCAAAATAAAATTACAAGTTAAAATGACCTTACTTTGACTCAACATATTCAATTACTGAGGATTCATAATTATTCATGGGATACCAAAAGAGTTGGTTCACTAACTCGTAATTTAGGCCCTTAAAATCTGATCTATTTTCACTACAAAAATGTGGTGAAAATTTGATGAAAACATGTTAAAATGTCCAATTGTTTCAGTTAAAACACAAATTAAGAGTGGCGCCATCATTCACCCACAAATATTTTGTTGAAATGTTCTCTATATACCATAATTTTTACTTTTCAACAAAAATTTCAGTGGACGAGGAAACGCCACATATAAAATCATGAAAAATGGTTGAAAAACTAGACACATTTCCACAAAAAAAGACGAAAATGAAATCTTTTCCTATTTAAGGCTAATATATTTTTGTATATATAAAGCAGATAATTATACAATTTCATACATTTAACAATATATACGTTTTCTCAATTGAATTGTTTCATATTTTTTATGTCGGGGCCTTTTATAGCCGACTATACGGTATGGGTTCTTCTCATTGTTGAAGGCCGTACAGTTGCCTATAATTGCTTACATCCACTTTATTTGAACTTTGGTGGATAGTTTTCTCATTGGCAATCATACCTCATCTCCATATTTTTATACTTTAGATTTACTTTAATAATTGAAGTTAAAAAAACACCTTTACAGGGCCGTTTATTGGGGTTCCTAGATCTACTCCTTCCATGGGTATAAGTCAACCACAAATTTAAAGGTTTAATATTGTACAAATTTTCTTTAGGCATGTACTCAGACATTTGCAAAAATATGAAATCAAATATCCACGAATATACCATTTTTGAAATTCTGGTAATCCACGAAAAATGGTACCCGCAAAAATAAATGAATCCACAGTATTTGATTATTCACAGCAAAATAGATTACTTAATTAGGATCCTCATTTTGCTATATCAAAGGTGCTGTGGATTAATTGTTATTCGTGGGATACCAATTTTCGTTGATTTCGTGGGTTTAGGTAAACCATAATTTTATATGCTCCATGAAGTACAAAATTTCTTTATGCATATTTTGGCAAAATCACGAAATCAAATACTGTAAATTCAGAAATTATTGCGAGGTTTTTATTAATGCAAATAATGCGACTCTGTGAGTATCGCAATAATAAGAACTCGCATTTTGATAACTAAACCATAGATCTGTATGTAGACTTTTCTAAAATCGCAATAATTAAACTCGCATTCTTGTCCATTTTTGAAAAATCGCAATAATAAATTGACGCAATAATTTCTGAATTTACAGTATCCAAGAAAATTAAATTATTCCTCAATCAACAAAAATTGGAACCCACGATAATAAGTGAATCAACAGTAAATAATCTGAGCAAATCGTAACAAGACGTAATGACAGCCAACTTGGTGAGATAAATTTTTGGTCTTGTTTATTTAAAAAATTATCAATGAGTTATATCGATTCTATTGCAAAGAAACATTTGTTATCTACAAGGAAGTGTTTAAGATACATTTATTATCTGTTACCTGCCAATAATTTGAATGTTTTGTATGCAATGGTATTACATGTACATTTATATGTATCAGCAGGTGCAGTTGTAATTTTTTTCACCTGTTGTTTGATGTTCATACATGTACCTGTATGATTTTACAATCACCATATCAGCTAAGAATGTCCAACATTTACTTAAAGGTTGTTAAATACATAATTATGATGACATTAAAGTAATCTATTATGGACTGACAGCTGTTGTTTAAGTACTTAACAAATCAAATAGGAAATCTATTGATGTTATTTTGAAGCTCGAAATATGTGGAAATCAAAGAAAAAGGTTGAAATAAGATTTACAGTATTGCTCCTAGAAAAAAGATAGCGTTAGATATATATGTATGTCCATGAATTTAGATAGGTACAGAATCCATTAAATGGATTTTTCAGTAGAGTGACATCAGGCATACAATTTAGTTTTTAAATAATTTAACACATAATCTGTCTTTGGAGTAATGAAATAGATATACAAAAATATTTATGTACTTTGTTGGCCAAACTATCTGTCTTGAGTGTACCTGACAAGTGAGGTGTGCGCTTTTATAAGCTCACCAGACTGGCATCAGGCCATCACTTGGCCTCTGTTGTCTGTCTCCTTTATTTTTAACTTCAAGAAAAATCTCCTCTGAAACTGATAGGCCACATGTTACCAAACTTTACCTGGATGTTCCTTAGGGTAGCTACTGTAAAGAAAATTTATCGGAGGATTGGAGCCATTTTCAAACAAGGCCACTGTTACTAAAAATAAAACAGTGGTAAAATGCAGTTTTTGGCTTATATCTCAAAAACTAAAGCAGATAGAGCAAATCTATTGGAGTAGAAATGATCAGTAGGTCAAGGTCAATCACCTGCAGAAGTTTCAGAAAAATAGAACAATTTATTTAGGAGTTATTGCCCCTGAAATATTGAGTTTTAGTAAATTTCAAAGTGTTTGGCTTATATCTCAAAAAATAAAGCAATTAGAGTAAATCTGACATGGGTTTAGATTTGACATGGGTAAAAATTATCAGCAGGTCAAAGTCTATCACCTGCAGAATTGTCAGAAAAATTGAACAATTCATTTAAGACTTATTGCCCCTGAAATGTTGATTTTTAGTAAATTTCTAAGTTTTTGGCTTATATCTCAAAAATTAAAGTAGTAAGAGCAAATTTAACATGTATGAAATTGATCAGCAGGTCAAGTATCTTCACTCCCTGAATGAATTTTTAGAAAAATCTAACAAAACATTTTGGAGTTGTTGCTCCTGAAATGTCAATTTTTTGCAATTTCAATTTTTGGTTATTAATTTGAAAACTATAATAGATACTGAAAATTGTTTAGAACTTTCAGATCTACAAATAATTCATCTTGGCAGAAATCTTCTAATGACCCCTTACAGAATTGCCTATAAATGATGATTTTTACCCTTTTTGCATGTTGTTAGTTGATAAACAGAATCTTTCCATAGTAAAATTGTTCAACAAAATATGATCTACAAGTAAGCCAACAGGGACGAGTTGTCAATTGACCCGTTATAGGAGTTATTGCTCTTGAAAGACATATTTTGCTCAAATTTTGTGTTTTTCACAGAAACTATATTATAAAGAGAAATTGTAATAAGCAAAGGTGTTCAGTATAATAAGATCTACAAAAAATAAGTCAATTTGGCTGAAATTGTCAATTGACTGCTTATGGGAGTTATTACCCTTGAAAGTTGGTGTAACTTATTATTATATAATTGATTGCAATCAAGGAAAAAAATAAATATCAAAATGGCATATATTTTTACCAGGTGAGCAATTCAGGCTCTTTGGAGCTTCTTGTTGGTATCATTTGTTAATCTTATTAATCGTTTTATGCTTGCAAGTCTAATCTAGAAGTAAGCCTATTCTTTGAACCATATTTTGAATGATATATGATCAAATGTTATTTTTGACTGAATGGAAAGAACTGTGTCTTGATCTTAACAGAATATTGACATGGTTCTGTGTCAATTTTCCTCACTTCTAGGGTTCATAGAAAATGCCATGTTTATGTGTCAATGTTCTGTCTTGTTAGAGCTCTCATTCATGCAATGCTTGCCAGATTTTTATTAAATTTATATCAAAATGATTTTATTAAATTTAGATCATACATCTGGTGAATATACAGTTTTCATCTGTTGTTCGACCTTTTTGGTAAAATATACTTTTCACTTTTTGGTCTTTTGGAAAATGTTGTTTGTGCTGTATTTAGACCACTCTACCAAGAAATATGTTTTGCATGCACATGTATAAAAATTGCAGTTTTTATACGCCCGTCAAAATTTTTTGACGGGACGTGTTATGGTATACAAATGTCCTGCATCTGTCTGTCCATTGTAAACATGTCGCACCGTAACTTATCCAAATTTCATGAAACTTAACATAGTTGTTTCTTATGATGGTCAAACGATCTGTATACTTTTTGGTGAAAATAAGATTAAAACTTTTTGAGTTACAGGACTTTGTAACTAAAACAGGGGTGTGTTTTTTTCACATGTCGCGCCGTATCTCAGAAACTATGATTATTGCATAAAACTTCACACACAAGATGACGGGCGTATCATGCGCTCGTGGCGCAGCTGTTTATTATCCAACGCAATCATAGGTTTGAACGTTGTTTTCAATTTAGACTTGTATATATTATATATTATATTATGTCTTGGAAAATTTGGAAAAGCAGTTCCGATCAACTATTTTTACAGGAATTATGCCCTTTTGAAATTTAATTTAAATTGAAAATAGCATTTTCTTGTTGGATTTTTATGAAATTTATAGCAAAGGTATATACATCATCAATGTCTTTGACAAGTTTTATAATCAACGCCTATTAACTATTTTTACAGGAGTATTGCCCCTTGAAAATAAAAATAACATGCAAAAATTGCTTTTCAATAGTGCTCTGTCACGAAATAGAAGTTTACTCATAATATAAGTTCCTAGTGGAAAAAAATATTTTATTTCCACTGGAACAAATATTACAGTATTTTTTCCTTACGTAATAAAGCTTATAGAATATTTGTTCCAACAGGAACAGATATTATGGCATAGTTTATAACAAAGTGTCCAGTGGAACTTTAGTTAGGCGGAACGAATATACGTTGACAGCTTTCACCCCTATATTTCTGGTAGGATATTTGTTTTTACTAAAGAATCTCAAAGAATACAATTTATAATTTGGCCCTTGGACAGATAAAAGGGATGAACTTTCAATACATGGTACAAAAATGCAATAGGCTGGAAAAAAGAATCGAAGTTCAGAATCAGTATAAAGGAATAAACTTAATATGAAGCGCCTGCATACGAGTATATATCTCCCAGTTGATACAATATTCCAGGGCTTGTATTTCCTATCATAATTTCCTTGATTGAGGGTTACTGCTCACAAGGAAGCTATTAAACAAAGAGTTCCAAGTGGTGAAGTTGAAATCATCCCTTCGTAAATTTTATGGACATCACGAGTTGGTTGACTGTTATGGAATATCCGTTTCACAGATGATAGTGGATATGTTCCAAATGTCGTAACTACAATCCAGTCCCCTTTTCCCCGAATGTGACCTACTGATTTAGACTTATTACCGGGTTTGTACTAACACGAGCAGCACAGTCGATTGGTGCCACATGTGGAGCAGGATCTGCTTACCCTTCCAGAGCACCTGAGATCACCCCCAATTTTTTGTGGGGTTTGTGTTGCTTAATTGGTCTTTAGTTTTCTATGTTGTGTTTTTTGTACTATTGTTTGTCTGTTGTTCTTTTTCTTTTTTAGCCATTGCGTTGTCATTTTATTTTCAACTTATGAGTTTGAATGTCCCTTTGGTATCTTTCGCCTCTCTTGTGAATGTATTTATATAAACAAAAAAATGTTTCCATACATTAAAATGAGTTTAAAACTAAGCTTGGCCTTGGTTTCAAGTTTCTTGAACTTGAAACTTAGTACACATGTTCCCTATGATATGATCTGTCTAATTTTAATGCCAAATTAGAGTTTTGACCCCAATTTCACGGTCCACTGAACATAGAAAATGATAGTGCGAGTGGGGCATCCATGTACTTTGGACACATTCTTGTTTGTGTCTGTTTCATTGAACAGTTTGGTAATTTATTTGTTTAATATTTGTTTGGTGTTGAGCATCTGATTTTTTTTTCTTTTTTTGCTGTTTTTCCATTTTGCTCCATTGTAAATCTTTTACAAAAATTTTAAAAGCTTTTGGAACAAAACTTGACAGGAATTAGAAATCATTTTTATAGATTATATCTAAGATTAAAAAAAATAGTGTTCCTTTTTTTTTTGTAATGTCCAACTGTTACAGCATAAACTATGAAGCGACTGAATTTTCCCACTTAGACATATAGCTAAATATCAATCAAACATAAAGTCATTAAAGGGCTGTTTTCTTAAATAAAACTGGGATGAAAAAGTGATTAATGTAAAATACATCAATATTACTAATTTCCATGAATAGGAAATGTAACATATTTATAAGATCAGAAAATGTAACATATTTACCATGTTTATATGAAGTACAGGAAACACAGAAGGCTATTGATATATATATTGAAGGATTTCAGTGAATTTGTGTCTTTTTCAACAACATGTACTTAGAAAAAACATTCAGTTGACAGGAAAGAGTAACTTTAGAAGTGTTGTTTTTTTAATTGTCGTTTTTTATCTGCTTTTTCAAAAGGAAGTCGTAAGTTTTGTTGGTCAACTATATACATATATGGTCGACTTTTACTTGAAATAAGAGGTTATGTATATTTTCTATTAAAAATGATGATGCTGGGAATTATGTATAGATTTATAGTGATTAGGCAATGATTTAAAGTTACATTTGAACCATGGATAACAAGGAAAACAATGCAGATGAAATAGAATTTAACAATATAGATGGGAGAGATTCAAATAATGTTGATGAGATAGATTCAAAAAATTTGGATGAGGCAGATCTTACACATGGTGAGAGTTTTTATATCAGACTGGTAGAATTTTGATTGTACATAAAATTACTGAGCAAATTCCAGCCTTGTCGCCGTTGTCAACACTTAGTTTATCTGTTTAAAAAAAAAAAAATTAAAACATCAATAATTTTGTCAAACCCTGTTGGAATTGTATGAAACCTAGACACATGCTTTTTTACAATCAAAAGACGGTATCGATATCAAGAGCAAAATCTTTCTTTTCTGTATTTTTCTGAGAAATGGACCTAAAAAAGGCCCATGCAGTTAGATTTTCTCATCACTTGGCATATGTCATTGTCGGTCGGTGTTGTCTGTTAACTTTTACAAAAATCTTTTCCTCTGAAACAAATGGGCCAAATTTAAACAAACTTGGCCACACTCATCATTGGGGTATCTTGTTTGAAAAATGTGTCCAAAGACCCCACCTGCCAACCAAGATGGCCGACATGGATGAAAAAGCTTTAAAAAGAGAAAATCTGACAGGGACATTAATTTTCAGAATGTTGAGTTCTACCTAATGTCCATTTTATGTCAAACTGTCAGACGACTTCTTGTAGGAGTTATTGCCCTTAAATGAATTTTACAATTTTTTTTTCATTTTTGCCTATTATCTTGAATTCCATTATAGATCTGACAGAAATTTTAACAGCAAAAATCATCAGCAAGACAAAATTTTCAAATAAGTTAACATGGCCGAAATTGTCAGATGACTCCTTATTTGAGTTATTGCCCTTTAATGATGATTTTTACCAATTTTGTGCATTTTGCATAATATCTTAAAAACTATAATAGATAGAAAGAAACTGTAGAAAGCAAAAATGATCAACAAGGCAAGATCTACAAATAAGTCAACATGGTCGAATTTGTTACTCGACTCATTATTGGACTTCTTGCTGTACAATCAAGACAAATTTTGCTGAAATAGTTAGTAGACTCTTTATAGAAGTGATTTCCCTTAAATGACGATTTTTTTGTGTTGTTGGCAAAAACTCAAGAAGAAAGAGAGAAACTGTAAACAGAAAAAATGATCATCAATACAAGATCAACCAGAAAAAGAATTTTGTCATGAATTCTATTCTAGTCTACAATGTTGGAGAGTGTCAATTGTTGACATAATGATTGCACATAGACCTAGGTGAGCAACACTGGCTCTTTAGAGCCTCTAGTTTCAGTTAACATTTAGATACAGTCTGGGATTGAACTTTATAGACATCAACAACTTTGTCAAACCTTCATGGGATGTTATGAAACTTGGACAGCAGCTTCTTCAAGACCAAGAAATAGTTAGGTTTAACTGATTTTAATACTGTTAATTCAGAAATTATTGCGAGGTTTTTATTAATGTGAATAATGCAACTGGGTGAGTATCGCATTAAAAAGAACTCGCATTATGATATCTGATGCATATATATGTATGCAGATTTTTCTGAAATCGCAATAATTAATTTTGCATGGTGTCCATTCTTAAAAAATCACAATAATAAATGCATGCAATAATTTCTGAATTTACAGTTGGTCAATCAAAAAACTACAGTTATTCATAAAAATTATCATTAATTTTATTCATTGAAAAATCTGTATGGAATTTATTCACTTTATGTGTGATATTTCAAAAATATTTGCAAGGTATTAAATGATGTCATTTTCTATTTGCAGGAACTCCCTTAAAGTATGATCCAAACTTTAAAGGGCCAATCAAAAACAGGTATGTAGAAGATGATTCTTTGAACCCAAACACTCCTTTGTTGAGAAATTGGTAACTTGGTATAATAGATTGTATTTTTTCATCTGAGTTTAAATTTTTTACATAAAGATAAGAAGATGTAGTATAATTGCCAATGAGACAATTCTCCACTAGAGACCAAATGACGTAGAAGTTAATAACTATAGGTCACTGTACAGCCTTCAACAATGAACAACACCCATACTGCATAGTAAGCTATAAAAGGCCCGAAATAACAAATGTGAAACAATTCAAACAAGAAAACTAATGGCCTGATTTACATACAAAACCATGCACGAAAATAAAAATATGATATGCAACAAACGACAACCACAGAATTACAGACTCCTGACTTTCCTGAACAATAGTCTTTTTGTCAGGAACTTTTATCAATGGTTTGATGTCTTGCATTATTATAAGTTAATTGTGGTTTGATTACTTTTTGTGAGGTACTAATTTTTGTGGGTTAAGGCAAACCATGAAGTTAAGATCTCAACAAATTTCAAGTTTTCAGTTGCATAGATTAAAACAGATGACAATAACCACGATATTAAGTACCCATGACACACTAACATTTTTTTTAAACTATACAAAAATTATTGACACCAAAAAAAATAATTGAATCCAAAGTATACTGTTTCCATCCTGGTGAAGTAGTCCTGCCTTTCTTATTTGTGCAGTTAAATCTTTCCTGGCCAATTTGGGCCAAGTGAGCTATTGCCCTCATGTAGTGTACATTGTATACTTTTTCACAAATTTTCTCCAATGAAACTCACTGCCCAATTTAAACCAAGTTATTTCAGAGGTTCAAGGGTATCTAGTTTATGTTCAATCAACAAATATGACTGCTGTTACTGAAAAAAGCAATCTCAGTATAATGGTCTTCAAAATGGTCAACTATCAGAAATAAAACCAATGATAATGCAATTTATGTTTAATATGGGCACCACCATCGAATTTATGTTTGCATACTCAACTATGGGGAACACTGCAGTCTTCAAGAATTTTCTCTGAAACCCAGGTTTAAATCTAGAATTTGACCCTGTTTAACTGTAGGCAATTTTGTTGAATTTAAACATTGAATTATAAAATTTATAAATATAGGTTGTGACATACACATGATATATCAATGCTTCACCAGTTAATAATTTCATACTTAATTCAAATGACTTTTATTCTAGATCTTAGCAGGTATTTATTAGTGACTCTGTTAATCTTGGACTTTATATATATCTGTTAATCTTGACCTTTATACTGGTATGTTTATTAATCTTGATCTTTATAAATCATGTACAGCTATTTGCTTTTTTATTCCTGATCTTCCTGTTTCATTTACTACAGTGGGCCTACATATATTTTTGTTAATTTTGAATCTAATACATTTATTACAGATCATGTACAGATATTATCTGTTGTCTTTTATTCCTGATCTTCATTGGAGGTCTGGTTGTGGTTGCAATCTTTGGTAAGTCTTGTTTATTTGATCAACTTGAAAGATTTTCTGTAAAATATAGAAATATTTCCATGTAAAATATAAATCAAATCTTATTAACCATTGTATGTTTTAGAAGCAATACATGTATTCCAAAGGTATACTGGCAAGATTATTCATATGCATTTTTAATTTTTCAAGATATGCTCATTTAAAAAAAAACTTGAACAAATTATGTTCATTTAGAAAAAACTTGAACAGGAGAACAACTATATAGTCAATATATACACACTACTAAATACAATTTAATTCCCAAACAAATATATATTTGTATCTCGAATAAAGTATAGATTTTGTTCTGCATTTTACTTGTACAACACTATACCTTCATAAAAATGATAAAGGGTCAGGAGAAAGCAGTTACAAATTTTTGCAAATGAAATGCAAGATAGAATTTTCACTAAAATTTCCTCAACTTATTTTTGAAGAATCTTATGTAGAACTAGCATTTCAGAATAAGTTTAATAACTTTTTTTAATGCCAAACAATGCAGATGTTTGAAAAAGTTGAACAGTGACTGCTGAAAAAATTAATTCTTAGACAATATTAGCTCCCATTAAAAGAAAAGTGTGATCTGGAAAAGTACTGTAAGAAATTATTGTGAGGTTTTTATTTATGCGAATAATGCAACTTGGTTATTATCGCAATAATAAGAACTCACATTCTGATATCTGATACATATATCTTTATGCAGATTTTCCTGAAATCACATTAATTAATCTCACATTTTGTCCATTTTTCAAAAATGGCAATATTAAATGCATGCAATAATTTCTGAATTTACAGTAACTAATGACCTCGCATGGCAACTAATATAACAGTCATTGCTGAATATCTAAATGTAATAGTGTCTTATGGTAAACTTCACTTAACATTTCTTTCCTGGACCATTGTGTAGGTTTGAATAAGTTTGGTGCTGAACATTGTTCTTGGAGTGTCTACTTTGAAACATTATTAAATGAATTCAAATTTACTAGCTAAGCAGCTTGGAATATGAGACAATGAGGCTCTATGGAACCTCTTATTAGGTTAAAAAAAATATAATCAAATGATTTTTACTGTTTCATATGTAGGGCTTGTAGAACCAGTATAAAGGCTTCACTGCAATATTTTCCTGAAAAAAAGGGATTGATTGTTTGCTGCGGTACTATGATAATGAATTCCTGCTGTAATAAATTTAATTCATTGTCTTAAAAGGGAGATAAATTATTCAAGAATTTCTCTTTGCAGCGTTTAAATATGGAGATCCCAAACTGTTGTTGTATCCAGTGAACTCAGACAATGAGCTTTGTGGCTATGGAAATCAGATGTAAGTCTTATCCTTTCAAAGATAATCATTTTTTTCTGATTTTCAGACTGTTAACCATAACAGTGGTTTTTATAACTGATATATGATTGTCTAAAGAGACTTTGAAGAATCATTTTTTAGCTTCTGTTAAGGCTAGTGTAGCAAGGCAGTCAACATTTCCCTCAGACAATCTAATAACCCAATATAAAACAGACTATTATTACAGCAGAAATTAATTATTTGAAAATGGATAAATACAACATCACATGCAGAGTGTCATTATTCAGTATTGGTACATGTATTTTCATCACTAGGAGTTAATTTTTTGTAAAACCAAATTAAGCAATGAATGATTGGTTTTTCAAGAAGAAATTTAAAGATCACATTGAATGAGCTCCATAGAGAACAATTTTGCAATTGTATTCGTTCAATGGGACAGGTCACTTTGCAAAAATTTAAATAGTGAGGTTAACACCAACTAATTCTGGATAAAGGTTTCATTTCCTTTGCAATAATAGGTTGGATAAAAATAAACATACCCAACAGTAATTAATCAAAGAGATTTATTCTCTTAAATGAAAATATAATACACAATACTGTAAACCAACTTATTTTCACAAACCAACTGATTCTAGGGAAAGGTTTTATTTCCCTTGCAATAACATAACAAATACAATAGATTGCTGAACAAAGCTGTAAAAAGTAAAGTAACAAAAATACCGAACTCGAAGGAAATTTCAAAATATGTGTGAGTTTTATAGCAAAATTTTTGTTTTTATTTAGAGGGAAGAATTACCTGTTTTTCTTCGACCTTGTTTCTTGTGGTAGAATGGGGGTAGGAGTATTCGTCACTGGATGTCCAACACCTCAGGTAATATATAATATCAATTACATAAGATTTTGGGTATATGTCAATGAGACAGCAACCCTACAAAACAAAAAAATTGAAAGACAACTAAAGCTCAATGTACAGTTGTCAACAAAAGACAGGTGTTTATACAAAATGTCAAATTTTAAGTCGAACAGAATAAGAAAAGGTGAATAAGTTTTGTTATTATATAATTATACATCAGTTTGATTTTCTTTGTTTTTAAGCGACAGCTGCATTAAGTTTTATCCTTGTCTGTCTGTCACGGGGGATCTCTTCCTTCATAAAGGAATACACAGACGTGCTGCTGGTAATGGGTTCCTTTTTTGGAATGTCGAATTATATCAGTGGGGTGCAATTTCACGGTGGTTATATATCAATAGGTAGAAATTTATATGTCAATGGGTCTTACATGTTCATCTACTGTTGAAATGTCAATAAAATCTGTGTTCTGATGTTTTATCTCATAATATGAATCACTGATCCCATGTGGCTCACATCTCATTGAAATAAGATGCCATGATAGCTGGGAAATATATATAAATGGGTTGTGATTTTCTTATGAATTATATGAATGAGTAGGGATTTTTGAAAAAATCAATATATGAATGGGGGGGGGGGTGTTTTTCAAACCCCATCCGGATGTCTGTACCCAAATTTGTAGGCTGAGAAAAACTGAGATATTTGTGCTATTTCATTCCACAATCCTTTCACAGGCTATTTGCCAGTCAAAATTTTCAAAAAACTAGTACGTGGTAAATTGTTTGCAATCATAAGTTTAAACTTTCCATATTTCTTTTTTATTGAACATAAATGACGTCATATACTAAAATGTTTAAAAAAAGTAAGATCTACATGAAAAATGACATAGAACTTAAACATAACAAATGCATTGTTTATGGATCTGTAATAATCCTACCCTGAGTTCTTTGGTGTATGGTAATGTATTTTGTGTTATATGCAGACCTATGCATGGAAATTGTCTTGGGTTTAAGTTCTAGGGCTTTACTGAAATTCTTATCAAATAGCCAATACTATGATGAATCAAAATTGCAATAAGTGCAGATTTTCTAATGTGACCTAATGATTTGAAATAAATATTATCAACTGCTCATATTTTGATGTAAAACTACATAATTATATTACATGTAAGTTTCATTATAATTCATTATTTTGATTGGCTAACAGCAATCTTGCTTCATTCTGAAATTGACATTCATTTCAAAATGAAATGTAACATTCATTATGACACGAGCTTCCCCAATAAAGTGCACAGGTAAACAAAAGAAAAACTTGATAGAAATCGTGTTTTCATGATCCTAGCAGAAAAATGTAATTATAAGTATTGAATGCTTCTTTTAGTAATTTTTTAAGATACATTCACTGATCAATCAATACAAAGCATTCAAGTAAAAGCGTTGACCGTGCACAAATTTTTAGAATGAAGCGCTTCTGCGCTTCATACAAAATGTACTTCGGTCAACGATTTTACATCCCAATAAGTTTACAAAAAGAAGCATTCAATTCTTAAATGGTGGTTTCTGGAGTAAAACTGGTATTTGTAGCTCAGTTACTTGAATGCTTTGTACTGATTGATCAGCAAATGTATCTTACACATAATTATGAGGTGCTATGATGAAGCAAAATTGACAGAATTCATGAAATTTTGTAGATAAAAAGGACATACTGTGTAGATGTGCATATCAACAGGAAATTTCAATTCCTTTTTTCTTTTAGGAGTTATTGCCCCTTTGTCAGAACTTATAATTTTGGCCTCAATATACTACTGCAACAGCTTGTCATAGTAACTCCTCTGAAACCACACAGCAGAATTTCATGAAACACTGTAGATAATGAGGACATAGTATGCAGATGTGCAAATCGACAGGAAATTATGATCCAATTTTTTTTTAGGAGTTATGCTCCCTTGAACTTAGAATTTTTGCCTAAATATACACCTGCAACAGTTTGTCATCACAACTCCTCTGAAACAACACTACAGAATTTTATGAAACTTTGTAGTTAATGAGGACATAATATGTAGATATGCATATCCACAAGAAATTTTTATCAGTTGACTTTTGTAGGAGTTATGAGCCTTTGAACTTAGGAATCTGGTGAGATTTTGTTTGCCCAGTGACATTGTTGGGGTGTGGGATTTGTGAGCATGCTCACAAAGGTTATTTAATTGAAAGCTGTGTTGGTTTGAAATTGTATATGAAGTAAGGCACAAACTTTCATATGCTTTAGCAACGATTTCCATTTTTGCAGATGGTATTTGTTTCCATGAAAACAATGAAAGTCAAATGCTGAGTTAAAGAAAAGGTTCCCTAAAAATCCATTTGGTACTGACATCATGTAAGAAATGGTGCACATGACTAAATTAGTTTCAGTGATATTTTATTTGTTTTCCTTGACAGTTGGAATTTAGGCGTTTGGGGACACTTATTATATAATGAATGGTAGGGATGAGCTGCTTGAATAGATCACTATTTCAAGCTTCGTGGTATATGCATGATAGGATAAGGTCGAGAAATTAAGAAGAAACATGAAAAGGTTGCTGATTCAATTGAGTTCTAAGGATCTGAAACCTCAGTTGTAAATGTATCAGATATTTGTCAAATCTATTTATCTCTCAATGAAACAACATATTTATGATAGCAATATGTATATTTTTTGTCAAATTTAAAGCTATACGATAAGGTATATTTATTTGTTATTCAAAATATATAAAAGTCTCTGCTGCTCACCCTTGCCAAAAAATAATTGAAGTGCACCCCAGTTTTTTATAATTTCTTATTCAAAGTTAGGTTGCCTAAGGTTTATTTATATTTCAATGAATAAGATTGTTTTGCTTACAGATTTGTGTAGCTGAATGTCCTGGAAGCAACTTTGTATACAATCCAGCTAGAGGCAATAGTCAGTTTGACTCAAAATATTGTAAAGCTGTATTTGAAGGTACAATTTTGGTAAGATACATTTATTGAAACACATCATATAGGCAAAATATATAAAAAAAAATGTTTCCACTGACCTAAACCAAAAAGTGTTCATCTAGTTTCCAATTGCAATCTAAGAAAGATACATGTTTCCATTTTCATACCAAATTTATCAAGATCAAAAAGAAAAATCTTGGAAATCACATGAAACATTTTGTGATGTGATTGATTTGATTGATTGATTGTTGGGGTTGAACGCCACTTTCAGCACTTTTGGCAGTCAGTTTTTATTGTCAGAGGAAGCTGGAGAGAATCTCAGACCTTGGCAGGAAAACAGACAATCCTAGTCAATTAAGATTGGAGTCAAACACACCTGCCACATGAGAGATTGGAACTCAAAACCTCAGTGTTGACAGGCTAGTGACACAGTAGATGTACTACTTAGACCGCCTGGCCACTGAGGCTTTTCTGTGATATGCCAAAACAATACAATTTTGAAACTAGTGGGAAAAAGAGCTTGTGATAGAGACAAACTATGAAAAAATTTGCAGGTCAAAGTTGTTAATCATATTATTCCAGGATATTATGCCATATATATATATATCTATACCTATGTGTCTAATGTTAAAATTTTGAAAAGTTAAAAAAATAAGAAAGATTGATATACATTTTTGTTCTAAGTATTCAGTAAATAATCTTTTGTCAGAGAAATTTGGTAAACATACATAATTTTGCAAATTTTATTTTCATTGTCTTCAGAAAACAATGAACTTGAGAGTATAGAAATTTGGATGGGTGGTAATGAGAAGCAGCTTAAAAATTTTATTTAAGGCTGAAACTTTTGGGGTGCAATAAATTTAGAAGTAGCATTTACTTGTCTTATACATTCCAGCCACCAAAAGATGTGATAAATAAAGACATATGCTCTCCTTATTATTTCAAGAGTCGACCAGGTAAGTGATAGGTTGTTGGTAGGTTTAAGTAGTTTCATTTATTCAAAGTTTGGTTGTTTTGAGAAATTATTTGATCTCAAATTCATTAAACTCTTGTTTAAATGTTGTATTTATAAGTATGTCTGTTGGTGTTAGCACTCAGAAATTCAATATATTTAATCCTTTTATATAGTGCAACACTGTTTGTTTTTTTTTTTACCTTAGGATCTTTTGACTTACATTTAATGTTTTTTTCCCTGTACAGCTCCAAGTGAAATAACTTTTTAGGGTTGACAATTTTGGATATTCATTGCCTCTAAGGGGCCACAATTGTTTTATCATACTGAACTCACAGTGGAAGGGCCTTTGAACCATTGAAAAACACTAGTCTTACTGTTGTAATAGATTGTCAAAATATTTTCATTAGAAAATATTTTGTGTTTAAGAACATGTGTAAGTATTTTGAATTTCTCACATGTACAACAAAGGTTAGCTAGACTCTGTCTGAAAATTATGGATGACCCTGAAAATCACCGTTCATGAGGATATCCTCAACACCAGATAAATTTCAAAGCCTTGTTTTCTTGTCACTCTATTATTCCATGTCACGTGATAATGAGTTATCCAATAGAATTGTTTATCATATATAATGTTATGTGTTGTTTAACATTAGTATTTCAGCAGAACAATATCCTCTTGTTGCATACTGCAAAACATTTCTGGTTCATTTGATTCACTATATGTACTTCATCTGATGGGGTTTAGGTTTTATTTCTAATAGAAACAAAAGTTATTATACTTCATTCTTACTAAGTACAAGACAGTTCTTATGTATTTGATTCTGCAATCATGATAACTCATATCTATCAGCTTGTATATATAGTAAAAAATATATTAGTTTATTGCATTATTTTGTCAGCTTTCTGATGCATGAAATTCACAGTTTTTTGTCTCGCCTTGACGGAGTCAAAAAGCGAGACAACATAGGTATGCTGTTTCCAGCGTCAACGGCGGAGGCGTCAACAGTGTATTAGTTCGTGATTAGGTCTAGTTTAAGGTGAACCACTAGTGGTTGGTCAATGATATTTGGTATGCAGTTGTATTAGCACTGGCACATCTCATTTCCATGGAGATTATTTGGCCCTGCCCCCTCGGTCATGGTCTATTGACTTTGAAACTTTTGCTTAGTTTACATGTATTAGTTTGTGATTAGGTCAGTTCAAGGGGAACCACTAGTGGTAAGTCAGTGATATGTGGTATGCAGTTGTATAAGCATTGGCATATCTCATTTCTATGGAGAATATTTAGTCCCGCCCCCGCAGTCATGGTCTATTGACTTTGAAATTTTTGCTTAGTTTGCATGTTTTAGTTTGTGATTAGGTCAGTTCAAGGGGAACCATTAGTGGTAGGCCAATGTTAATTGGTATGCAATTGTATAAGCATTGGCACATCTCATTTCCATGGAGAATATTTGGTCCCGCCCCCTCAGTCATGGTCTATTGACTTTGAAACTTGCTTAGTTTACATGTATTATTTTGTGATTAGATCAGTTTAAAATGAACCGCTAATGTTAAGTCAATGATATTTGGTATGCAAATTTAATGGCATTTGCAAGTCTCGTTTCCATGGAGATTATATAGCCCCACCCCCTCATCATGGTTCATTGACTCTGAAACTTTTACATAGTTTACAAGTCAATGTTTGTGTTTAGGTTTGTTGAAAGGGAACGACTTATGATAAGTCTATGGTATTTGGTAGTCAGTTGTATTAGCATTGGCACATCTCATTTCCATGGAGATTGTTTTGCCATGTACCTTCAGTCAGTTTGAATATTTGCATAACTTGTAACATGTTAAAGTATTGCTATTTTAATTTCAACATTTGCATTATCAAAAGTACAAAAAGGCGAGACATATATCTCTGTGTTAACAGTTTATGTTTAAAGGTAGTTTATTTGGTTTGTTATTGGTTTGGAATATAGATAAAATGAAAAGTGGTTTATACTTCAATGATACAGCAAATGAAAGATAAAAAAAAACACCAAAAAGACATAAAACAAACCAACATCACATGGTCATCAATAGAAGATATGCCCAGAGTCTTGTCAAGTTGTGAATTTTATACACCTTGTGGCATGATTAACTTTATTAATCAGATTGACATTTTCGAAATCTAGTCTTACTAATTATCCTAATTGAACCATAAGAGTATGCACTTATTGAAGTCTGTAAGCTGTAGTTATTAACACACTTCTTTGGCCATGTTAGGATTGTTGTCTAAATTGCAATCTAACATCTCATTATTTTCATATGCCTTCTTTGATTTTAAACTTTTTTCTGTTCATGGTATCAGAGTAGAACTTTACCATTAGATATAAGGGCATTTTTTCACATATAGCACCTTTAATCAGGAGTTTGCTTGCAGTTATTTTTACTCAAAACTTTATAATGTTGTTGGGATTGATAAAATGAACTTTCTGGTTTGCCATTCCAGTGTCTTTAATCGTTATTTTAGGCAATTTTTTATTCCTTAGAATATCCTCATGCAATTTTTAGCTCACCTTGCTGAAAAGCCAAGTGAACTTTTCTCATCATTTGGCATCTGTCGTCTTCCGTTTACTTTTACAAAAAATTCTCCTCTGAAACCACTGGGTCAAATTTAAGGAAACTTGGCCACAATCGTCATTGGTATCTTGTTTAAAAAATGTGTATGATGGCCGACATGGCTAATCGTAGTACTGAAATACTGCACATCGGATGACCGCAAGTTCTGGTGGATGGTCACAAGCACTTGTCTCAGAAAAAAAAAAATCACATCTGTATACCTGAAAGTTGGGTTAAGGTACATAGATATATTTTTCTGAGACAAGTTCCTGTGTGGATGATGAATAAATGACAGGGAATTCAACCTCACCATAATAATTATTATATTGTAGTGATATAATCATTTGTTATCAATATACTCTGGTTTGTTGTTATATATTATATTAATATTTGTATACCAGTTATATATATAGCAGATCATCTTAATAACTCTACAGGCAAATTTTCATCCATTTATATATCATTCTATTAATCTACTATTCTAATGATAGTGCAGTGCAAGTGCATGGTGGACACTCTTCTGTAATAATTCATTTTTTTAATTCATTGGATTTGAGTAGGCATTCATATTTTCCCGCTTTTGTTGCAAAATGTTCTCGAGATATTCCTCCAAATGCGTTAACACAAATTTTCAGTATCCATGATGTGTTATTGATATATATATTTCTCACGACAAAACATTTTCATACATTTATCTATGTTCTTAAAAACAAGCGATAAGGACTGTTATTTTGCACTCGATAATATCCGCATAATTATACGAAATACGTTTAGTTTTCAGTCAAAGGGCAAGGAAATTTCTGCGGCAACATAATACAGGAATGACCTCTCAAGGCCACATCTGATGTAAAAATAGAACATAGGGGTAAAATATTTATCTGTGAGAAGCGAGACAATTTTAATTTTGAAATTATAAATTTTCCCCACCGTAACAGCAATATACCAACTTCACCTGCATATGGGATATACTTTTCCCCAACTCATTCGGTATTCAAGAGCTTGCAGCTGATACTCAGACTTTATAAGACGTCACCAGTGTCTGAGCAGAAAGTTGATGAGCCAAGGTTATGTCAAAGAACGTCTCGTCCTTTTTCTAAAAAAAGTTCATTGGAAGATACCAAGACCTTGTTGATAAATATTCTGTATCAACTTCACAAATAATACATGATGGTCTTGATGTATAGATTCTAGGTACTGGCGTTGTTTATCATCTTAATTACGTGTTAAAGTTTCCCCCTTTTTTTGTCCTTGTATATTTTTAACCTTTACTAAACATTTTGATTGTACCGGTACTCATGACTGGCTTGGTACTTATACATCCTGCCATTGTGTTATGTGCTATGGTCAATTTTGAATTTTTGTCTTTCATTTTTGCTTATGTACTTTGATATAAGAAGATGTGGTATGAGTGCCAGTGAGACAACTCTCCATCCAAGTCACAATTTGTAAAAGTAAACCATTTTAGGTCAAAGTACGGCCTTCAGAACGGAGCCATGGCTCACACCGAACAGCAAGCTATAAAGGGCCCCAAAAATTACTAGTGTAAAACCATTCAAACAGGATAACCAACGGTCTAATCTATAGAAAAAAAGAAACGAGAAACACTTATGAACCACATCAACAAACGACAACCACTGAACATCAGGTTCCTGACTTAGGACAGGTGCAAACAAATGCAGCGGGTTTTAATAGGTGCCAACCTTCACCCTACCTGAAACAATAGTGGAACATCACAACATAGAAAGACACAGTATAAAATATCAATTGAAAGGCTTAACTCAATCAAAAGACATATTAACAAAAACAAGTAAAGATACACTGAACGAATAAATTTGATCTATGACACAATGTAAATACAAAATAAATAAAACAAGGGGGTTAGAATATCAAAAAGACAACCATAACCTTAAACAAAATGCCGCCAAATAAAATAACGTACACAGGTAAATAGATTTGTCTATATGCCATTTTGTATTTCTTTGTTGAAACAGTTATTTGTTTTTATAGTGATTAAGATTATATTACAATGTTGACTAATTTTTTATGTTTTTACCTATTATGTCTGTTTGTTTTGCTCACACAGGATTGTTGTCAATATAATGGAATTCAATTCGAAAATAATAATAAATAAACGGAAATTTTAAATTGCAAAAATGATCAGCAAGACAAGATCTACAAATTAAATTAGTCAACATGACCAATATGGTCAGACGACTCCTTATTAGAGTTATTGCCCTTTAATGACAATTTTTACCAAATTTTGGCATTTTTGCCTAATGTCTTCAAAAATATAACGGATAGATAGAAACTTTAAAAAAGCAAAAATGATCAACAAAACAAGATCTACAAATAAGTCAACATGATCAAATTGTCAGTCGACTCCTTATTGAAGTTATCGTCCTTTAATGACAATTTTTCCTATTTTTACCTATTATCTTGAAAACTGCTATAGATAGATAGAAACTTTAAATAGCACAAATGATCAGCAAGACAAGATTTATATGTAAGCCAGAATGGTCGAAATTTTCAGTTGACTCGTTCTTGGAGTTATTGCCCTTAAATGATGTTTTTAAAATTATTTTGATAAAAAATAAATAGATTGAAAGAAATTTTAGAAAAGAAAAATTACCAGCAGGATTGTATCTACTAATATGTCAACATGACTGAAATTGTCAGTTAACTCTTTATAGAGATGTTCTCATTTAATGATGATTTTTAGTAAGAAGTGGCCATTGTTGAAGTTGCAGGTGTGCGATACAGTCTCTTTAGAGCCTCTAGTTTTTTTGCAGGGCCAATTTACTGACTTATGATTAAATTCCTTCTACAATATTTCATTTTATTCTTGAAACAATTTCAATATGCATGAGACGGGTGTTATCATGCACTCCTGATGCAGCTGTATATTATACTACATGATCTTTCTTTCTAGTTAACAACCTTCTATTCATTGATTATTCTTTTTTCAGTTATAAATCGATGTGTTCCATCTTTTTTGTTTGATTTCTTGGATAAAGGAGGAAATCTTTTGGAAATGGTAAAAAATGAGAGCTTAACTAATGTGACAGACAGTGCTAACAATGAATTATCAGATGATGTCATCAAAGAGGGATTGAAGTAAGTTCAAATAACAAAAAAGTCTACACACTGTAAACAAAAATTTGATAGTCCTAAATTCCTCACAGTTCAGTCTTTGGTTTTCTATGATCTGTTTTGTGTACGGTTTTGTCTGTTGGTCTTTTTCTTTTTTAGCCATGGCATTGTCTGTTTATTTTAGACTTATGAGTTTGAATGTCCCTTTGGTATTGTTTGCCTCTGTTTTACATCCAATTAATGAAAAAACAAAATAATACTTTAGTTCTGAGATATTTCATTTTTCTGTGTCCCATTTCATTTTTTACACAAAAGTCACATGGTAATGTCAGTAATGTATGCAATTAATGGATCAATACAACATCATCTGCATGAAGACATCAAACTTTTGGGAGATGTCATCTTACTCACTTTGACACTGATAGGATCAAAAAAGAAAAGTGAGTTGAATATTAAGGTAGGAATCTATAAACATCTTTCCATTTGCTTAAATCACCTGTGTGAAAAACTAAGTGAGTACCAAGTAACATGTCATGTGATAGGACTTTTTCAACCTCCACACTTGTAACAACAACTATCCAGAAACTCTCCAATTGAATGCCACTACTCCTTTATTTGTTCATATGAAATTATCTTGCAAATAAAAGAACACAACTGAAAGGATTATCAAACAACACAAGTTGACATTAACCATATCATTGTGTGATATTCAACAATGGTCACATCTGCCCATGCTGTATGGAAAGCTAAGATCATCCTGAGTCTTGACATCTTGTGAATGAATGCTCCAGCGACATGCTGTATGGAAAGCTAAGATCATCCTGAGTCTTGACATCTTGTGAATGAATGCTCCAGCGATGACCAAATGTTTGATGCTGACAATTTTATAGAATCTGATATTTTGTATGTAAGAAAATGGACTTCAATACAATTACTGTGTCTTGATCGATAGTGTTTCACTCAAACTATTGCAGTCTGTTCCTCATTGTAATTTGTGTCATTCTTGTCTGCCTTAAAAGGACTTCAAATGTGGGTTTGCCACTTTCACATTATTAAGACAAAAATTTGAGGCTAAAGGGACTTTTTGACTTGACCTTTTCTCAAGCACAGGCACACTTTTCCATTCAAAATAATAACATTTAGGATTATTTGATGTAAGAAGAAGCCCTACTTAAATACCCCCTTCACCAAAATAATTATTACTATCAAGGTTAGTTTGTTGTCTGACAGCCCCTGAAATATACCTGTTTAGCTAGTATGTAAACTAGTACAGGACATTGGTCTACCTTTATAAAGTTTTTTCACATGTTAAGCTTGTTGGCTTCTAAATAATTTAAGCGAAAAAAGGATTTAGTTACTGTGGATTCATTTATTTTCGTGGGTTCCAACTTTCGTGGGTAACCAGGTAACCACGAAATCCATGAAAATTGGTATCCAACGAATAATAATGAATCCACAGTATAATAAAACTGTTTTTTGAAATGTTAAAGTTAAAAAGGTTTATGAAGGAAAAGTTGACAGAACCACATTGTTTACATAAGTACAAAGGTGTGCATGTGCACATGTGTGAAATTTAATTATGCATTCAAAAGATTTTGGAATAAAAAAAATTAAGTTATATCATTTATTTCATGTAAATCTGGAGTATTCACCTAAAGAAAAATGATCTATTTAAAGTTTATTATGCTTGACAATATGTATACATATTTCACATATTCTTTCTTTCTTTGGGCTTTATCGCTGTCAAGTTAACATCCAGTATTAGAAAACATGTGCCTTAAAACAAAAGTAAGAGTGTTATTGCATAAATAAACAGTATAGCACAAACATTACCAGAACTATCAAATGTATGAAGAAATCATTTTCAAAGTCAAATGAGATTAAATACCAGATTGAAAAAATGTCTGTCTTGCTTAAATTTTTTTTTGTTTTTTTAAATTTTAGGGAGTAACACGGATTTTCAATTTGATAATACTTTGATAGTAAATATATTTATGACTTTATTGATATGCAATGAAAATTTAAGCTATGGTTTTGGTTTAAATTGAATGTGCAACAAAACAGATTTACAAGAACATGTCTTGATCATTACTGAGGTCCAAATTGTACTGACTTCATTAATCAATTTTGATTTTTTTTCCAATAACCAAGGTGTTAGAATAGCTTTAATTTTTATAGTTAAAAAGAAACCAATTTAAATACAAGCAATTGCATCAAAAACTATGATAGTAACATATATTAATAAACTTTTATCTATAATATTGAAGATTGTTATGTTTTTTATGCCCCACCTACGATAGTAGAGGGGCGTTATGTTTTCTGGTCTGTGCGTCCGTCCGTTCGTCCAGCTTCAGGTTAAAGTTTTTGGTCGAGGTAGTTTTTGATGAAGTTGAAGTCCAATCAACTTGAAACTTAGAATACATGTTCCCTATGATATGATTTTCTAATTTTAATGCCAAATTAGAGATTTTCCCCCATTTTAACGGTCCACTGAACATAGAAAATGATAGTGCGAGTGGGGCATCCGTGTACTATGGACACATTCTTGTTTTAACCTTTATTGTAAACTTTAAATTGAAATACGAATGTTAACCTTTGACATACAACCTAAACTTTGTTATAAAATTCGCTGACCATTGAAAGGGTCTCACATATTTACTTGAAATTGGTATAGTTTTGTATATTGTATGAAATTGGTATTTTTTTTTAACTTGTAGTGTATATGGAATATTTCTAAAGGCCAAAGAGTATGGTGAGAAGATTGTTGAAGATGTTGTCACCTCATGGTGGATGATTATTATGTAAGAAATCCATTAGAAAATGATGCAAATTAGAATAATTATTTGCTTTACATTTTAAAGAATTAAATACAAATAGTCGTGTAAAAATAACATCATGAAACTATATACAAAGACATGAAAAGATACAGAGAAAAAATATGTGGTTTAAATTAATTTTTGAGTCTGCTGGTTATTAGGGTCCACCTTCAGAGGTTGGCCTATAGTAAGCTAAACTTGAAGGTCATGGTTTATAACTTCTTTGAATGTTGCAGCTGCTCCTAAGGTTCATTCGTACAATATGTCACATATTGGTCATAATTTTTTATTGATGAATAATCCTGAATATATCTATTAAGTACATTTCTTTTTAGTTTAATTCAATGTGACAAGTATTATAAATTAGCTAACAGGAAATAGGGGATATATAAGCAGAGTCCTTTAGAGATAGTCCCAATCTCCAAGGTATTGTTATCTGATCCCAATCTTTTTACAGTACAATGAAACATATGGATGAGCATTAAAAGCAGTTTCCATTCATGTTCATAAATGAAAGGAAATTTGGTGTAAACGTCAATGAGACAGTAACATAACAACAAAAAACTTTTATAGGTTCAATATATGGTCTTTTGATATAGAGAAAAGCAGTCATATCATATGTCAAACCCTGTATTGCCTAGAGTATAGACCAGAATCAACAAGGTCTGCGCTGAAGATCTTCTATCAAGTCTAAATTCAGGAATAAAAACAAGGAATAATACATAAAATGGATATCAGGAATCACTAAAAATACTGGAAAGTACAACATACCACATCAACCAAGAACACCAAACTACTCCAAACAATAACACACATACAAACAAAGACAAACAACACATGGTCCAGATAGCCTTCCCTTTGTCAAGGCACAAATGTTGTTAAACTGACTCTTCTATACAGAATATTGATATGTTACCATTCATGACCAAACCTGGTAAAACAGTCTTGGAATTGTTTCCTTTCAAAAACATATAAGATGGCACTAAACTGCCAGTTTTAATTTTCATTTTCAGTGGCCTGTTTATTGCCACGTTTTTGTCTTTAATATGGATATTTGTGATGAGATGGTTGGCTGGTGTCATGGTGTGGTTCACAGTTTTAGTATTTATTGCACTGTTTGGATTTGGTAAATATACTTTTTTTAACACACTAAAATTTCCATTTCAGAAACCCACATACATACCAGTGATATTTCCAAAAACCAGAAAAAAAAATTTGAATACATGATTTATAAGTGCTTTCATCATATGTATGGACAATATTACAAAGTACAGATAAAGAAATAACAGATCTTCATAAGGATTTTTCAGGAACTTCAACAAAGAAAGAATTATTATTCAATCATAAAAGCAATCTTAAAATGCTACTCAGTTAATGGTAAAAAATCATACACAATTTGTGCAGATGGCACAGAATTGAATAAAAAAAAAATATCATAATACTTCTAACTCCCTTGGTATCATTACTTTTTTTACAAGCCAAATGAACTAGTAACAGTTATATTATGCAAAGTCAGCAATTAATGCTAAGTACAATAATTTATGGTTTATAGCTAAATTTGAAGATTAGAATTAAAAGCTACAGAGGTTCTTGAATAAGATAACTAGTGTGGATTTTTTATTGTTTGTAAGATGTCAATTTTTGATGAACCACCAATTTAAATGTTCAACGAAGTACTCATTTTCTTTAGGCATGTATGCAGACCTTGGCAAAACCACAAAGACAAATATCCACAAAAACACAATTTTCCTCCATCAATGAAAATTAGTAACCAAAGAAATAAATGAATCCACTGTATAACAATAAATGCTAACATGTTTTGTAATGTTATAATTTTTGCAGCAACATGGTACTGTTTCTGGAACTACATTGATCTGAAGGACACCGATGCAAGTTTTACCATACATTTTGCTGTAATCAAGTTCAATTTTTCCAAGCCTAAGATGTTTCTAGCATTTGGTATGTTGGAATTTCTGAAAAACTTTTCCTTATGATTATCTCCTTCCCAGAGAGTATTGTTTATGTTGGAAATATCTTTTTACATCATATGGTCTTTGGCCAATTATGTACAAAAAAGAACAGCAGGTTTACTTAAAACAATTTTCTTTCCACTATGTTCAGTATAGAATAGAAGAAGACAATGGACAATAAATGACTTAATATGTAACCAAAAAAAAGTCTATTGTGTTGTTTGTATGTGTATTAATCTCTACTCATTTCAATAATGCTACACAAAGACAACAACATCGTAGATTACTGCAAGGAAAATCTTGATTATGGTCTACATGTTTCGCCACTTACGGTGGCGTCTTCAGGACAATTTAAACAAAGAAAATAAATACTGAAGTACATAAAATGCGGTGCATATGGGGTTACAAAGGTTAACAAGACGTCACGTCACCATAATTGATTTGACGACGTTAAAATGAAAATGAAAGTAAAAGTTAATAATGAATTGTCAGTGTCTTTTCCAAAATGGACAACACCTCACAGGACATTCCGTACCATTCCAAAAGGCTTCACTCGGAAAGAGGTACTACTTCCAATTGCATCGGGAATGTTGTAAGATGTATGGTAATCGCACATGTAAGGCATGGTGGAAGTTGTGGTGAATTTGTTACATTTTGCGGTTGTGGTACACTATCTAAGTTGCAAGTTTATTTCAACAATAATCGTGCGGTTCTGCGGTTCAGTACATTTTGCGGTGGTCTTCTTTTGATCTAGAGTGGTAGTAGTTCATTTGTTGACTTTCTGGAATAATTCGCAATCTCGTAAGGGGTCGATATTGTCAATGCGGTGTGGTTGTCAAATACAACGCTGGTTTGGCAAAGGTGGATCGTCTAGATGCAGGGGTTCACAAAAAAATGATTAAGGTTGCATCAGGTGAACCAACACCTTCTAACAATACAGGCTGGTAGAGAGTAATCAGGATGGATACCCGGAGGTATGCTGCGGTTGTCTTAAAACCTCAGGAAAATAATGCTACACAAAGACAACAACATCGCAGATTACTGCAAGGAAAATCTTTATTATGGTCTACATGTTTCGCCACTTACGGTGGCGTCTTCAGGACAATTTAAACATAGAAAATAAATACTGAAGTACATAAAATGCCGTGCATATGGGGTTACAAAGGTTAACAAGTCGTCACGTCACAATAATTGATTCGACGTTAAAATGAAAGTGAAAGAATGGAATGGAATGGTACGGAATGTCCTGTGAGGTGTTGTCCATTTAGGAAAAGACACTGACAATTCATTATTAACTTTTACTTTCACTTTCATTTTAACATCGTCAAATCAATTATTGTGACGTGACGTCTTGTTAACCTTTGTAACCCCATATGCACCGCATTATATGTACTTCAGTATTTGTTTCTATGTTTAAATTGTCCTGAAGACGCCACTGTAAGTGGCGGAACATGTAGACCATAATAAAGATTTTCCTTGCAGTAATCTACGATGTTGTTGTCTTTGTGTAGCATTATTTTCCTGAGGATTTAAGACAACCGCAGAATAGCTCCGGGTATCCATCCTGATTACTGTAAATTCAGAAATTATTGCGAGGTTTTTATTAATGCGAATAATGCGACTGGGTGACTATCGCAATAATAAGAACTCGCATTCTGATGTCTGTTACATATATCTGTACGCAGATTTTCGTGATATCGCAATAATTAATTTCGCATTTTTATCCATTCTTGAAAAATCGCAATAATAAATGCACGCAATAATTTCTGAATTTACAGTCCTCTCTACCAGCCTGTATTGTTAGAAGGTGTTGGTTCACTCGATGCAACCTCTACTTATTTCAGTTTAACATTAACAACTGTTATTTCTATGTGAAGAGCATTTTCTGTTTTTTGTAAGGAAATGTTCATTCATTGGTTGATAAAAAAAAAAAAATCGGAAGTATATTACAATTTCACTGTGTTTGTCTGTAATGATTTATGTTTCCATATCATAAAGTCTTGACCCATGAAATCAGGAATAAAGTCAGTTTGCTGGATTCAACATTTACAGTTGAACAGGAATAGCTGTTCTAACCACCAAAATATGAATTTAATGTTTACAAATGTTGATTTACCACACTATTGTAAAAAAAAAAATATTACCAATTGTGCTATGGATATAGTGTTTACAAATGATGATAAAAACACTTATAGTAATGTTATTTGCAAGTAAAGAATAAACTTTTTTAAATACTGTGACATTATATAAATTATGTACACATGACAGATTATGTTGTCAAGTCTAGAAAATTATGCTTACAGACCTAATTTTATTGTTCCATAATGAGGATGAATCTTACTTATTATTTTAATTTCATCTACAAACAACAATGCATGTTTTTCAGAATTGTAAACAAATTATTTTGTTTTATTATTGCAGGTATAATTGCAGCTATAATATTAGCCATTGTATTACTGGTATTGCTTATCCTGTGTGAGAGAATCAAAATAGCAATAGCTCTAATCAAAGAGGGTAGTAGGTGAGTTATATCCTTGTTATGATTGTGGAAGGGGCATTTATTAGGGCCCCGCCAAATGGTGGACGCCTGTAGTGATCAGTCTGTCCGTCCGTCCATCCTTAACAAATTGTGTCCGCTCTATATCTAGAGAACCGTTATGATTTCAAAGTTTATACTTGACATGTATATTAACCAACACCAGAGGGTGTGTCATAATATATGTACAACTTCCTAGGTCAAAGGTCAAGGTCAAAACTGGTTTTAGTTGACACCCCATGTCCTATGGTAAAGATCGTGTCGGCTCTATATCTTGAGAACTGTTATGATTTCAAAGTTTATACTTAACATGTATATAAACCAACACCAGAGGGTGTGTCATAATTTATGTACAACTTCCTAGGTCAAAGGTCAAGGTCAAAAACTTTGGTTTCAGTTGACAACCCCATGTCCAATGACAAAGATACAAATTTTTTACCACACATTATTCACAGCGGGGCCCACAGAGATGGCTGCCATCTCAATGATATCTAGTTGTTTCACTTATATCCCTTGTTTTGATTATGGAAGGGGCATTTATTGTTTCACTTGTTCATACATGCATATATTTCTTTCCTTTTGTGTCCATTTTTAGCAAACATGGCCAATAACATGTGAGCTATTGTTATCATTTTGCATTTGTTGTCTGTCTATCCACCCATTATTAGACAAATTTCATTTTCATCATTTTCTCTGAAACCACCAGTATGAAAATAAGGAGATGTGGTATGATTCAGGGCTTTCGAAATGGTTGTATTATCCAGTCTTGACTCGTAAATTAAATTTTTGACTTGTTGTGCTGAGCCTGAACAGGACATATAATGTGGGTTTGCTGTTTCAACATAATTCAGAAAAAAAGATTGAAGTTTATGTGATTGTTTTGACATGACATTTTGCTTTAGCTGGTCATAAAAGTGACATGATGAATAATTAATATCAAAACAAACCCTACTTTAATAGCCTCTCCTTACAATCGAGGTTAATTAGTTGCCTGACAGCCTGCTCAGGCAACAGGTAAACTATTTTGTACCAAACATTGATCAGTCTATTTAAAGTTTTTAAATTTCAGGGTTTGCATGCAACTAATTTAGTCTAAAAGATTTAGATTATCAGAAACATGTAAATGAATATGATTTGATGAAAAATTTAAAAAAAGGTAGTAATAAAGGTTTTAAGCTAAATATTGTCAGAACCTCATTGATTGAACTAGTACATGTGCGCAGGTGTGAGATTTAATTATACATCCGAATTTTTTGATAATGCTAAAATTATCCTTGATACCATTTCCAAACGTTCATTTCAAGTATTTTCCTGAAGAAATAACGTGGAAGGAGCTACTATATCACAATCCTGCTTTGTAAACGTACACGGATTTTATGTATCTGTCTCTGGTCTGTGTTTTACCATTGTCAAGTCAACGTCCGGTATTAGGAAAATGTGCTTTTTAAAAAAGGAAAGTGAAGTTGTTGACAGCAAAATTTTGCACAAATAAAGAGTCTAAGGCAGATATTAGTACGCTGATGTTGCACACTTCGATTGACGACTGTCAATTTGACAGTTTATGCCAGAATATCAAATTTATATCAAAAGTCAAGTTTAATATCGTTTTTGTGTCAATCTTATATATGAAGACCAACTGATTATCATGATCGCCTTTTGTTACTAAGTCTTAAGGGATTAAAATCGGGATAAGAAAAAAATGTCCAGCTGGCTCAAATATTTTTTTGAAGCCCTGGTTTGATTGCCAATGAGACTAACTATCCATCGGAAACCCAAGGATGTGGATGTAAGTAACTGAAGGTCAGTGTTGTACTGTATGAGCAATATTTAGATATCCTGTGTAGCAACTGCCTTTTTGCGTTTTACTATAAAACACACTGGACATGAACATTTTTGTCAAATGTTCATGGTTTATGTGAAGATAATGATTATAAGTTTGATTTGGTGTTTGTAGAGGCATTTTCAGATATGCTGTAGAACTTTTGAAAATACCATATATACTTCCGACCATTGTGTCCTCAATTCATTCAGAAGTATATTTACTTCTGAAAAGAGATACTTCATATATCATCATAACCTTGACAGTTGAATGTACTTTTCAAATCTGTCAGACATCTACTACATGTTTGCAGATACTTTTAATTTTTCAATATATTGACAGAGTTTTATAATAGTTCGTCACACTTTTCCCCAGTACATCTGAACTGAATGACTTCATATTTTTAATTAGCTTGACAGTGATGAGTCATAACTGTGATAGATTTTTAGATCTGTCTATCACCTACTTCCTGTATGCTGATTCTTTGAATTTTCAATATGTTGAAAGAACTCTATATATTTGTGTCAAATTTCCCTAGTACTGCTAAACAGGAAGACTTCATAAAGCTTGATAATAATAACTTGTAACATGTAAAGTGCCTTCTTGTTCTGTCTGTCACCTATTTCCTATTTTCTGATTATACTTTGCTATACTATTGGCCGGTATTTTCTGATTATACTTTGCTATACCATTGGCCGGTATTTTCTGATTATACTTTGCTATACCATTGGCCGGTATTTTCTGATTATACTTTGCTATACCATTGGCCGGTATTTTCTGATTATACTTTGCTATACCATTGGCCGGTGATGATGAATTAATACAATGAATGCTACTTCTTGTTTACACGAATTTTCCCTTCTTTAGCTCATCCAGTCCAAGGTCATTATCAGGTTTTGAAGTCATTTGTAAACTTTTTCAAAGATCTTCTTCTCTGAAACAGCAGAATCAATGTAAATGAATTTCACATTATTGATCATTAGGGTATCTAGATTAAAGTATGTTTTAATTTTTTTCAGCTCCATTGATAAACATGGCCACCATGGCTAAAAATAGAACATAAGAAAAACTTGCAGATAATTGTCTAATATCGATCTTAAAAACCATGATAAATACAGAAAATCTGACAGGGCAAAAATGTTCAGAATATCCAAATCTTTCCCCTCTCTATTTGTACCATAATTATCAGATGAATCCTTATAGGAGTTACTGCCCTTACATGATTATTTTGACAAATTTAAGCATTTTGCCTATGATCTTCAAAACTATAGATATAGACAAGCATTTTAAACAGCAAAAATGTTCAGCAAGAAAAGATCTACAATGCCAATTTGATGAAATATTTTTACAACTCCTTTAGGAATTATTGTCCTTAAATGACTAGTTTTGACAAATTTTCTGATTTTTACTTTTTATTTTGAAAACGGTTATAGATAGTCAGCATAGATGATATCTGTTGTTGTTAAACTTTTACAAAATCTTCTCTTCTGAAACTACTTGGCCAATTGGAACCACTAGTTGTGTTAATATCAATATGGCATAGTTATGTCAAGATAAACAATTCATACTCCTTTGAGCCTTTCCTAATAAGAGCTGTAGGTACATGTAGTATGATGTTAACACCGATTTTCCTATTTTTCAGAGCTGTTATGGTAGTATGATATTAGCACTGATTTTCCTGTTTTTCAGAGCTGTTGGTAGTATGATGTTACACCGATTTTCCTATTTTTCAGAGCTGTTGGTAGTATGATGTTTACACCGATTTTCCTATTTTTCAGAGCTGTTGGTAGTATGATGTTTACACTGATTTTCCTATTTTTCAGAGCTGTGGGTAATAAGATATTTACACTGATTTTCCTATTTTTCAGAGCTGTTGGTAGTATGATGTTTACACTGGTTTTCCTATTATTAGATCTGTGGGAAGAAATATGTTTACACTGATTTTCCTATTTTTCAGAGCTGTTGGTAGTATGATGTTTACACTGGTTTTCCTATTGTTAGATCTGCGGGAAGAAATATGTTTACACTGATTTTCATATTTTTCAGAGCTGTTGGTAGTATGATGTTTACACTGATTTTCCTATTTTTCAGAGCTGTGGGTAATAAGATATTTACACTGATTTTCCTATTTTTCAGAGCTGCTGGTAGTATGATGTTTACACTGATTTTCCTATTTTTCAGAGCTTTGGGAAGTAAGATATTTACACTGATTTTCCTATTTTTCAGAGCTTTGGGGAGTAAGATGTTTACACTGATTTTCCTATTTTTCAGAGGTGTGGAAAGTAAGATGTTTACACTGATTTTCCTATTTTTTCAGAGCTGTTGGGAGTATGATGTGTACACTGATTTTCCTATTTTTCAGAGCTGTTGGGAGTATGATGTGTACACTAATTTTCCTATTTTTCAGAGCTGTGGGTAGTGCAATGTTTACACTGATTTTCCTATTTTTCAGGGCTATGGGTAGTAAGATGTGTACACTGATTTTCCTATTTTTCAGAGCTGTGGGTAGTGCAATGTTTACACTGATTTTCCTATTTTTCAGAGCTGTGGGAATTAAGATGTTTACACTGATTTTCATATTTTTCAGAGCTGTTGGTAGTATGATGTTTACACTGATTTTCCCCTTCTTCCCATTCATCTTAGAAATAGCAGTGATTGGTTTTTGGATAACTGTAGCTGTGTATCCTTTTCTGGTTACCAAGATGTGAAAAATTACAGTTTGTCCTACAACTTCAACAATGAGCTATGCTGTATAGAATGCTATTAAAGCCCAGTGGATGACTAATGTCTATTCTGTCTTCTATGAAGGAAGTTCTTCAGCATTAGTCTTACATGAAAATAGCATCCATCCATCATAAGAAATTGATTTCTGCTTCACTATTTGATCTGTTTGTTAAATTGAATTAAAAAAAAAAATGTCCAAAAGCCATACATCTGGAATATTATGAATAAGGCCATTATATTTGGTTTATTGAATTATTGTAATGTGTACATGTTTGTCTGACAGGATTCATCTGACCTTGACATAATTTTCATACATCATTGATAATGTTTTGGTTGTGTTATTTATACCTTGATCACAAAGTTTTTCAGCATAAAGTTCAATAATAATTGGTGCAGCAGGCAAGACATAAACTTCTGATGATGAATTAGTTCTCATCCTTCGATATGCATAAAAACTTTTGTTCTTCCTTAATAGTATACAGCTTTTTAGCCAGCACAGGAAGAAATCAGACATTTGAATTCAACAACAAGACAGAATATCAGTTTGATAATCATACATGGGATTACTCAAAAATTCAAAAAGCATCTTCAAAGTACTTAGGTGATCTTGGTTGTAAAGATCCATCTGTAAGTATTAGACCCTGTGTAATACTGAGGTATGAATATTAATCCAAAAATATTAGTTTCTAATACCTTTTTTTGTAAAATGTTATCAGCTGGTTTTATAATAGTGATAAACATTATCTTGTTAACATCAGCATATACTGTAGATTAAATTTATTTTCGTGGGTACCAATTTTTGTGGATTGAGGAAAAATTGTAGTTTGGTGGATATTTTATTTTTGTAGTTTTCTAAAAGTTTGTAAACAGGCCTATAGAAAATTTATATAGGCAGGTATCATCAGACCTTGACCTCATTTTTATGGTTCATTGGTCAATGTTAAGTTTTTGTGTTTTGGTCTGTTTTTCAAATACTAATAGAAATAGGTCAGCTATATTTGGTGTATGGAATAATTTATCTTTAAAATCATTGGTCAGTAAAGCAGGCGAGACATTTCAGTGTGTGCACTTGTCTACAAGATGTATAATTTTGACCTTGTCATAGAATCATTGTACATGATAAATTGACTTGTTTTGATATTTAAAAAAGGTGTGTTTGGACTAAGAAATTAAGTGCATGATTTGCCTTGTTGAAATTAACAATTTTGCATCTTTTTCTCTAGAAATTTTTTTGTATCATTTTAAATGGAATTTATTATATAACTAAAGGTAAATGAAACCAGAAGTGATGTGTGTCAGTTTTTGAAGAACCAGGAAGAAAAGTGAGTTGTGTAAATTTTAATTTTAGGGGTTTCCCTAACAATTAAATCATTGCTCTAGCTAATAATGCCACTGCCTTATTTTGGGATAACCATTTTGTATCTGCAAGTCCTCGTAAACCCCTTATAAGAATTTGAGAATTTGGTCTTGCATAACAGTTTTGAATTATACCATGTAAGCAGTTTTCAGATCTTCCAGGCATGATACTTGAATTCTCTCTAGGAAAGATAATCAGCTCTTTTTTAGCTCACCTGGCCCGAAAGGCCAAGTGAGCTTTTCTCATCACTTGGCGTCCGTCGTCCGTCGTCGTTAACTTTTACAAAAATCTTCTCCTCTGAAACTACTGGGCCAAATTTAACCAAACTTGGCCACAATCATCATTGGGGTATCTAGTTTAAAAATTGTGTCCGGTGACCTGCCAAACCAACCAAGATGGCCGCCATGGCTGAAAATAGAACATAGGGGTAAAATGTATATTTTGGCTTATAACTCTGAAACCAAAGCATTTAGAGCAAATCTGACGTGAGTAAAATTGTTAATCAGGTCAAGATCTATCTGCCCTGAAATTTTCAGATGAATCGGAGAACCTGTTGTTGGGTTGCTGCCACTAAATTGGTAATTTTAAGAAAATTTTGAAGCTTTTGGTTATTATCTTGAATATTATTATAGATAGAGATAAACTGTAAACAGCAATAATGTTCAGCAAAGTAAGATCTACAAATAAGTCAACTTGACCAAAATGGTCAGTTGACCCTTAAGGAGTTATTGCCCTTTATAGTCAATTTTAACCATTTTTGTAAATTTTGTAATCTTTTACAAAATCTTCTCCTCTGAAACTACTAAGACAAAATTAACCAAACTTGTCCACAATCATCATTAGGGTATCTAGTTTAAAAATGTGTCCGATGACCCGCCCATGAACCAAGATGGCCGACATGGTTAAAAATAGTACATAGGGTAAAATGCAGTTTTGGCTCATATCTCTGAAACCAAAGCATTTAGAGCAAATCTGACGAGGATAAAATTGTTCATTAGGTCAAGATCTATCTGCCCTTAAATTTTCAGACCAATCAGGCAACATGTTGTTGGGTTGCTGCCCCTGAATTAGTAATTTTAAGAAAATTTTGCAGCTTTTGGTTATTATCTTGAATATTATTATAGATAGAGATAAACTGTAAACAGCAATAATGTACAGCAAAGTAAGATCTACAAATAAGTCAACATGACCAAAATTGTCA
The DNA here is from genome assembly GCA_017311375.1 of Mytilus coruscus. Taxonomy (NCBI): domain Eukaryota; kingdom Metazoa; phylum Mollusca; class Bivalvia; order Mytilida; family Mytilidae; genus Mytilus; species Mytilus coruscus. Next base: position 106,053,257 of record CM029596.1, on the reverse strand, counting down.
ATTGACCCCTGAAGGAGTTATTGCCCTTTATAGTCATTTTTTTTACAATTTTCATAAATTTTTGTAAATTTTTACAAAATATTTTCCACTGTAACTACTGGGCCAAGTTCATTATAGATAGAGATAATTGGAAGCATCAAGAATGTTCAGTAAAGTAAGATCTACAAACACATCACCATCACCAAAACACAATTTTGTCATGAATCCATCTGTGTCCTTTGTTTAATATGCACATAGACCAAGGTGAGCGACACAGGCTCTTTAGAGCCTCTAGTTACTCAGGATCATATTTTTAGCTCACTTGTCGTCGTCGTCGTTAACTTTTACAAAAATCTTCTCCTCTGAAACTACTGGGCCAAATTTAACCAAACTTGGCCACAATCATCATTAGGGTATTTAGTTTAAAAATTGTGTCCAGTGACCTGCCAAACCAACCAAGATGGCCGCCATGGCTAAAAATAGAACATAGGGGTAAAATGTATATTTTGGCTTATAACTCTGAAACCAAAGCATTTAGAGCAAATCTGACGGGGTAAAATTGTTGATCAAGTCAAGATCTATCTGCCATGAAATTTTCAGATGAATCGGACAATGGGTTGTTGGGTTGCTGCCCCTGAATTAGTAATTTTAAGGATTTTTTTCCGTTTTCGGTTATTATCTTGAAAATTATTATAGATAGAGATAAACTGTAAACAGCAATAATGTTCAGCAAAGTAAGATCTACAAATAAGTCAACATGATCAAAATGGTCAGTTGACCCCTTAAGGAGTATTGCCCTTTAAAGTAATTTTTACCAATTTTTGTAAATTTTGTAATCTTTACAAAAATCTTCTCCTCTGAAACTACTGGACCAAATTCAACCAAACTTAGCCACAATCATTATTAGGGTATTTAGTTTTAAAAATGTGTGCGGTGACCAAGCCAACCAACCAATATGGCTGCCATGGCTAAAAATAGAACATAGGGGTAAAATGTAGATTTTGGCTTGTAACTCTGAAACCAAAGCATTTAAAGCAAATCTTACAGGGATTAACTTGTTTATCAAGTAAATATCTATCTCCCCTCAAATTTTCAGATGAATTGGACAACTGGTTGTTGGGTTGCTGCTCCTGAATTGGTAATTTTTAAGGAAATTTTGCCGTTTTTGTTTATTATCTTGAAAATTATTACAGATAGAGATAAACTGTAAACAGTAATAATGTTCAGCAAAGTAAGATCTTCAAATAAGTCAACATGACCAAAATGGTCAGTTGACCCCTTAAGGAGTTATTGCCCTTTATAGTCAATTTTTAACAATTTTCATTAATTTGGTAAATTTTGGTAAGTTTTACAAAATGTTTTCCTTTTGTAATTTTCTTTTCTGAAACTGCAGTAGAAAATCAATATAGAAAACAATCTACTAATGAACTGGCAATAAAATAATTGATAATTCTATAACATGAAAAAAAAACCACATTAATACCTGATGATGGTGTTTCTTTCTTTACGTTGAAAATGATGTCACAACTATAATCCCGAACAATAGGTCGAATGTCAGATATGTTTCAGTACTTTGGCTTCATTTTCTACAGATTCAAGTGCAAATGATGCTTGAATTCCTACACTAATTTATACAGACTTCATCCCTTTCACAGGTAATGCCTGCCTCATATTATATTTAAAACTTTAATAGAATATCAGAAATTTTGAGAGAAAATTAATCAACCATGCAAGATCTAAAACTTAATTAATATTGTTCAAATTATCAATTAACTATTAAAAAAAAATTCTCATTAAAAAATATAGTTCTTCATTTTATATTTTATCAGAAGTTTAGGGAAAAAATTGAATTTAATTGTGTCCCTTGTTCTCATTTCCTGGGATAAATCCAATACAAATTAAAGTATTGGTATTGAATTGATATTTAAGAAATATTTCAAACCTTACCATTTTCTTCACAAGAATGAAGACCATATTTTCAGTGTCATGAGTATCAGTCATCATATTTGTTGTACTTTGTTGTTTAAAAGTTGAATACAAAAAGATCAACAAAGCAATTCAAAACCACTTGAATTTTGCAACAACAAATGAGAGTTTTAACGACCTCAGCTGGCTATACAACCCTTGCACAATCAACTGAATTTTGCAGAAATCATTAATAGGAAAGATTGCCCTTAAATGATAATTTTTATTACCTTTTGTTTTTTTGTTTTGGGGGGTGTTGCAACAACAAAACTTCACAACAAACTCTCATCACTTTGCATTTCTTGTTAGATAAATTTTACAAAAATTCTCCCCTGAAACTACTGTCAAATTAAATCAAACTTGGTTTAAATCACCACTAGGATATCCAGGGACCACTGTGTATGATGACCCTGCCTGCCAACATGGCACACATGGCTGAAATAAAACATAGGTTTCAAACGCACGTTTTAGTTTTATATCCCTGAAACTAAACGACAGTACAACAGTTGCATTTATCATGCATCAATTGTAAATAAAAATATCAGGTGAGCGACACAGGGTCCTTGGAGCCTCTAGTGTTTATATTTATAACCTTAGATGAAAACATCAAAATTACTCTATTAGAAATACCAAAATTCAACAAGAGTGCAAAAAGATCACATTCACTGTAAAGTTGTAGGATGTTTCTTAATATTTATTCCATATCTCTTTATTTAAAATTTGTAAATAAAATCTGTAATTGCAATAATAGGTTGCAACCTCTAGAAACAAAGTTAACAAATAACAGTTTGGACTATTGTTCTGTTCTGTAATGTGTATAGACTTGTTGTTAAAGAGAAAAGGCTTTAATTTAAAGAAGTGAAGTCTGGCTAATTCAAGGCATTTTCACCATAACCGGAAATTAAATGTAAAATTTGACATAGTTCAGAATAATTTAAAATAAAATTCAAGCAGAGAATAAAATGTTAGAATTACCTCCCCTCTATTGTATAAGAAATATTTGTAGGCATAAATTTTTCCAATTATCCAAGTTCGTGATGTCCTAGTATTTAAGACTAATCAAAATTATATTATTTGTATTTTATTAGTGGAATGAGTGATGATTTGAATGACAAATAACTTCAATTAAGTACCTGTTGGCAATTAACCATAAAACAATGCTTTCCTGTCTGTAGGTGTCTGAATCTTGACCAAGAGACACTTGACCTGAGAATTTGTGACACTTGAACTATTGGTTTCAAACAACAATTACTTTTCCTTTATGGCGTCAGACAATTTCTATTGTGACTTCCAAATTTTATGGGAACTTTTGTAATGATCATTAAAGACAAACAAATAGTGATAAGGTGTATATTGCTCACTTTGCATGGTGTGGTATGTCATGACTGATATAGTTAGTCCCATGAAATATGATAAACGCACAACTAATGAAAGCCACATATCTTTTAATTTTAAATATTATTTAATTTGGTAATCTTGGCCCTCAGTCATAATTTAAATTTTACTCAGTACTCTGAGTACAAAATTTGTACTCAAAACACCAAATCCAGTATTTTGATTGGTTGATTTCTGAGTCTGAGTTTGATAATCGTGCTTGAAAGTTTTATGACCGCAAGGCCAGGAGTTTTATGACTAAACTTTGAAATAAGGCAGACAAGTATACCATGTGCTTATGATGCAGATTTTTATTATTTAGTGACTAAACTAATTATTTGCATCGTGGGATTTATATCATAATTCACCCAGTGACTGATTCCTAGAAATACTCCTTCTTACACCATAAACCATTCATGTTTTATACCAGTTTTCTAGCAAGTTTTAAATTCTGTTTAATTGGACAAGAAGGTTCATAAAAAAAATGGACAGGTTATATTGCTGAAGTTGCTCATGTTAAATTTAGGTAAAATCAAAGAAAAAGTCACCTTTAAGGTGGTACCTAACACTACAGGGAGATAACTCTGTAAAAATCAGCTAAACGTTTTAATCACATTGTATTGTAAAGGAAATATTAAGCTTCTCAATGATCAAAATTAGTGTTTGTCAAACTGCTATATAACCAGTGAAATTTTTCTGATAAAGCGGTTGGTTCAAATTATTTAAATTTTTTATATTTTTGTCAAAGGGTCAAAGTAAACATTTTGTCAAAATTTTAGGAAAATTAAACGAGCGAAAATTAATATTAGTTAAGGTGTTGGGTACCACCTTAATAGCAGTTCTAATTTCAACATTCTTTTATAAAGCTCTTCATAATTGAAATGAAGTGGAATAGAAATGACTACTTTTAAAAAAATTTGTTAAAATATGAATTATCTATGTTGTATATTGAAAACATCAAAACATTTCTAACTTTTCTCTTTACAGTTTTGTATTCTACTCACAGATCTACAACCTGTTTATGCTGTTTTGGTTGGTGAACTTCTGTATAGCCCTAGGCCAGATGTCACTAGCAGGAGCATTTGCTTCTTACTATTGGGCATTTAACAAACCTAAAGATGTTCCTACTTTCCCACTGTTGGGATCCGTTTGGAGAAGTTTCAGGTAAGTGTTTGGACAGTTTTTTTGTTTTGTTAAGGTAAATCTCCCAAATTTGATATGCCTAGAACAGATTTCTGATCTCCCAAATTTGATGTGCCTAGAACCGATTTCTGACATTTTTTTCTCTCTAAAATTGCTATTGTAACCAGTACTGTATTGAAGACCTTAATTGAGACATGTATTGAATAAATCCAATTGTTCTAACAAACCAATTGATGTTTTGAAAAACTGTGTTTCCACTGTTATTTTAGGTACATTTTTTGTGTTTTTAATCCATGCCTACAGTAGTAGGCATATTTTAGGTACATTTTTTGTGTTTTTAATCCATGCCTACAGTAGTAGGCATACCTGCCAACTTTTCAAAATTTCCATGGGGGATTTTAAGCACAAGAGGACCTAATGCTTCTCTTATATTGTCATAATTGTTCTTAATCCACTACTATATTGTTTGAATGAGTATGTATTTGCTTAAATACTCTTTTAACTCATTTAAATGCCTGTATTACGGTGTTTTGCTTATATAATAAAGAATTTCAAAATTCAGGTCAACACCTCTCATGGGGGAAATCCCCCATAAATCATGACAGTTGGCAGATCTGAGTAGGTTCCAATACGTTTTCCAGTCTGTGCATCCATACTCTGAAGTCCTGGTTCCATCAACTTGAAAATTAGTAAACATGTCCATTTAATGGCAAATAAAGGGTTATGATGAAGGTTTTACTGTTCACTGGACATGGATGTGAGATAGTATAAGTGGGACATCATGGTGTCCAATGGACAAATATTCATGTTTAGTATCTTCAGCAGCCAAATCTGTGTGCTTGGGTTCGTGTCTGAACCCATTGTACAGACGACATTTCAATGAGGTTACCTTACTTTTTGCATGCTAAGAATTGCTTTAAAATACAGTAACTTGTTGACTCAGTTACTCAAGATTGTTTACGTAATAGTAACTTGTTGACTTGGTACTTCAGATTGTGTACCAATACTTAGTTTACTTGGTACTTCAAATTTTTTTTTCAGTAACTTGTTGACAAAGTACTACCGATTTGGTTCCAGTTACTTTTTCACTTGGTTCTTTAAATTGTGTACCAGATAGGTGTTAACTCTGTTTTTCAAATTGTGTACCAGTAACTTGTTGACTTGTTACTGCAGATTAATGTATCAGTATTTAGTTCACTCATATTTTATGCACCAGTAACTTGTTGACTTGGTACTTTAGATTGAGTATTAGTAACTAGTTGACTCAATACTTCAAATTGTGTAGCAGTAACTTGTTGACTTGGTACTTCAGAGTAAGTATTAGTAACTAGTTGACTCGATAGTTCAAATTAAGTGCCAGTAATTAGTTGACTCGATACTTCAAATTGTGTACCAGTAACAAGTTGACTTGTTACTGCAGATTGTGTATCAGTATTTAGTTTACCCATATTTCAAATTGTGTACCAGTAACCCGTTAAGGTTCTGAACAATATGTTCAGTGCCTGTGTTATTAAATTGTCCTTTGCTTAGAAAATGACAGTATTGACAAACTGTAAATTAATAAGATGAAAATATCTCCATTAGCAGCAGGAAATCTTCTTGATAATTATACTTTAATAGTTTGAGGGCTTTGTTTTCTGCCAGATGAAGTTACACTTTTTGCTTTGCAAAATGGTCTTGATTTAAAGAAAATATTGATATTGATTTACGTTGTATTTTTAAAATCTTGTATCTTGGAAAAGTAGATGCTAACCTATTCTGAAGTAATTTTTGTAAATAAATATGTTTATTCTTGATTAGATAGAAAAAATTGTATATTCAGATTTTGATTTTTGTCTTGCCTTGACATAGTCAAAAAGCAAGACTTAGGTGTGCTGTTTCCAGCGGCCTCTAAATTTTTTTTTAAAGTTTGTGAATAGGTCAGTTTAAGGGGAACCACAAATGGTGAATCACTGATATATGACGTGCAATTGTATAAGCATTGACTCATCTAATTTCCATGGAGATTAGTTGGCTCTGCTCCCTCAATTATGGTTTAGTTACTTTGAATATTTTGCATGTTTTACATGTTAAAGTATTGCCATTTTAATTTCACCATTTGTATTTTACTATCAAAATTACATACAGGGGAGACACATCTATGTTTCAATTATTTTTTTATACCCCATGCAACGAGTTGCGGAGGGTATAATGTTTTTGACCCGTCCGTCCGTCAGTCCTGTTTCTTGTCATCGCAACTCCTCTCAAACCACACAACAGAATTTCACGAAACCTTTTTAGATAATAAGGACATACTATGTAGTTGTGCATATCGACAGGAAATTAGGATTCAATTCTTTTTCTAGGAGTAATGCCCCTTTGAACTTATTTACTTTAATATACTACTGCAACAGTTTGTCAATGCAACTCCTCTCAAACCACACAACAGAATTTCATAAAACCTTTTCAGATAATAAGGACATACTATGTAGATGTGCATATCGACAGGAAATTACAATTCAATTTTTTTTCCAGGAGTTACGCCCCTTTGAACTTATTTGCCCAATATACTACTGCAACCTTTTGTCATCGCAACTCCTCTCAAACCACACAACAGAATTTCATGAAACCTTTTCAGATAATAAGGACATACTACTTAGATGTGCATATCGACAGGAAATTACGATTCAATTTTTTTTCCAGGAGTTACGCCACTTTGAACTTATTTGCCCAATATACTACTGCAACCTTTTGTCATCGCAACTCCTCTCAAACCACACAACAGAATTTCATGAAACCTTTTCAGATAATAAGGACATACGACGTAGATGTGCATATCGACAGGAAATTACGATTCAATTTTTTTTCCAGGAGTTACGCCCCTTTGAACTTACTTGCTTCAATGTACTTCTGCAACAGTTTGTCATCGCAACTCCTCTGAAACCACACAACAGAATTTCATGAAACTGTGTAGATAATAAGGACATACTATGTAGATGTGCATATTGACAGGAAATTATGATTCAATTTTTTTTTCTGATACAATTTTTTTTTCTTACAGTTATTTTATTTCTCCAATGACAATGTGGGGACGTGGGGTATGTGAGCGCGCTCACTAAGGTTCTTTCATTTTTGCAGTAGATATATTAATAGAGAAAAATGATGAAAGGGGTTGAAAGCTGACTGTTTGAAATTGATATATGTGCTCTTTTAAGAATTGGAATCTATAATTTAATAGTAGAACAGTCAATTTAATTTTCTCTCAAAAGATAATGAAAACATAATGATACAATTGAAGACTTTTATTACATACTTTCATATGTCAGATATTACTTTATTAACAAGGTTTTCCAATAGAAATTCAGTAATGATAAATTTGGGGTTGTAAATCAGAGTCAAATATTTCATGAATATACAGGACAACTTATAAAAGGATTTTTGGTGGGAAAGTGAAAAAAAGAACTCCCCCTGTGTCTGGTCTAGTTTTGAAACAGGCTAAGTTAAGAATTATATATCTAATTAAGTTAAGAAGTTTACTACATTGAAACCTGTTTTAAGAGACCACATAAAGGAGAGCAAAAAATTGGTCTATATAAGACCGAAGGTCTTTTAATACGTGTTCAATCTATATAAAATGCACTACATAGGGACCTAAAATAAATCATCTTATAACACAGGTTTTTGCTTACTGTGGATTCATTAATATTCGTGGGATACCAATTTTTGTGGATTTCGTGGGTTTAGATGAACCACCTATAATTATAAATAAGAAGATGTGGTATGAGTGCCAATGAGACAACTATCCATCCAAGTCGCAATGTGTAAAAAGTAAACAATTACAGGTCAAAGTACGGCCTTCAACACGGAGCTTATCCATAAGCTTATATGCAGACATTGGCAAAACCAGGAAATCAAATATTCACGAAATTAATCTACAGCATTCAGAAATAAGCCCCCAAATCCCCTTAAACTGACAGTGTAAAGTGTTGGAATCTAGACCAGATTCAGAACGGATGCAGAATAGCACCTGACCTACTCTGCTCGGAATGCAGTCTAGAAACCAGTGAATCCAGTTGGGTACTAGTAAAACAAACACATGTTTGGGAAAAGAACCACAGTTTAATGCTTAGTTTTTCATATTAATAAAACCACAAACAACAGTACAGTTTTCAAACAATACACAGATTAATTAATGAACAATCTGTAGTATTCCAAACTTCCCAAACAAGTGGAACCAGTAGGGGTAGGTAAGTATAGTTTATCATTTCCCAAGGGCTGCAGCAAATTTATTCATGACTTTCTGTCGATGAGCAAAGGAAGGATCCAAGTATAACTTATATGCATCTGATTTCCAATCACCCTGAGACTGAATATGATCAGCTGGTATCCCACATTCTAAGGCAAAGGAGGCTCCCCCTCTACAAAAACTATGTCCCGAATATTTGGTGCTGTCATAGTTTAACAATGATAAGTAATGTTTTAGCATTTTTACAAAGGTGGCATAGGTAAGAGGTGTTACCTTGTCCTGCACTAAGTACAAGAAGACCGGTGATGGGGAGCTTATGGCTGGTACCTGCTTGAAATTAAGAAGGAGAGCCTTAGAGGACATAAATGAGAGTTGTTCACTCTTGGAAGTGGGATTTTAACACACGCTCTGAAAATTGTATGGTTTTGGTTTTCCCTACTCTTAATCGGACCCCCTCTGCATGAAAAGTGATATCTTCTCTAGATAACTGTCGCACAGGATCAAAACCTGAAAGAGACGGAGCAAATAAATTTGACTTTCTTAAAAAGGAAAAGAAGGCAACTAAGCAGGCTGCCCAAAAGCATAAGTCCTTACTACTGCTTAATGACAACAAAGTGAATATTTCATTTAAAATCTTGACGTTAAAGGCAACTTGCTATGAACTGTGCATCCTAATACACGCTTAGCACCTTTTAGTACCGAATCCATAAAAATGACTCAATGGAGCGTAATCCCTGCTTCTAAATGTAACAAACGGATAATTGACACGTAATTATTTATGGAGTTAAACTGTAGTCTAGCAGACAAATAGGCTACATATCTTGCTAAGTTCAAAGGACTCAAAGGAACAAGGGCAATGTTAATTCTTCTACAGAATTCCATATAGGATTTTAAATAGTTCTGATACGTCTTTTTGGTAGACTCAGCATAAGTATGATTTCTAAATTTTGCCACAATACTATCCAGTGTTGTCATCTCCTTGGATGCCAGTGAGCCTAAATAAAAGAAAACGAAGGCGTTACTAGACATGTGCTTAACCAGATCGCGTACAAGCAATGGTGGTTGAACATAAAACCGCAAAATTTTTCACAGTAAGTTAAATCATGTAACCATGAAATGTGATCTGCAAGTATATTTTCTTTGCCTGGCACATGCTTAGCTATTATTATATGAAAGTTGTATGTTGCTGACAACCAAAACAACTCGCGCAAAAATGACATCAAAATTGCATTTTTTGATGTACATTTATTGATGCAGCTTACTGTAGCCGCATTATCACAGTAAACTATAATACGCTTGCCACGCCAATTTTGGGCCCATGCCTTTACTGCCAACGCCACTGAAAACGCCTCTAACTCATTAATGTGTAGCTGTGTTGCAAAGGGGTAATCTTCAACCCAGTTAACATAAAACCAATCACTGTGATAGAAACCCCCTGCACCTGATTTACAAGCATCAGTCACTACTGAAGTGATAGGAACCTTTGCCAAGAAAAAGGACTTCCCATTAAAAGTCGACATAAAGTCATGCCACCATTTTATATCTTGTAATATTTCACCTGACATACGCAATTTATGCCAATCCTGCTTTAAGCCCATTATGCCATTTATGATTCTACGGAGAAAAACTCTCCCGCCTCGAACCACTGCAGACGCCCAATTAAGCTTCCCCGCCAGGGATTGCAACTGCTTTTTCGAAGCATGCTTACGCAATAAAAATTCAGCAAGTTCTGATTTTAAATCAGTTAATTTTGATATAGGCAGCCTAGTCTCTAAAGTGGTAGAATCTATCTCAACCTCCAAAAATACAATTTTTTGACATGGGTCTGTAACTTTAGACCAGCTTATACAAAAACCTAATTTTCGCAACAATGCAATTAATACTGCTAATGCCTGAGCACAACGCTTTTTTGTCCTCTCGCAAATAAAGAAATCGTCTAAATATGCTACAATGGTGAAACCTCTGCGTGACATCATTCTTCGAACAGCTTGGGACAATCTATGAAAATTGCCTGGTGCCAATTTTGACCCAAAAGGGAGTTTTTTATCAATAAAAGTGTATTCATGACCATCAGGAAATGCCCATTTAAGCCCAGTAACCTTTTGACTTTGTTTACTTATTCTAACAGACCTATATGCAGCCTTTAGGTCCACTTTAGCCATATAAAAATTTTTTGAAACTAACTTGCAAGCATCATCTACTGTTTGAAACCTTTGTTTGTCAAATTCACCTGCAAAATCATTCACTGCAGAACCCATTGGTCTACTACAGTCATGAATGATTCGAACTCCACTGTCAGGTTTTGGAATCACTCCAAGCGGACTAATTATTTTAGGAGGGGTATTTACAAAAATATAGTTTCCATTTAAAAATTTCCAACTGCAAAAATATAATGCTTCTGCTTCATGCAACTGAATTAGCTTGAATGCCTATGAAGACGCGCAATAGTTAGAACAAAGAACCAACAGTAATTAATTAACTATCTGATTGGACATTTTGAAATGAGCGCCCTATTCTGATTGGTTCTCTAACTAAATCTCACTACACAATTAGGGAACGAGATTTCAACAGCAGCAACTAGGAAAACCCAATCTTCTCATTGGTTAAAAGTTTACAATGACATACAAAGCTAAGGATACACTCATTTCCATAAATGACCGTATCCTGATATGAAGTAACTTAATATGTTGTTGATAAGAGGCAATGCAATCACAAGGATGAATTGCATTTCACTATACTGTGTATTAATACTCAATTTTTATTTATATAAAAATACCACCACACGATTTTTCAACAATCCACGAAAATAAATGAATCAACAGTAATACAGGTGGTCTGTTAAGCAGGTTTGACTGTAATTATTTTGTGTGGCCTTACAGTAATCTATTGACATCATCAGATGTAAAAGATGTAAAATGATTATCGGAATAACAAAACTATTTTTATTAAATTTTTTAGATATATTTAGCTGATTATCCTACATTTGTCATAGGTTTTTGATATTGACACTTGTTATATACATCTGTTCCTTGCACCAAAGTCTTAAATTATATTATGTTATCATTTTTAGTCTAAGAAGATGGTGATAATGATTCTTATATTATTTAAAAGCTTGTATCCTGTCTATTACACTGAAAGTACTGCAAAAAGAAATAGCAGAAATATGGTTTATGGCATTGCTAGATATATCATTGTTTCAAAATAAATTTCTTTTGCTTTTGTTACAGTTTATAATTGGTAATTTGAAAATATTAATCATTATGGAAAACATATTTTTTTCAGATATTTAATTCCTTAGAGAACAAGATTGTAAAAGGATAACCAATGACTCTTATGCAAACAAAATTTTAAATTTGGTAAATGAATGATGATATCTGAGTAATCTATGCAACGAGACAAGAATTTTAGATATGTTACTAGTCAGCTTCCGAATACATGAATTGCTATTAATTTCAGTGCACTTGATGTTTAGAATTTCCATTCAATAGGGAGAGGGGTGTATATTTGTGAGCAGTATTTCTCAATATATCTTGACAATTTTGTTTTGCATTATATATTGTATGTGTAATTGGTTTTTTATGACCCCGCCGCAGCAGAGAGGGCATTAAGTGTTACCCTTGTCCGTCAGTACATCCTTCCTTCCATTCGTACATCCCAAAATTAGTTTAAGTTCTCTGACTTTAGTTTGCCTTAACCAATGTTATGAAACTTATACACAATGATTATTACCACAAAACACAGATCAAGTTTGAATTTGGGTTACGTCACTTTTACTGTTCTTGAGTTATGTCCCTTTATAACATGATGCAAGCAGTTCCAAATGAATGGAGATTGTGTCCAAGGGACACAGATGATGTCCCATGGACACATTCTTCATTTATTTGGAACTGCTGAATTGGTCTTCAGCACACCTAATCTGAAATTCCATTTGACCTTTTGACATCACTTGGAATCTGGCTTCATCTGTTGTTATAATATTTCCCGCCAAAAATATTCTTCTCTAAAACCAACAGGCAAATCTTTACTTTGCCGCAAACATTCTTAGGGTGTCTAGTTTGAAAATAATGTTGCTTTTGCCTTGAATCCAAGCAAATAACATTGTGGCTTTAGCAAAAAGAAGAAGATACGAGTCAAATATACTTTTTGATTATTATAAAAAAAACAAAATAGAAAAAGATATAGGAACCAAAATTCACCTCAAAACAATCAACTCATCATGAATCAATGGTGATGCTCCATTCATTATATAGGTTCAAAAGTGTCAATCAACACATCATGAATCAATGATGATGCTCCATTCGTTGTATAGGTTCAACAGTGTCAATCAACACATCATGAATCATTGATGATGCTCCATTCGTTGTATAGGTTCAGAGGTGTCAATCAGCACATCAGGAATCAATGGTGATGCTCCATTCGTTGTATAGATTCAAAAGTGTCAATCAACACATCATGAATCAATGGTGATGCTTTATTCGTTGTATAGGTTCAAAAGTGTCAATCAATACATCATGAATCAATGGTGATGCTCCATTCATTGTATAGATTCAAAAGTGTCAATCAACACATCATGAATCAATGGTGATGCTCCATTCGTTGTATAGATTCAAAAGTGTCAATCAACACATTATGAATTAATGGTGATGCTCCATTCGTTGTATAGATTCAAAAGTGTCAATCGACACATCATGAATCAATGGTGATGTGCTCCATTCGTTGTATAGATTCAAAAGTGTCAATCAACACCGTATAGATTTATTACTCAATTTTATTGAATTTTTACATTATTTTTGCCTTTTTTTTTTGGGCAAAATTCTTGAAAACTATAAATTAAAGAAAATTTAGCCAGGAATCATGACCAGCAAACCAAAATCTACAAATATTTGGGCATACTGTAAATTCAGAAATTATTGGGAGGTTTTTATTAATGCGAATAATTCGAATACTTGAGTATCGCAATAATAAGAACTCGCATTCTGATATCAATTACATATATCTGTATGTAGCTTTTCCTAAAATCGCAATAATTAAACTCGCATTTTTGTTAATTCTTCAAAAATCACAATAATAAATGCACGCAATAATTTCTGAATTTACAGTAATCAAAATTGTTATACAACCCCTTAAATAATGATTTTTCACTTTTTTCTTTGCAAATCGGCTGTTATCTTGAAAAGTATAATGGATAGAGAGCGACAGTGAACAACAAGATTTATCAACAAGACAAAAGCTAAAAAAAAAAGTCTGATTGATTGAAATTTTCAAGGGATTCCTTAAAGGTGTTATAGCCCTTAAATGATGATGTATTCCCTTTATGGAAATGTTCTTGAAAACTATAATATATAGAGAACTGTTCCCTTAGATTTTCCCCTTTTCTATGTGTTTTGGCAATTATTTTGAAAACATTAAATGGTAACCCAATTTTTTTTAAAGTAAAAATGATTAGCAAGACATGAGTGAAATTGTAAATGGACACTTTATAGTAGATATTAGCCTTAATTACAATTTTAAAATTTGGCTCATTTGGGAAATTTTATTAAAACTCTTAATAGAAAGAGAGAAAATATAAACAGCAAAAATGAGCAATGAGACAAGATATACAAATATGTTAGCATGATTGAAATTGTCATCATGATGGGAGTTGTCAGTTAAATCATTTTGGGAGTTGTCAGTTCAATCAATATGGGAGTTGTCAGTTCCATCATGGGAGTTGTCAGTTCAATCATTATGGGAGTTGTCAGTTCAATCAATATGGGAGTTGTCAGTTCAATCATTGAGAGTTGTCAGTTCAATCATTATGAGAGTTGTCAGTTCAATCATTATGGGAGTTGTCAGTTCAATCAATATGGGAGTTGCAAGAGTTTTTTGGTTTTTTTGGCCAGGTTGGGCAAAGTCCAAAACTGACTTGTAGTGTGGTGATGGTGGGTTGGCAGGGAAATGTGGACACCAAATTAGTGTAATCAACTCCTCCTACAGTTTTCAACCATGATCCCTGATATTTTTTGTATTTTTTGGCTTGAAAGCTGTAATAGAATGAGAGGAGCTGTAAACAGATATAAAATGATCAGCAAGACAAGATCTACAAGCAGATCAATTACTGTAGATTCAGAAAATATTGTGTGCATTTACTATTGTGTTTTCCAAGAATGGACAATTATATGAGATTAATTATTGCAAATTTCAGGAAAAAAGCTGCATGTGTCAGAAGATTTATTTGTCTAGTTTGTTAGACATATTGTTTCAGGCCTAATTTAAAAGATACTTCATGTATGCATAAGATGGAAATAGAAATGAGGCACATATATCATGACAAAAGGAAATAATTAATTTTAACGTACCTGTAAAAGAAAAAAAAGGAGATGTTACATGCTTGCCAATGAGACAACTATCCATTAAATAATTTAATTAAATTGTATAAAATAAAGATTATCATTGAACAACAAAGGACTACCATATAATATTCTCATTCTCATTGTGCAATGATATAGGTGTCAGCTAGCTCTTCTGATGTCCCTCCCAGGATATGTGGTGTAAAGATTGCATGAAATCAAAGCACTATTTTTAAGAAAATTACATAACTTGTGCAAGGTGTATAAATTTATCTAGTATTAGTTATCAGAATGCGATTTCTTATAATTGTTATACTAACTTAGTCATTTTATTGGCATTAAAAAAAAAACTCTCAATAATTTCTGAATTTACATTATGAGGAATTTCAGTTGGCTGTTTAAATGGGTATTTGTCCTTCAATGACTTTACCATTTTTTTTTTAAATGTCCAAGGTGATCTGGATCAAACTGGTCACAATATAACTTAGTTTGTAAGAAATAATTGCAACTGTTACTTATGTTTTTCATGTTACATATTCCCAAGTGAGCCGTTTGTATTCCTTGGAGCCTCTTCTTTGCTATTTATGCATCTTTCAGCAACTCTTTTCAGAAAAAATCTTGCGATTAAAAATAGATTTGAAGTTATACTGAAATGTGTATGACTTACAAGTATTTTTACTCTGAGGATATTTTGTGAAAAGATCCACAGGTGCTCAATTTTTTAAAATTCAAAATGTTGCCATTTCACTGTTTTGTGTACCTTTCTAATGAGTTTTCGGTCAGAATGATTTAATGCTGTCTGTGTAAACTTTTATAAATTTTAATGTTGAGTCAGGTGCGTGCTGCATACACATTTCTTTTGACAAAAGCAAAGCTAGACAGCATGTTTTTTATTTTATTTTTACACAAGAAATGTTTTGAAATTTATAATTTATACCCTTGTTATTGTGTCGGAAGATTTATTTGTCTAGTTTGTTAGACATATTGTTTCAGGCCTAATTTTAAAGATACTGCATGTATGCATAAGATGGAAATAGAAATGAGGCACATATATCATGACAAAAGGAAATAATTAATTTTAATGTACATGTAAAAGAAAAAATAAGGAGATGTTACATGCTTGCCAATGAGACAACTATCCATTAAATAATTTAATTAAATTATATAAAATAAAGATTATCATTGAACAACAAAGGACTACCATGTGAATAACTATTGTAAACCGGAAAATTTTCTTTATAATCATTATGAATATACGAAAAGCAACAAGTTGTCATTCTGAAAGCAATAGTACTGTATGGCATTGAGAATATTACATTTAACCAGAAT
Organism: Mytilus coruscus; assembly: GCA_017311375.1. Taxonomy (NCBI): domain Eukaryota; kingdom Metazoa; phylum Mollusca; class Bivalvia; order Mytilida; family Mytilidae; genus Mytilus; species Mytilus coruscus. The sequence goes on along the minus strand of CM029596.1, from coordinate 106,036,913 downwards.
AAAATAATATAGGTGTCAGCTAGCTCTTCTGATGTCCCTCCCAGTATATGTGGTGTAAAGATTGCATGAAATCAAAGCACTATTTTTAAGAAAATTACATAATTTGTGCAAGGTGTATAAATTTATCTGTTTTTTAAAAAAACGTTTAATTACAATTATGGACAAAGGAAGTTAACTTCAATTCAAACAATTGCCTAAATTTGTTCCATTGCTTAAAACAATGCAAAGTTTAATTGCAAAATGAAAACTAGATAAAAATAAGGAGATGTGGTATGAATACCAATGAGACAACTATCCACCAAAGTTCAAATGAAATGGATGTAAGCAATTATAGGCAACCGTACAGCCTTCAACAATGAGAAAAACCAATACCGTATGGTCGGCTGTAAAAGGCCCTGACATAAAAAATATGAAACAATTCAATTGAGAAAACTAACGCCCTAATTTATAACAAAACAATTTATGAAAAACAAATATGACAGATATGAACTAATGACAACCACTGAACTACAGGCTCCTGACTTGGGACAGGCACATAAAGATTGTGGCGGGGTTAAACATGTTTGTGAGCGCTCAACCCTCCCCTAACCTGGGACAGTGTATCTTTATCCTTTTTTTTAAATTTTGGAAATATCTATCTGGAGACTAGTCTCCTGACGGGGAGGTCAATCTCCTACCTCAGAGAAAAAAAATCTTTCTTGTTCTCCATCTCTCACCATTATTTCAATATTATAATGATATGTAATTTGTTTTATGAAAATTTACATTTTATTGATGAAACATTTTAGTGTTGACACAAACCTATAAACTTACTGAATGAAATCAATTGAAAGTTGAATATATATACATTTTTTTTGCCCCTGCAGTGGGCAATGGGGCATTAAGTGTTACCCTTGACCTTCCGTCCTTTTTGTCCATCCCATTTTCGTTTCCGCACTCTAACTTAAGTTTTGTCATCCAAAATTTATGAGACTCATACACAATGCTAAGAAACAAAACTCTCAGACAGAGTTTGAATTTAGGCAGTGAGTCACTTACTTTCTAGAGGTATGACCCTTTATAAATTTGATAATTGCAAATTTTTCGTTTCCGCACTCTTTAAGTTTTCCTCATCCAAATTTTATGAAACTCATAAACAATGCTAAGAACCACAACATGCAGACAGAGTTTAAATTCTTACAGTATGTCATTTACTGTTCTAGAGTAATGCCCCTTTTAACTAGGAAAATTGCAAAGCTTGAGCGGGGGCATTCATGTCCTCCGACACATTCTTCTTTTATTTTCATAGTGATATTTTAATTGAAAAATGTCAAACAAGATTTGAAAAACTAAGTGATATAGGTTCTACAACAAATTTCTATCCAGAAATCTTTCTACGGAGGGATATCTCTCATTTTTGGAGTTTGAAAAGTTGACACATATTAGATAAACGATTACAAGGACAATTCATAAGTAACATAAAAAAGGCTTTCTGGTAAGGCTTAACAGTTAAAAAACACATGATTGGATCTATGAGGTAACTGAGGCACTGTAACAGTACACCATAGTCATAGAAATTTTCTCTTCTAGCATTAGTCAGTCTCGTGATTACCATGATTACAACTTGAGGGGTAAATATGAGTACATGTGTTGTCACTAGTAAAGTCAGCACTTTGAGAGCTTGGATTTTAAGTTTCATGTTACCTTGGACAGTTGGAGGTGGATAATTAACACGAATAATTTCTTCCGAATCATTTCTGGTCTGTTGGTAACTTATTAAATTGATATGAACTCCAATGATCGTGCAAGCTTTTTTGATGTTGTTAAATGTAGCAATGCAAAGTGGTACTTCGACCAAGAATATACCGCTGAGTATCCAAAATCCTGACAGCTGACTTATCAAACTTGTTGCATTGCCGTAAAATTGTTTTGAAACACAGTTATCAGTTCCACTTAGAACACCTATTATTGTGAAGATGAGAAACACAGATAAACATAAAATGACAGACACTTTTCCTAATTTTGATCGTCTTCTGTGAAGAACAGACTTTGTCAGAAGAAGCGATGCCTGAAATCGATCAACTGCGACTATGCCTGTTTGTAAAATGGATGCCATTCTCGTTGCTGATGCCAAAACTGGAATAATAGTACACAGGAATTTGACATTTGTATCGTAGAGAAAAATAAAGTATTCTACAACAGTGGCCAAAGAACTTATTCCATGGAACAGATAAATAACAAATAAAAGTCTGTAAAATAAATTTAAACGCAATTCTTTTGACGTTATAAAGATTGTAAATACGGTGAAGTTCAGAATTATGGCTAACACACCCACTCCAATGTTTATTCCCAAAATTGGAAACGATTGTGAATAGTTGTTATTTTCACTTATGTTCATAGCAATTACTGGATCCATATTTCAGCAAATTTTGCTGTTTTGACAAAAAAGCTTAAATATTTTTAAAACTAATAATGAATTATTATTTATGGATACCTTTTTCTCCAATTATTTTCCTGGTTTATCACTTATTAATTCATTTATTTTCTGCATATATATCAATCATGGGTTCCATGTTTGATGATTGATTGATTGTTGGTTGCTTAACTTCCAGTGACAAATATTCCATGCATGTTCAGGACGATATTTTCTTCTGTGTATATATTTGAACGTTGTTTTCAATTTAGACTTTTTTTATATATATATATATTTTTTGATATAAAATCAATTTCCTCCTTTTACAAGCTAACGTAAAATCTTCCTGCATGAAAACTTCTTTCATCAATAGCGGCTGCTTCTATAATAGAACTTTGTGTGAAATGTTCTTTTATATTTATATTTTTTGCCATTATAAATGTAACAATTTTATGTCTCTTGATTGGTTATCTGGTAATGACGGTTATGTAGGTGGCTTAGGCTGTATTTATTAAATAGGTAATAATAAATAAATTATAAGTGTTGAGAGAATAATAGATAATCAGTACTATATGTACAATATACTAACAAATAATTTTTTGAGGGAAAATATCTGCAAACATGTGTCATTGATTAGTGAAACTGACATGTCATATTCCCTCATTTGGACAAGCACTTTGCAAATGAAAGCTTAGTGGGTTGATTCAAGATTTAAAGTGTAAATATTTCTAATAATGTGTTTGCTTATCTATAATTTCTACACCATAATTTACAAGGCTTCAGAATTTTGAATTTGATTATGCATGTATTGCAAAGAAAAGAAAAAAAAAATTAGAGATCAAAGATGGAACATATATCTGCTTTCTGATACATCTTAGGGTTTTCGGTTGTTAATGCCATTTATTATAATTGCAATAGATGTTAATTTCATATGATTATGGTATATTCTGATTGGAGGAATGTTTTATGAATTGAGGTTTTATTGTGTCGCCTGTGACAAAGTTGCGGAAAGGGAGACGTAGGGATTGCTTTTCTGGAGACGGTGATGGCTTCGGCGACTACGCCGTCAACAATTGTTAAGTTTTCTGCTCAAGTTAGTTTGATAGGAACTACTTGTGATAGATCATTGATATTTAATATAAAATTGCATAACTCAGTTTGACTATTTCGAGGCCCTGCCCCCTAGGTCATGGTCCAGCGACTTTGAATTAATTAGCAATTTTCAATGTTAAGTTTTCTGCTTTAGTTTAAGTTTGATAGGAACTACTTGTGATAGATTATTGATATTTAATATAAAGTTGCATAATACTATCTGTACATATCAGTTTGACGACTATTTTGAGGCCCTGCCCCCTCGAACATGGTCCAGTGACTTTGAATTGATTAGCAATTTTCAAAGTTAAGTTTTCTGCTTAAGTTAGTTTGATAGGATCTACTTGTGATAGATCAATGATATTTTGTATGAAGTTGTATAACTATCATTTCTTATCAGTTTGCCAACTATTTTGAGGCCCTGCTCCCTAGGTCATTGTCCAGTGACTTTGAATTAATTGAGGGGTTGGACAGGGAGGGCGGGAACCGGGAGCGAGCGGGGGGGAAGGACATGAAGTGCTGTATTAAACAAAATCTTACACGATAAAAGGTGTTGTTATTCATTATGACCATCTTTTTGCGTTTGGAGATTATTTGCAGAAGATTGCATGCTAAAAAGATCGTTTCAGGACTTTCTGTAATGTCCGTACCGTAATGTATCTGTATCCAACGGGAAGGTCTAAAAACCAGGACAATTATTTTCAATATGTTTTTATTTGTAACTTTCGTTTTACTCAACATATTGTTAAAATTTAAACTGTATGATAAAGAACTGGATAATTACTTGCATTATTTGAAAAGTTTTTAAAAATAAAAAAAAATTATAAGTAAAAAAAATATGCCAGGTCAATTAAATTTTAAGAAAAATATGGGGGAAAATGCAGAGAAAATTTTACTTACAATTGAAATAATTTCTCCAAAACAACTGTCTGGCATAACATTTTTGTACTATAATAAAGTTAAGGGTATAATCATTTCAAAAATTTATAATTTAATATTTTTTTCGTCTTTTAAAAGTAAAAAAATCTGCCAGAACAGTAGCCGCTATTACTTTAGAAATTTTGTTGAAATTCGCTCAAAATCAAAATATAAAGTTGAATATCTTCTTCAAAATGAATGTCTGGTAAGCAAATTTTTGTTCATTGGAAAGTTTGAAATATAACCTTTATGAAAATATAAAATTTTATGGACTTTCATTTCGTTAACACAAAAAAAATCTGCTAGGACAGTAACCGATTACGTTAAATTTTTGTACAAATGGTGGAAATAAACAACGCAATTTTTAACTATAATAAAATAGTTTCTTTAATATAATTGTCAGGTATATACTATTTTGATATTATTATAAAATTACAGACACAATCATAAAAAAAAATCAAGAAATTGAATACTTTTCACTTTTAAGGTAAAAACAAATCTGCCAGGACAATAGCTTATTATGTCTTAATTGTGAAGAAATTTGTTTCAAATCGAAATACAAAGTTCAATATCTTTTAAAAATAATTATCTGGAATGAAATTGTTTTTCTTTTTAAAGTTTTCAGTTCTACATACGGAAATATGAAAATCAACCTGTATTTATATATAAATCTGTCAGTACAGTATAGATTATTACATTTAGATTTTAAAGTTATCTTTATTTTTATTGGTGTTAATTGTAAAGTTTAAACAAAAAAATTATAAGAAAATATAAAAAATTTCATTTGATAAGTTCATTAACCTCAAAAAATCTGCCTGAACAATCGGCCTATAGCTAAATATTTGGTTGGCACGTTTCAAACTTTACCGCAAGTCTTTTCTTTGGTGTATTTGTGTATTCTGTTATGTCATTCTTAAACCGAGCGTTTAGTAAATTAAATTGCTAATATCTCGAAAAAGTAAGAAATAATCAAAATAAAATATTCTAAACTCTATCAACAAATTATCAGATTTTTAAGTTTTTAAAATCAGAAAGTTGAGCTCACAGAAAAAAAAAAGGAGTTTCAAAAGCAAACAAATTCGTAGTTTTAAACTTCCAATATTCATGTCAAGTCTCCATTTTTCCCATAATATCTTTGTTGTTTTTATTTTTTTTTCTAATTTTTTAAAACTATATCAGGAAATAGTTAAGAAAATAATTCACTTATTGGTTAAGAATATGTTAAACGAATAAAAAGTAGTTTCAAAGGTAAGGAGGGAATCGTACCTTGTTTATTGTGAAAAAAACAAGTTGTATTGTAGACTTTCCAATATCTTGCATTATATGTTTCTGCTGACCATGACATGCAAACATCAGTATAGATAAGATGTTCTGGTTCAATTAGTTTTCCCATAGTTATGGACATTTTAACTTAGAAAGTTTGAACCTATCAAGTATGCACCTTGTGATCGCAACTCCTCTAACATGGCTTTCTGGATACACATAAAATCCAGTAGGTTGTTAGAACTTGGTGATGTGCCTGGAGGTAGATTTTCCCCAGGTTATACCCATTTGGACAATAGTTTTGAGCTTATCCAGTATGGGTGTTGCTAAACAGCGGAAACAGAATACAGAACAGAATCAGAAAGAAGTTGCATCTTTTCTTTTTGGTCGAGGAATGAGTTTAAGAAAAAAAATTTGAAATAATAAATTATTGAAACAAATAAAGGAGATGTTAGCCTATGATTTGAAGCCTGTTTGACTTTTCTGATTTTCCGAACAACAATCAAATGAATAAAAAGAGATGAAGGATAAACGTCAAATAGACAGTAACCTGACAACACACAAAAATCTGCTGCCGTGTCCATAAGAATTATATTTGTTAATCAGATTATTTCTGTTTGTTTCAATGTTTTTGTACAGCTTAGCTTTGGTGGCAGGGGCGTTTCTATGATATTTGAAAGAGGGGGCGTAGAATCAAATCTTTTGCCAGCGGAGGGAGTTGAAATATTTTTGGACCTTTTTTTGCTAAAAAACAAAATAATTGTGAAATGCACTAGTGTAACGGTTCAATACAATTATGATAGTTTGTTTTGTTTTTTTGAAAAGGGGGGCATACGCCCATTACGCCCTCACCTGGACCCGCCCCTGGGTGGTGGGCTATAGTTTCATATGTCTGTCATGTTTATTTCTGTGTTTGTAGAAGTAAATCAATGGCACATTGTAATTGTAAACAATTTTCCATACAATGCGAGATATATAAATTAATGTGTCTATTATACCTCATGTTTTGTATTGTTTTTGATTAGAGGAAAACTGAGGGGTATTGACTTCAATATAAAAATAAGAAGATGTGGTATGATTGTCAATGAGACAACTCTCTACAAGAGACCAAATGACACAGAAATTCACAACTATAGGTCACCTTACAAGACTTTATTTGTGCACCACATGTGGTGTCTGTACCAAATCAGTCTGTCTTGATATCCTGATATATTTGTTTGTTGGTGGTGTGGTATATCTTGTTTTGGTTTTCTGGTGATTCTTCCTGTTATCTGTTCTTATATAATGGAAAGAAAACGTAAGAGAAACCTTGATCTATCTTGACTTTGTAATTCCATTGACAGGGTTTTTAGGATACACATGAAAATTAGTAGATTTTTTTTCGATAGAATAACCTGGTCCATCGAGTTTTCCTACAGTTATTACCCTTAAACGTAGATTTTGTTTTCCCGGTGCATCTTGTCATTGTCACTCCTCTGGTATGGTATGCTAGATACTCATGTGCATGTTCATGTCCATTGAGGATCATTGAGATCAACGCCTTCACCAGCAAGGACTGGTTGGAGAAACGGAGGTATGTTCACAGTTCTAGATTTTCTTGTGTGAAGGGGGAAAAGAGGCATATCTGAATGAAATGATAAGTTAAAGGAGGGAAGCGGGAGTTGAGGGGAGGGAAGTGGGAGTCGAGGGGGAGGGGAGCGGGAGTCGAGGAGGAGGGAAGCAGGAATTGAATACCCCCCAGGTGTCAACCCCCTCTTAATTAGCAATTTTCAATGTAAAGTTTTCTGCTTGAGTCAGTTTTAATAAGAACTACTTGTGATAGATGAATGATATTTTGTATAAAGTTGCATTACTATCAGTACATATCAGTTTGACGATTATTTTCAAGTCCTGCCCACTAGATAATGGTCCAGTGACTGAATTATAAACACTGTTGCTGTCCATCAGATTGTCTTTTTGTGGGTACCAATTTTCAGTAATTGAGGGAAACTTGCATTCGTGTATACTTGATTTTATGGTTTTGTCAAAGTCTGTATACAAGCCTACAGAAAATTTTGCTAACATTTACTGGGACAATTACGATAAATTTTTATATTCTGTTCACACAAATATTTTTTTTATGCCTCTACTATCACCGGAGGGGGCATTAAGTGTTACTTTTGTCCGTCCGACTGCACATATGTCCCGAAATTGGTTTCCATTCTCTAACTTTAGTTTGTCTCAACCAAATGTTATTAAACTTATACACAATGCTTATTACCACAAAACTCAGATCAAGTTCGAATTTGAGTGGCATCACTTTTACAGATCCCTAGTTATGCCCCTTTATAACTTTATATGCAAGCGGGGGCATCATTTGTGTCTCATGGACACATTCTCCATTTATTTGTTTTACAGTCATGTGTGTGGTTTACTATTGTTTGTAGATGTAAGAGTATTAACTGTGTGCCCAATTATTTTATGAAGCAATTTGGGGTTTCATACTAAATGTAATTAGGACAACACCTTTACACATTGTTGGTTGATGTGGTCTGTAGTACTGTGTAGTAATTCTAGTGATTCATGTTATCCCTTTCTAATTCAGGTAACAACCCTCCTCTTCACTTCCCCAATTTTAACAAACTGATGTAGAAAACCACTGTCTGAATGAATGAATATTTTATTGCAGAAGCAAACATAATGCTATAGCAAAATAACATAATATATAATGACAATAATGACAGTAAACAGAGAACAACACAATAAGGTCATAGCAAGCACAGAACTACAACTGTTATACAATTACAATTTGTGATCTTAGCTTCCATGCCGTGTTAAGAAATTTACACACTTTTTATAGTCAAGACAATCCTATAAGTCTTTAATTCCACTTCATTGATATGAAATTGTTTCAAAACATTTCTTTGCATTCAATGTTATTCTAAAGAGGTAACTTTCGAAAGATGATAGGTAGTAAGTAATCTTTGATGTTGGATGTGTATACTTATTGATATTTTAAAAGTCTTGGATGCATAATCTTTTTATTAGTTGTTATTGGCTTTGAACTAGCTTTCATTAACTGTGAGTACTCTCAGATCTGTACTTTGTGTCTTTTGTGTTTTTGTTAGTTGTTGTTTTGCTTTTTCTGGATCTGTTAGATTAAGCCATTTTCAATTGATTTTTATAGTTTGTTCTTATGTTGTGCTGTCACACCACTGTTCCAGGTTAGGGTTGAGGGCCCACAAACATGTTTATGTTTGGTATGTGCCTGTCTCAAGTCAGGAGCTTGTAATTCAGTAGTTGTTTTTTGTTGCTGTACATCATACTTGTTTTTTCGTTAATTGTTTGTACATAAATCAGGCCGTTAGATTTGCATTTGTCATTTTGGGGCCTTTTATAGCTTGCTATGTGGTATGGGTTTTGCTCATTGTTGAAGGCTGTACAGTGACCTATAGTTGGTAACTTCTATGTCATTTGGTCTCTGGTGGAGAGTTGTTTCATTGGCAATCATACCCCATTTTCTTATTTTTATATTACTTAGTATAAATATTAAGCTTGTAAGAACTGCTATGCACTATTGTTTCTCCACAACTGTATAAAAGAAAACAGATACATACTCCCAAGTATCTTATATATACCTTGTTGCAACTGTCCGTACACTTACCTAATAACGAAACACTGGAAAACTACACAGATCAGAGACTTAAAAAAAGGAATGTTGATATACGAGGTGCACACAAAATGTAGTAATATTATAAACACATGAATATACACACATACACACTCACTATAACAAATAAAAGAATACACTATAATGTTGATATTTTAATTGCATTTCATATATTAAAATTCCATAGTATGTATTTACAATTGCATGAAAAAAAATAAATTAAAAATATGAATGTTGAATTTGGAAGTTCATAATTACAAAAAGATTTTGATTACAGTGCTATCTTTCACATCCCCAATGCAGTCTATAAAAAAGAGTGGAAAGTACCAAAGTGTAAAAATTATAGGATTACAAATTGTAATTTATATTGCAAATATTGAAACAAATAGTATTGAATTTTCTTTTGGGGGTGTGACCTGAATTTTGTCAGTATAATGTCAGAAATTACTGGATTAGAGGAAGCAAGGGAGGAAGGAAAGAAACTTAAATGATACTCATAATTGGGGAGAGTGGGCCTTGTGTACTGACAAACAGGAAGTAAAATAGCCAATTCAAGAAGAATGAAATTTTTTAAAATGGTTTATGTAACCTTGCTTTTGGCCAATTTGTACAAAACAGGAAGAATAATTAGCTTCAAGCACATAAACAAGTGAAGTAAAAGTTGCAAAACCCTTTACAACCCCTTTGAAAAATAAATAATGAACACCAAAGTACATACATTATACTGAAAATTCAAAACTTTTATTGTTTATTATTGCATTATTTTTTAAGAATGGACAAAATTTTGTGACTAATTATAGCAATTTCAGTAAAATTGAATACAAATACAAATATTGCTTTCAAAATTTAAAATTCAAGTTTTTATTTTTTGCGATACTCATTCCTTCACAATTTTCACAAAAATTTCTGAATAAAAATATTTTATGTAACAAATTTTCCAATAAATAATTAAAACTGATAAATTTCATTTTAAATTATCCAAGTAGTGAAACAAGTACAGGATGATATATTTTGTATAAATAAACTGGAAGAATGTTATAAATGTTGACAAATTTGATTTAGTTAATCAACAACCTGATATTTTTGAAAAAAAATGTTCAGTCGATTTGGATGCTGGAATGGGTCCACATCAGACAGTTAATTTCTTTGCTGGCTTAAACATTCCACTAATAAACGTATTTACACTTTTGGTATTTAGCTATATTTTGCCTCCGAATGACCTTAGATCTGCTCCGAATCACCTTTTGACGTCAGACAACAATCACTGTTTAATTGTGACGTCAAATGTTTTGAATTATGATGTCAAAGTTTACGGGAACCTGTGTGATTTTACGTAATGGCGGACAAATTTGCATACAAGTGTAAATACGTCTATTCAGTAAAGATTTAAAAGAATGAGAAAAAGAAATCTTTTATATACTTTATACTTGATATACTGTATTCTCCTTGCATCGAAGACCAATTGGTGGCCTTGACTGTTTTCTGCTCTTTGGTCGGGTTGTTGTCTCTTTGACACATTCCCTGTTTCCAATCTCTATTCTATATACCTCTCCATTGTTAAAGTGTGATTTCCTTTCATCATTTTGTTCATTGACATAAAACCCACACTGATTGAAAAAATATAAGTTCTAAATGCATAGGATTTCATATAATCCGTAGAAAGTAATAATAGGTTAATATTACTTTTTTCAGAAAGGATAATGATTTTATATTGCACTCATAAATAGCATGTTAGTTTAGAAGAACAAATTATATTCAAAGAGACAACTTAATGAAGAGGTTGTTGGTTCTTACTGATTGTCTTTACGTGACATTATTAAGTATAGACAATGATTCTGCTGATGGAGACTTGATGTCAAGAAGTCCTTGTGGCAACGCTATGCAATTTCTATTTTGTTTCTGTCTGCAACACTTCTTTAACGGCTGTTATCTAAAAAAGGGAGTGTGGTAACCCCATGAAAATTATACACCTATAGAAAGGAAATTGCCATCATAACAACATCTAATTTTTTATAAAATAGTTTTAGGAGTGGTTCTCACGACAATAAATTAACCATAAAATTTCAAATATTGAAGGTAAATATGACGTTATGTCTATTTTATAGTGTTTTCCTTACATTTTCAAATGGCTTTAACTCAGAAAGTAGATCAGTTACCCACTTCAAGTTTTCGATTTTTCATTATATTTTTAAAGCTAAGTGTATACAATTTTTTTTTAAATGGCTGCACAAGCCATTCATGTACCTGTTACCTTAAATTTCTTTGCTTTAGAGAATTAGGTTAGATGGTAGATCTTTGATCCTCTCTTTAACAATTTAATCTCTTACTTTGGGGATTGAGTGCATGGCATATTTTATAGATATATGTCTTTTGAAATTCTAAATTATGCACCTACATTAAACTTTTTAAGCCCTTATAAACAGATGTAAACAATTCAAATATACCAACTTGACTATTTTTACCTTCTCTAATAAAGAGTTTTATTTGTTTTGTTAACCAGATTTTCGAAGGAAAATATCTGTTATTAGTTTGGTGATGTACTGTGGCTGGGCGGGCGGCTGCCAACCGTTCAATAACTTGAAAACGCTTTGAGAAATCTTTTCAAGTTTATATAATATGTCTTTTGAAATTCTAAATTATGCACCTACATTAAACTTTTTAAGCCCTTATAAACAGATGTAAACAATTCAAATATACCAACTTGACTATTTTTACCTTCTCTAATAAAGAGTTTTATTTGTTTTGTTAACCAGATTTTCGAAGGAAAATATCTGTTATTAGTTTGGTGATGTACTGTGGCTGGGCGGGCGGCTGCCAACCGTTCAATAACTTGAAAACGCTTTGAGAAATCTTTTCAAGTTTATATAATATGTCTTTTGAAATTCTAAATTATGCACCTACATTAAACTTTTTAAGCCCTTATAAACAGATGTAAACAATTCAAATATACCAACTTGACTATTTTTACCTTCTCTAATAAAGAGTTTTATTTGTTTTGTTAACCAGATTTTCGAAGGAAAATATCTGTTATTAGTTTGGTGATGTACTGTGGCTGGGCGGGCGGCTGCCAACCGTTCAATAACTTGAAAACGCTTTGAGAAATCTTTTCAAGTTTATATATGTTGTTTCCTGTGACTAAATGATGGTCAAGTTCGATTTTCACCATTTTAGCGTTTATCGTTGTTGAAATGTAGGCTTTTAAGAAACGAAAAGTGATACTTGGAGTGTTGTCTGTGCAATAACTTAAAAAAAGCTTTAACAAAATCTTTTCAAATTTAGACATATTGTTTCCTGTGACTAAATGAAGGTCAAGTTCTATTTTCATGATTTTAACTTTTATCATTGTTGAGTTGTAGACCTTTAGGTACCAAAGTGATACTTAGATTGATTTTTGCCTTTCCATTTCTGAACCCAGGACCCTGCAAAAGTTCTTTTTTTTTTACTTGATCCTGTTTGGGGGTCCAGATTTGCAAATATCATTTTCATGCAGGAAAATTTGTTTGCTGTCAATCTGACAGCCTCTTGTTTAATTTCAACTGGATATCAGCCTGAATAAAGATCCATAGGAATCATCCAGCCTTTGAAGGGACATAAATCTTAAAATCACTTGTACGTTTATGTCAGCCATTAGCAAATATATATTTTTTGTTTTTTAGATACACAAATTATTTTAATTTTGTCTAGCCTGCAACTTTTTTATGCGAGACATAGGTATTTCAATCCAGCGGCGACAGCATTAACTATTTGTTTAAAGCTTTATATTTCAGAAGGTAGAAGACCTGGATGCTTCATACCTTGTATGCAGATACCTTATGTTACGAAGTTTCCGTCTGTCATATGTTAATTGTCCTTGACCTCATTTTCATGGTTCAGTGACTGCTTGAAAAAAAATGAAAGTTTTTTTATTAAGTGTAATACTCACTTATTATGAGTGATAGGATAACTATATTTGGTATATGGGTACCTTGCAACTTCTACATGTCTGTCAGGTAGGGTTCACCTGACCATAGTTGCCAACTCACATGATATTCGCGTGTAATACACGCTTTTTCAACAGTTTACATGCGAGGATTTTGTCACATGGCGTGTACACGCTTTTCGCCACTTTACACGCCATTACACGCTTTTTCGTTATTTTGATTTTTTGGTCGTTAATGAATTCACCATTCACGGATTTTTTCCATACATAGACGATAAATACCGAGAATTTCGAAGTAATTGTTTGGTTTTCGATATGGACGAACAACAACAAAAGCCCTTCTGGTAAGTTTGTAAGTAGTTTTTAAGATTTTGTTACTTTCTTTTTCTCAATTTCACTTTAGGGAAGTGTCTAGCAGAAAGAAATCGCTTTCTGGACCTGTACCGTCGTCTAAAGAGCTGAGTTTTAAGCGAAAACGATACGTGTGTACGTACCAAAAAGTTGGGGAGCTTGAGTTTAAATGGAGTATAGAAAGTGGTCGAGGGCCCAACACTGCATTGTGCACCCTATGTTACTCTCATATTTATATTGGATCATCTGCAAACATTATCAGTCTTTTGCAATCATAACAACATGTGTGAAAGGATGTAGCTATTTGAAAAAGCATTCAATGGTATTCAAATTATAAAATATTTTTCTTTTTCAGTTTCAAATCTAGCCAACAGATTTCCACAGGACATAGGATATGGAAATATCACAGAGCTGTTGGATCAGTTCTCAGAGTTCCACCTGTCTTCTGATGAACTACCCCGTTTTGACCAGACAATAGCAACATATATAATTTGTGGGGAGCAATGGCAGACATAGATGACATTTTTAATGGCAAAAAATTGTTATGACATTCTTTCAAAGCTTGCTATTTAAACGTGGAAGCTATTTTGGTTTTGCCAAATAGCAATTCTGACTGTGAGAGAGCATTTTCAATTATAAAGAAATTTACACTGAATTCAGATCAGAACTCAACAATGATATATTGTGTGCCTTGTTATCATGTTGTTTTGAATATGTGCCAAGTTTTGTTGTTCTGAATGCAGCAAAACAGGCCACTGTTGAATGCAATAAAAGTTTACAGTAGAATATTGTTTTTTATATTTCAAAATTTGTATAATGTTCAAAATTAAAAAGACCGCATTTACGTCATGTGTTTCCACACGCTTTTTGGCATGATTTGTCATTGTCAGAGGTTGACAAGTATGCACCTGACCTCAACCTTATTCCATGAATCAGTAACTAAGGTTAAAGTTATGTGGTCAAGTCCGTATCTCAGATACTGTAAGCAATAGTTCAACTATATTTGGTGTATGGAATGATTGTAAGGGGTACATGTCTGACTGACAGGTTTCATCTGACCTTGACCTCAATTTCATGGTTCATTGAACAATGTTTAGTTTTTGTGGTTTGGTCCATTTCTCAGATACTATAAGCAATGGGTCAACTATATTTTATGTATGGAATGATTGTAAGGGGTACATGTCCGACCAACAGATTTTATCTGACCTTGACCTCAATTTCATGGTTCATTGAACAATGTTTAGTTTTTGTGGTTTGGTCTTTTTCTCAGATACTATAAGCATTAGGGCCACTATATTTGGTGTATGGAATTATTGTCAGGTGTACATGTCCATCTGCCAGGTTTCATCTGACCTCGACCTCATTTTCATGGTTCATTGGTCAATTTTTAGTTTTTGTGGTTTGGTCTATTTGCAGATATTATAAGCAATAGGTCATTTATATTAAATGTATGGAATAATTGTGAGGTGAACATGTCTGTCTGGCAGGGTTCATATGACCTTGACCTCTTTTCATGGTTCATTGGTCAATGTGAAGTTTATGTGATACTTGTAGTAAAACCTTCATATTATAGACTTTCATCATAAATTCAATGATAATTAAAACAGGCAAGACATTTCAGCATGTGCACTCTTGTTTTCACATAAATGCTTCAGAATCATTGATGAAACTGGCAATTGCGAAAACATTATTTATGTAAAGAGTTATCTCCCATAGCCAAAGTTCCCCTTAATTATATCGGTATTACAGACTACAATATACACCAACTAGAAACGAGATACTCTGTAAACTTCTTATTACTTGTCAAATACTTATTTATGTGGGTATATGAATCAAGAATTTTTAAGATATTTAACAAAATATGCTTTCATATATGTTTGTATGTAGTGTTTGGTATTATTTGATACTACGAAAATACAGTTTTTCCTCAATTGTCCACTAAATTACTCTACAGTAATTACAGATTGCCTGGAGTAATTGAAAGTAATTTGTTAAAGTAATTTGCTTGTTGATGTAGAAATCATACATTCTCCCAATTTAGAATTGACTTTTGTACTTTTGATTAGATTTTATATATTAGAGTTTTACTTTTATTTCAGATATCATCTAGGATCTTTAGCATTTGGATCTCTGATAATAGCCATTGTACAGATCATTCGAGTTTTACTGGAATATGTAGATGGTAAATTGAAAGGATCTGAGAACCCTGTTGCTAAATTTTTTGTGAAGTAAGTTTTTTGTTTTGTAAGAAACTTTTTAGGAAAAACATTTGTTTCCCAGCTGATTGCTAGTTTTAACTTACAATTAAACAAGTTTGGTGTTTCAAAATCATAATAACCTACTAACAACAGTTTGGTGTTTCTAAAGCAATTTTGTTATTCTGGTGAAAAATCCTTTCTGTTGTCATGTTTAGAAATCGTTTCATACTAAAAATGTGCACGGTATCAACTCTTTTTTACAACACTATGAAATTACAAAAGAATCATTCAGTTCTTATAATTACATTTTTATCCATCAACCATGAAATTATGAGTTCAATCAAATTTTTGTTTTTGTTTTCCTATATGTCGTGATGTTTTCATGAGAAGCATGTGCTGTCATTGATGTTGTATTTTATTGAGCAATAAATTCTAATTTTGAAATGCCTTGCAATTCTTGTCATCCAATCAAAATTACATATTCTTTTGAAACATACATGTACTATAATTATTGGCCAGTGTTAACTTTTCTTGATTAGGTCCTTTTCTCAGATACTATAAGCTGAGTTAGTCGAATATTTTTGGTGTCATAATGGGAAGATTGTCAGGGATGCAAGTCTTTCTGGCAGGGTTCATCTGACCTTGACCTCATTTTCACATTACATTGGTACCAACTCCATCAAATTTTCAATCTTTTCAACTGGGGTAATTTTCAGCCCATAGCTACAAAAAACTTGTTCGTACAAAGTAGGTGCAGTGTGATACATTATCCTTATCATTTTTGTCAAAAATTGCCTGGAATGTGTTCTCATGCTTACAATATCAAGATGGTCATAAAGAAAAACATTTTTATCATATTTTCTGGAGTTCTGCCCAATGTTTGAGTTTTTCAGCTTGAATAATTACACACACTTATAACGTTTTATGCATGAATCAATTTTATTTTCCGTTTATGTGTCCAATAACTATGCCACATCGTAAGGTACATTAACACACTTTTTTTTTGGGAAGTTTGCTATAGCAATACTTTCCTAAGGCGTTGGCCTCTAACTTCCGGTGACAGACTATCGCAAATGTTCTGCTCCAAGATGATGTAGTACTAGTGTTTAAATACTGATTCTAGGAAGATGCTTTTGAAATTTTGAGTCCTTTTGAAAAGATTACAGCTTGAATAAAAAAGGAATGAATGTTTACATACAATTCAGGTGAATTTAACTTCATTTTGAAAATGATTATTACAAACACTACTTCGCGGATTTTCCATGCGCTGAAGAGAAAATCAAAAGAAATCTATGGGAGACATCGTTTCATTCATGAATATTTCATGAATGAACATTTTCCTTGTAATTTTACTATGTACGATATTTACAAATGTTTAGTATTCAATATAAAGTAAAAGCCGAGTGTATCGAAAGAATCCGTATGACTGACATTACTGAATGCAACATACTTTTAGCATGTTTATATTTTGACCAAGCCTTTGGATAATTGACAAGTGATAAAAGATTGATTGAACAATTATACACAGGTGACAGAAATACTCGATAATCATATGGCTTATGTCACACGCCAAGGATGAGTAAATGTAAATACCGGCCATGATAGAAAAAGTGCATGTTTTTGTCAAAACATAGATCGGAAGGTTTTGATGCCAAAAACATTTAAAACTTTTGAATTCCGCTATTTAAATACTAGCTATTTCACATTCCAATGTGAATTTAAGGACCGTCACTTGTCCAGCATGCTCAGTCACGTGGATCAAACTGACAGCTGAAAAACATTGACTCAACGACAGTTCTTACATATCACAGCCCATGTCCTCAGTGTAACAATTAACAATAACATTTGCACACAAATCGTTACAAGGATAAGGCAGACAAGTCAGCTTTTACTTAGAATAACTCAGTGTATCAAGACAAGTGCTGTACCAACATGATTAAATAAAATCTGTCCATGTAATAGCAAAATGACTTTCTTACTCTTAGTGCTAGTCCAAATAATTATGACGAACCAAAAATCTCAAATGTTATTGCCTCAATGCTAAATTTCACAGCATCAACTTTAAAATGTGTTACAGGGTTATAGGCACCTTAATGAATTAAGTGTTTATTAACTGTTTATTCCTTTCGTCATACTGCTATTGTTATGCCCCCACTGTATGAAGTTTTACCCTTTTTCTTCTGTTAGTATGTACGTCCCTTACTTGTACATACGTCCGTACATCCAAAAATTAGTTTCTGTTCTCTAACTTTAGTTTTTCTTACAAAATTTTATGAAACTTATACGCAATACTTATTTCCACAAAACACAGGTCAAGTTGAATTTTGGTGTCGTCTATTTTACAATTCTAGAGTTATGCTCCTAAACAAATGGAAAAGTTGCTTGAATTTTTTGTTTACGATCTCTAACTTTAGTTTGTCTCAACCAAATGTTATGAAACTTATACACAAAGCTCATTATCACAAAACACTGTTTAGATTTGAGTTTTGGTGGCATCAGTTTTACTGTTCTAGAGTTATGTCCCTTTACAAATTTAAAAATTGTGATTGTTGTCGAGCCTTCGACTTTTATCGAAAAAGCGAGACATAGCGATCCTACATATTGTCGGCAGCGTCCACAAATATTCACTCTGTGGTTAAAGTTTTTGAAAATTTAATTACTTTCTTAAACTATCCCGAATTTCTACCAAACTTGGACAGAAGCTTGTTTATGATCATAAAATAGTATCCAGAAGTAAATTTTTTTTTAAAAAAATTCCATTTTTTCAGTATTTTACTTATAAATGGACTTAGTTTTTCTGCCAGGAAACATTACATTCACTCTCTGGCTAAAGTTTTTAAAATTTAATAACTTTCTTAAACTATCCCGGATTTGTACCAAACTTGGACAGAAGCCTGTTTATGATCAAAAGCTAGTATCTAGAAGGAAATTTAGTTAAAATTTTGTTCTTGTTTTCCGTATTTTACTTATTAATGGATTTAGCTTTTCTTCCAGTTAACATTACAATACAGTCTGTAGTTATATTTTTAAAACATTTATTAGATTCATAAACTATCCTGGATTTTTACCGAACTTGGACAGAAGCTTCTAACAATCAAAAGATAGTATAGAGAGGATATTTTTATTAACTTTTTCCTTATTTTTGTTGAGCCTGCGATTAACAGCAAAAGTAGGCGAGACACCGGGTTCCATGGAACACTTACAAATATTTTTCAATTCCGTGCTCTAACTTTAGTGTGTCTCAACCAAATGTTACGAAACTTATATACAATACTTTTAACCACAAAACCAAGATCAAGTTTGAATTTTGTGCCGTCATTTTACTGTTATGGTTAGGGTTATGCCCAGTTACAAATGGAAAAAAATACTATAAAATCACAGGCCCTAGATATGGCATGGGCACAT
This sequence comes from Mytilus coruscus, assembly GCA_017311375.1. Lineage (NCBI taxonomy): Eukaryota > Metazoa > Mollusca > Bivalvia > Mytilida > Mytilidae > Mytilus > Mytilus coruscus. Next base: position 106,017,726 of record CM029596.1, on the reverse strand, counting down.
AAAGAAATTTAACAGAGGTTATTGTATATTTGATTATTTTAGAACAACAGTTTAAGGTTTCAATAGAAAATATCAAAATTTAAATGACAAACAATGAAAAAAAATTTTTTTTGATAATTGCTGAAAAGAAAATGGTTTAGTTAAAAACATCAAAGCTGTGATTAAATACATATTTGAAATAATACACATCTATAACCTATTTGAAATGATACACATCTACAGTTGCAAACTTCCCAGAGGTGCTATCCAGCACTCTGATTAATTAATCTAGGTTATTAGTAAGTTTTTTTTAAGATAGACTTCACATTTACCTCATCAAAAGATATTAGAATTCAAAATAGATATTGGGGATGGTACTCACTTCCTGTTTACTATGGTTTTTTTTTTTTTTTTTTTTTTTTTTTTTTATAGTTCTGTATGAATCTTGGTAATTTATTAGATCTAACAGAATTCCCTATAGTTTGATTAATTTTACTGACAATGTTGTTACTCAGAGGCATACTGGTGTATTTTGTATATGAGATGCTGTCTCCATTTAAAGTATTAGGGTTTAGTCAGTTTTTAAAGTAATTTGAGGGATCACATGGGAGTATTTTTATAGGATTTTTGTCTTTTAGCTCACCTGGACAAAAGGTCATGTGAGCTATTGCCATCACTTTGGGTTGTCATCGTTCATTAAAATTTTTCAAAATCTTCTCTGAAACCACATGGGCATTATCCTGATGAGTTTAATAAATGTGTTGTTATGTCTGACTCGAGACGAGTTTTACCCATTTTTGCGTACTGATGAAAACTATAGTAAATTGTGGGCAATAAAAATGTCAACATTACAGAACTCGAAAATGACTGTTGTAGGTTTTTACCATGCAAAAGTTTATAATGCTTTATCAACGAAAAAGTTAAGAATCAAATTAAAATGACGTTCTAAGTGACATTTTTTTATTGCAGATGTCTGAAGTGTTGTTTCTGGTGTTTGGAGAAGTTTTTACGTTTCCTGAACAAGAATGCCTATATAATGGTATATAAGTTTGTATATTATATAATTTTCCCAATTGTTTATTGGTGTGGCCACCATGAAAGTTGAAAAGAAAATCAAACTGTAAACTCAAAAATTTCAAGGGGAGTTTTATTTTCCATGGTAAGGGTTTGAACAGGAAAATAAATATGTAGTAAAGAAATAAGTCTCTTAAAAAAAAAAAAAAAAAAAATGTCATTGTCTCAATACTGAATTTCACAGCAGCAGCTTAAATGCATGTATGGGGAAAGGAACAGACTACCAGCAGTCTTTATGACCCAGTCATTGGATATCATAGTAAAACCTATAGTATTATTGTTATGACCCAGTCATTGGATATCATAGTAAAACCTATAGTATTATTGTTATGACCCAGTCATTGGATATCATAGTAAAACCTATAGTATTATTGTTATGACCCAGTCATTGGATATCATAGTAAAACCTATAGTATTATTGTTATGACCCAGTCATTGGATATCATAGTAAAACCTATAGTATTATTGAGTTTGTAGTATAAAATGTCTGAATATTGACTGAATATCTGAACATGACTTAACAATTTCTGCTTTAAGATCAAGGTTTTATTTACTTGTGAAAGAGATTAGGGATATATGCATGATTTGTTTGTGAGCAGCTTTTTGGTAGGAATTAATATCTCTTAAATATGCATCTTTCAGATCAATACTAAATGATGGGTCATCAGTATGTCTGTTATCTTTGTCATGTTGTGTGTATGAACTAAAGAAAGCAGTGATTTATCTATTAAGTAGAAATAAGAAGATGTGGTATGAGTGCCAATGAGATAACTCTCCATCCAAGTCACAATGTGTAAAAAGGAAACAATTTTAGGTCAAAGTACGGCCTTCAACACGGAGCCTTGGCTCACACCGAACAGCAAGCTATAAAGGATCCCAAAATGACAAGTGTGAAACAATTCAAAAAGAACTGTTGTTGAATATTATACTCCTGTTTTGACTCGCTTCAAAATTGTTTTGGGGCCTCGGTGGCGGAATGGTCTAAGTAGTTGAACTACTGTATCACTAGCCAGTCAACACTGAGGTGAGTTCGAATCCCGCACAGGGCAGGTGCACTCGACTCCAATCTTAATTGACTAGGATTGTCAGTTTTCCTACCGAAGGTCGGTGGTTCTCTCCAGGCACTCGGGCTTCCTCCACCAATAAAAACTGACTGCCACGAAATAGCACAATAGTATTGAAAGTGGCGTTTAATACCAATCAATCAATCAAAATTGTTTTGAAGGAACTCCCCTATTAAGCCTCTCAAATCATACTTCATGCTAGCTATATAGCTTTTAACTATTCATTAAATTCTGTCAATATTCATTTCTGTAATAGTTAAAAGCTATATTCAGTCAAGATTTTAATGAGGTATCTTATTTCTTTTAATGAAATTTTTAGGATGGTAGTAAATTTCTTATTTTGAAATATTATATTTTACCATCGAAGATAAAACAAAATTAGTATTTATCATATTTTTAGCTTTGTATAGATACTCAGTTCTAGGTTGTATTTATCTAGTTTAAAAATTGTGTCCGGTGACCCGCCAACCAACCAAGATGGCCGCCATGGCTAAAAATAGAACATAGGGTAAAATGTAGATTTTGGCTTATATCTCTGAAACCAAAGCATTAAGAGCAAATCTGACATGGGGTAAAATTGTTGATCAAGTCAAGATCTATCTGTCCTGAAATTTTCAGATGAATCGGACAATGGGTTGTTGGGTTGCTGCCCTAAATTAGTAATTTTAAGGATTTTTTTTCGTTTCGGTTATTATCTTGAAAATTATTATAGATAGAGATAAACTGTAAACAGCAATAATGTTCAGCAAAGTAAGATCTACAAATAAGTCAACATGATCAAAATGGTCAGTTGACCCTTAAGGAGTTATTGCCCTTTAAAGTAATTTTTACCAATTTTTGTAAATTTTGTAATCTTTACAAAATCTTCTCCTCTGAAACTACTGGACCAAATTCAACCAAACTTAGCCACAATCATTATTAGGGTATTTAGTTTAAAAATGTGTGCGGTTACCCAGCCAACCAACCAAGATGGCTGCCATGGCTAAAAATAGAACATAGGGGTAAAATGTAGATTTTGGCTTGTAACTCTGAAACCAAAGCATTTAAAGCAAATCTTACAGGGATTAACTTGTTTATCAAGTAAATATCTATCTGCCCTCAAATTTTCAGATGAATTGGACAACTGGTTGTTGGGTTGCTGCCCTCAATTGGTAATTTTAAGGAAATTTTGCCGTTTTTGGTTATTATCTTGAAAATTATTACAGATAGAGATAAACTGTAAACAGCAATAATGTTCAGCAAAGTAAGATCTTCAAATAAGTCAACATGATCAAAATGGTCAGTTGACCCCTTAAGGAGTTATTGCCCTTTAAAGTAATTTTTTACCAATTTTTTGTAAATTTTTGTAATCTTTAACAAAAATCTTCTCCTCTGAAACTACTGGACCAAATTCAACCAAACTTAGCCACAATCATTATTAGGGTATTTAGTTTTAAAAATATGTGCGGTGACCCAGCCAACCAACCAAGATGGCTGCCATGGCTAAAAATAGAACATAGGGTAAAATGTAGATTTTGGCTTGTAACTCTGAAACCAAAGCATTTAAAGCAAATCTTACAGGGATTAACTTGTTTATCAAGTAAATATCTATCTGCCCTCAAATTTTCAGATGAATTGGACAACTGGTTGTTGGGTTGCTGCCCCTGAATTGGTAATTTTTTTAGGAAATTTTGCCGTTTTTGGTTATTATCTTGAAAATTATTACAGATAGAAATAAACTGTAAACAGCAATAATGTTCAGCAAAGTAAGATCTTCAAATAAGTCAACATGACCAAAATGATCAGTTGACCCCTTAAGGAGTTATTGCCCTTTATAGTCGATTTTTAACAATTTTCATTAATTTGGTAAATTTTGGTAAGTTTTACAAAATGTTTTCCTTTTGTAATCTTCTTTTCTGAAACTGCAGTAGAAAATCAATATAGAAAACAATCTACTAATGTACTGGCAATAAAAATAATTGATAATTCTATAACATGAAAAAAACCACATTAATACCTGATGATGGTGTTTCTTTCTTTACATTGAAAATGATGTCACAACTATAATCCCGAACAATAGGTCGAATGGCAGATATGTTTCAGTACTTTGGCTTCATTTTCTACAGATTCAAGTGCAAATGATGCTTGAATTCCTATACTAATTTATACAGACTTCATCCCCTTTCACAGGTAATGCCTGCCTCATATTATATTTAAAACTTTAATAGAATATCAGAAATTTTGAGAGAAAATTAACCATGCAAGATCTAAAACTTAATTAATATTGTTCAAATTATCAATTAACTATTAAAAAGAAAATTCTCTTTAAAAAATATAGTTCTTCATTTTATATTTTATCAGAAATTTAGGGAAAAAATTGAATTTAATTGTGTCCCTTGTTCTCATTTCCTGGGATAAATCTTATACAAATTAAAGTATTGGTATTGAATTAATATTTAAGAAATATTTCAAACCTTATCATTTTCTTCACAAGAATGAAGACCATATTTTCAGTGTCATGAGTATCAGTCATCATATTTGTTGTACTTTGTTGTTTAAAAGTTGAATACAAAAAGATCAACAAAGCAATTCAAAACCACTTGAATTTTGCAACAACAAATGAGAGTTTTAACGACCTCAGCTGGCTATACAACCCTTGCACAATCAACTGAAGTTTGCAGAAATCATTAATAGGAAAGATTGCCCTTTAATGATAATTTTTATTACCTTTTTGTTTTTTGGGGGTTGCGCAACAACAAACTTCACAACAAACTTTCTTATCACCGCATTTCTCGTTAGATAAATTTTACAAAATTCTCCCTGAAACTACTGTCAAATTAAACCAAACTTGGTTTAAATCACCACTAGGATATCCAGGGACCACTGTGTATGATGACCCTGCCTGCCAACATGGCACACATGGCTGAAATAAACGCACTTTTAGTCTTATATCTCTGAAACTAAACGACAGTACAACAGTTGCATTTATCATGCATCAATTGTAAATAAAAATATCAGGTGAGCGACACAGGGTCCTTGGAGCCTCTAGTTTTGTTTTGTAATTACAAGTAATTTTGTAAGAAGCGTGCAACCTTATAAAATAACAAAAGAAGCATTCAAATCTTTTACTGACATTACTATACTACAACCATGAAATTAAGCCCTTCCTTTTTAGCTCACCTGGCACAAAGGGCCAAGTGAGCTTTCTCATCACTTGGCGTCCGTCGTCGTTAGCTTTTACGAAAATCTTCTCCTCTGAAAACACTGGGCCAAATTTAACCAAACTTAGGCACAATCATCATTAGGGTATCTAGTTTAAAAAATGTGTCCAATGATCCCGCCAACCAACCAAGATGGCCGCCATGGCTAAAAATAGAACATAGGGATAAAATGTAGATTTTGGCTTATATCTCTGAAACCAAAGCATTTAGAGTAAATCTGACATAAGGTAAAACTGATATCAGGTCAATTTCTATCTGCCCTGAAATTTTCAGACAAATCTGACAACAGTTGTTGGGTTGCTGGCCCTGAATTGGTAATTTTAAGGAAATTTTGCAGTTTTTGGTTATTATCTTGAATATTATCATAGAGATAAACTGTAAACAGCAATAATGTTCAGCAAAGTAAGATCTACAAATAAGTCATCTTGAACAAAATTGTCAGTTGACCCCTTTAGTTTTAACAATTTTTCGTAAATTTTTATAATCTTTTACAAAAATTATCTTCTCTGAAACTACTGAGACAAATTTAACCATACTTAGCCTTAATCATTATTAGGGTATCTAGTTTAAAAAATTTGTCCGATGACCACGCCTTCCAACCATCATGGCTGACATGGTTAAAAATAGAATATAGGGGTAAAATGCAGTTTTTGGTTAATATCTCTGAAACTAAAGCATTTAGAGCAAATCTGACAGGTGGCAAAAATGTTATCAGATTTAGATTTATCTGCCCTGAAATTTTCAGACAAATCTGACAACCAGTTGCTGGGTTGCTGCCGCTGAGTTAGTAATTTTACAGAAATTTTGCAGTTTTTTGTTATTATCTTAGATATGATTATAATATCTAATACTATTAATTATGATTTTAACCTTATTTTACATGGTTTCCAAAGCATCAGTAAATACAGGTGAGCGACACAGGCTCTTGAGAGCCTCTAGTTTTTCTTATGTACATTGTTTTAAGGTTGTCATGTTTTCGCAGTTTGGTCTGTTTCTTGTATACTATAAGCAATAGGTCATAAATTTTTATGGCCCGCAACAAAGTTGTCGGGGCCATATAGTTTTACCCTTGTCCGTCATTCTGTCATTCCGTCATTCCGTCATTCCGTCATACTGTCATTCCGTCATTCCGTCATTCCGTCATTCCGTCATAAACCATTATACAGACTTTTATTCTAAACGCCTTCAAATATTGGACTGATTTTTGGTATGTGAGTTAACCATGATGAGTTACAGATCAACTTTAAGTTTTGTTCCGCTTCGCTAATTTTTGCCAAAATTACGGGCTTTGGACTTTGATAAATTATTGAAAATCACAGTTATACGGACTTTTATTCTAAACGCCTTCAGATATTGGGCTGAATTTTGGTATGTGAGTTAACCATGATGAGTTACAGATCAAGTTTAAGTTTTGTTCCGTTCCACTTTTTTGCGAAATTAAGGGCTTTAGACTTTGATAAATTATTGAAAATCACAGTTAGTTAACCATGATGAGTTACAGACAAGTTTTTAATTCTAATTTTTGCGAAATTACGGGCTTTGGACTTTGATAAATTATTGAAAATCACAGTTATACAGACTTCAAATATTGGGCTGATTTTTGGTATGTGAGTTAACCATGATGAGTTACAGATCAAGTTTAAGTTAAGTTTCGCTCTGCTAATTTTTGTCGAAATTACGGGCTTTGGACTTTGATAAATTATTGAAAATCACAGTTATACGGACTTTTATTCTAAACGCCTTCAGATATTGGGCTGAATTTTGGTATGTGAGTTAACCATGATGAGTTACAGATCAAGTTTAAGTTTTGTTCCGTTCCACTTTTTTTTGCCGAAATTAAGGGCTTTAGACTTTGATAAATTATTGAAAATCACAGTTATACAGACTTTTTATCTAAACGCCTTTAGATATTGGGCTGATTTTTGGTATGTGAGTTAACCATGATGAGTTATTGATCAAGTTTAAGTCAAGTTCCGCTCCACTGATTTTTGCCGAAATTAAGGGTTTAAGACTTTAAAAATTGTTGAAAATCACAGTTATACGGACTTTTTTTCTTTACGCCTTCAGATTTTGCACTGATTTTTGATATGTGAGACTACCATGATGAGTTACAGATCAAGTTTATGTTTCGTTCCGCTATGCTGATTTTCATGTCGTTTCAACACATCTTGTTAGATCTGCAGTACATCCACTTCCTGTTTGCTGATAGTTTGAAATTTAATTACTCATTGATCAAGGAAATTTTTCATCAAACTAGTATTGGTCTTGAGAGCTTGATACTATCCATGCATGTTTGTGTCCACATGTGTTGTTGAAATTGCAGATTTTTCAACTTTTTGAGACAGGGCCATTCGTGTCGTTCTGACACATCTAGTTTATATATATAATGTTTGTAGGTGTACATATATAAAAATAAGGAGATGTGGTATGATTGCCAATGAGACCAACTATCCACCAAAGTTAAAATGAAGTGGATGTTAGCAATTATAGGCAACCGTAGGGCCTTTTACAATGAGAAAAACCCATACCCTATAGGTGGCTATAAAAGGCCACGACATGAAAATATAAACAATTCAATTGAGAAAACTATCGGCCTGATTTATAACAAAACAATTTACGAAAAACAAATGACGACCAGTCCACTGAACTACAGGCTCCTGACTTGGGACAGGCACATAAAGAATGATACTTGTAGTAAAATTATATCTTTAGCACTATCAAAATAAGAAAAATCATGAATAGTAAAGCAGGCGAGACACTTCAGCATGTGAAATTTTATTGGCTAAAGTGATAATTACCAGAACAGAAAGTTAAACGAATTGTTGTCAGAGCAGTGTAAGCAAAGCGTAAACATCGGATCTGTATTTCAGTCAGATGGTTTTGACCACCTCTTCTTCTGTGTTTACTGGGACCCTTTTGGTAATCTTGGACTCTGAAAAATTAACTAATTTTTATACGCCCGTTAATTATACGCCCGTTTACGGGACATATTATGGTATACCTCTGTCCGTCCATCCGTCATCAACATGTCTGGCAATAACTCAAAACGCTTTAACCAATTTGCATGAAACTTTGGTGAATTGTTTATATCTATTGACATGAGCTCCCTTTTGATTTTTATAAATTTTAGATTTTACGTTTCCGAGTTATGGGCTTTTATTCATTAAAAAGGGGGGATTTTCCAGTTTTCAGGACAATAACTCCAAAGTGTTTTGTACAGTTTTCATGAAACATTGGTGAATTGATTATATCTATTGATGTAAGCTCCGTTTTGATTTTTATAAGTTTTCGATTTTATGTTTCTGAGTTGTTGGATTTTATTTATAAAAAAAGGGGGGATTTTCCAGTTTTCGGACAATAATTCAAAATTGCTTTGAGCAGTTTTCATGAAACTTTGGTGACTGCTTTATATCTATTAAATTAACCTCCCTCTAGTTTTTTATAAATTTTTGATATGACATTGAGGAGTTATGGAACTTTATTCTTTAAAAAAGTGACAGGTGTATCATGCGCTCATGGCACAACTCTTTATTTGTCTTGTTGTGACCACTGTTATAATTAAGAGAAAATATAATGAACACCAGTTATTGTATATGCTAAATAAATGAATACACACTATTTGCAGATAGCAGCTCATGGTAAGAACTTTTGTACATCAGCTAAAAATGCCTTTATGTTGATCATGAGGAATTGTGTCAGGTAAGGAATTCTTTGTTTTATGTTGCCTACCCATGCCTTGTAGGGTTGGGTAGGTAGGGATTTTTTTTTTTTTGGCCAACAACATCAGTTACATATTTTAGACAAGAAAACGACATTGGAGCACGAAAAAACTTTCAAAAAAAGAATTTGAAATGATTTGTGTCAAAATTTTTCAGGTAGGCTACTTTTTAGGTCAGTAGGTAGGCAACATCAAAGAATTTCAATTTTATTTTTGGCCTAAAGAGTTCAATGTTTAAGTGCAATGAAAACTTTTTTTTACATATTTTAAGGTGGGTTTACACAGTAGGTCGCTTTGACAAAAAATTGTGCCTTGTGAATACTAAAATCGGATGTCATTTGGTTAATCAAAAGGAAAATCGTATGCTGTACCATTTACCTTGGCAATGGAATCATATTGGATGGAAAATGGTACAGTGTAAAGGCACCTTAAGTCATTAATACCACAATAGACCATATGATTGATATATACAGAAACGGTACTCACTCACTCACTGTAAATTAAGAATTTTTTGCGATGTTTTTTTTTATTCTAAAATTGCGACAGGAAAGGTTTCCGAAGATAGATACTCACATTTTTGAAAATTTTAATAGCAAAATTTTTTATATTCAACAATGAACAAAACACATACCATATAATAAGCTACACATTGCCCCAGTATGACAAAATGTTAAACGATTCAAGAGAAAAAAACATCAGACCATAAATATGGTGAATATTTTTGAATGGACTTACATGGCCTCAAAAGCACGTAGTTATTAACTTGGACTTATTTTTGAAATTTCATAGGCATTATTAATCTTAGTGAAAACATTTGCGTTATATAAACAGCATGTTATTTTTATTTTTTCAGAGTAGTGGTCATAGACAAAGTAACAGATTTTCTACTGTTTATAGGCAAGCTTGTAATAGTTGCTGGCTCTGGTAAGTTGGTGATGTTTTAAGTTTGAATAAAGGTTCAAGTGAGGTGTCTGTCAGTGACCTCAAAAGACAAGGGCCTCGGTGGCCGAGTGGTCTAAGTAGTCAAACTACTATATCACTAGCCAGTCAACACTGAGGTTGTGAGTTCAAATCCCGCACGGGGCAGGTTCACTCGACTCTAATCTTAATTGACTAGAATTGTCAGTTTTCCTATCAAAGGTCGGTGGTTCTCTCCAGGCACCCTCCACCAATAAAAACTGACCACCACGAAATAGCACAATAGTGTTGAAAGTGGTGTTAAGCACTAATCAATCAATTAATCAAAAGACAAAATGAAAAAAATGTTCAAACAAATTCACCTACAAAACTTACCATGTATGATCCACTTGATGTTGAACTGGTTCTATGTCATATGTCATATTTTATTTCTTAAAACCTCAAAACAAGGAATTATTTGAATTTGGAAGAATTTTATGAAGAAAACTAACCCAATTTAGCATGGCTGAAGAGGGTTCATTAGTTCATACTGAAATATCAGTGAAAGAAAAATTAAACTTAGCCATGTGCACATGCATGGCTGGCTAACCCTATTTAGTTGGGTTAGTTTTCATCATACATTTGTTATCAATTTTCCAGAATTCAAAATTGTTCCATATTCAAATAATTCCTTGTTTCAAGATAACTATTCTGTAGAATTTGGGGCCTAGGTGGCTGAGTGGTCTAATTAGTGAGACTACTGTATCACTAGCCTGTCAACACTGAGGATGTGAATTCGAATCTCGTATGTGGCCAGTGTGCTCAACTCTAATCCTAATTGACTAGGATTGTCAGTTTTCCTACCGGAGGTTGTGTATCTCTATGGGCACTCCAGCTTCCTCCACCAATGAAAACTGACCACCATGAAATAGCACAATATTCTCTCTCTCTGTCACTCATGATAAGTCATTAAATTTTCTTAAATTTTACTAGTTATGGACTTAATTTCTTAGGAAAATTTACTCTGAGATTTACTTTTCTATTAAAATTATGGCCTGATGGACTTGATTTTCTAGGAAACAAAGTCTAGGGGACAAGTATTACTACCAGACCGAATGTACGGTAACAGTTCATCTTTCATAAGCCATTTAGATGTTGTAAATATCACATATGCTAATTGATTAATTGTGGTCTAATTAGTGAGACTACTGTATTACTAGCCTGTCAACACTGAGGATGTGAATTCGAATCTCGTATGTGGCCAGTGTGCTCAACTCTAATCCTAATTGACTAGGATTGTCAGTTTTCCTACCGGAGGTCGTGTATCTCTATGGGCACTCCAGCTTCCTCCACCAATGAAAACTGACCACCATGAAATAGCACAATATTCTCTCTCTCTGTCACTCATGATAAGTCATTAAATTTTCTTAGGATAATTAAGGCTTTCGTATGATTTTATAATTGGCCTTGAAGCTGTGCTTAATTTTTTAATCATATGTATCTTTTTTTAGCTGCCTTGTCATTTTTCTTCTTTGATGGAAGAATAGATTTTCTAAAGACGTACACACCAACTCTTAATTTCTATGTCGTTCCTATTGTGGTAAGTAAAGTTGTTATTGTTTAACGTATTTTGACTTTGTAAATTATTAGAACTTTAGAAAGTACATTTTTACTATCATTTTATAATATCTTCTTATTTTGATGTGAAATGTTATTTTGTACACTGCAAAACTAAATGAAACTGGACAGTATATTCCAAAGTTTTATGATGAACATTTTTATGAAACCTTTAATAAAAATAGGTTGTTTCTTTTTTTTTTTATCCCACAAAGCTTTGTGAATAATTTATAATGAAGTTATTAATTTGTTCCATAAAGTCCTCATTAAATGACCTTGATATGATGGGTGTAAACGTGACATTGACCTTTAACCGGATGTCATCGAAATCACAAAGTTTTTTTTACATTCCAACTGGTAAGTTGGATTACATGGCATAGGGGGTAACTTTAAAGTTTAGGTAGTAACAGTCAGAATGTGTGCAGAATGTGTGTTAAAAAAACTTATTTTTCCTTCATTTTAGCTGATAACAGTTGGATCATATGTTATAGCCAGTTGTTTCTTCAGCGTATATGACATGGCAGTGGATACACTTTTCCTTTGTTTCTGTAAGTCATATTATATGTTAAATTTGTTGGATCAAAATTATGTTAAATGTCTAAAAATATCCACAGTGGTTTTGGTGAATCCAGGTGATTTGTAGATAACTCTCGCCATGATTAAGCATTTACAGAAATGTCATATTTTCCTATACTTGAAAAAAAACAGTTATTGGTATGGCAGTCTGCAGTCCCAGTCTGTCAAAAATCTGATTTTTTTTGTGTCTTTTCCCAAATTTTTTTCTGTGTCTTTTCCCAAATTTTTTTCATAACTGCAACACAAATCAAGTAGGCAAGACAAAGGTATTGTTTTTCTGTCAGTGCCATAAACAGTTTGCAAATAACCTTGATATCTTATGCAGTATCAAGAGTTAGCGAATTTGCAGATTTTTTAAAATGCCTATTTTAGGCGAGTGACATATTTCAAAAAGACGCTTAGTTAACTACTTTAATGCACCCACCTAACACACTGCTGTATTATATATCATTCGAAAGCTTATTATCTGTACTTTCTGTTTTGCCCGGTCGTAAAAAATCGACGGTGCATTTTCTGATAAATCAAGGTCAAAGGTCATGAATAAACATTCAATTATTTTGTGATTAATAAACAAAAGCCATTTTCTAGTTCTTGTATCATAAAATTTTCCAAAAGATCATATGAACTTTATATAACATGATGCATTATTTTCAAATCAAACAAAAATAAGAGGATAGTTGCTAATATTTCCGAAAATTGAAATTTATAACAAATCCTACAAAATGAAAAAATGTTCCAAAAGCAAAATATATCTTAGGGATCTATATTTGTATGCTAAAAAATAGGTAAATGTATATGTTTTAGGTCAAGGAATATTTGTTTTTTTAATTTTAAGATGCAATTATTAACTATTGTTCATAGAACAGCCTTCTATTGAAGTGTTTGCAGTTGCCCAAAATTTGCCATCTGCAAAAGCCATCATTTTGTTATTCTATTTTAAGATAGCACATCGCTAATTGTCAATATCAGGGATTAGAATGATTTTCCATAATAAAAGAAGGGGTATTTAAAGTTCGAAAAGAAATATACGAGCTAATTGAGGTAAAACTACGGTTTTTTCGAAGTCAAACTTATTTACCTTTTGTAATCATGTTTAAATGCAAACATGACTTTGTGACTAATTCGTAGGCAATATTGAAATAAGTAACCATCGTTTAAAAAACACTTGGTTGTCTTAAGCGTGATGTAAATGAACTAAATATAATGCTGCTGCTTTTTATTTTGTTTAAAAACGTGTTACATGTTAAATGTGTTTAGAAGTTTAATCTCTTTAATTATTCGAATGAAAGATGCTTTGAGTGTTTTCAACATAAGCTTTTTCAAATACAAATGCAGGTCATTGAGTATGTAAAACATTACAGGTGTTATTAAAGAAACGAAAAGATTGAATACCCTTCCTGATCTCATAAGATCATTCGCTGTTTATGCAGTGATCGTTTTCATGCTGTGCTGTGTTGTGTGGACTGTTGTTCGTCTCTTGGACTTTAATTTTATTTTATTCATGGTTTTATTTAAGTTTCTTTGATTCATGATTTGAGATTGATTGTCCCTTTGGTATCATTTTACTTCCAAGACATTAAGTTGCAGTAATGAAAATCGGCAAAAAAATCGCCTCGCAGTAAAGTGAAGAAGATTGAAAGCAATAAGATAGATATCCGCAAAAATAAGTTAATTTGCTCACGGTGATATATATATATATAGAACCAAATCGTAATCATGATATATTTAACTACAATTTTTAAAACTTTTACTACTTAAAGAGAGACGAAAGATATCAAAGGGACATCAAACTCATAATTTGAAAGCGAACTGAAAAAGCCGGGGCCAAAAACGAAAAAGACAAAAATCCGTATACAAAACTCAACATATAAAACTACAGATTGAGTAACACAAACACCCAAAAACATTTGGGGTGAACTTAGGGGCTCCCAAAGGGTAAACAGATCCTGTTCCACATGTGACACCCGTCTTGTGGCTCATGTAATTCCTAACTCGATGACAATAGATAGACATAGGAAGATGTGGTATGAGTGCCAATGAGACAATTCTCCATCCAAGTCACAATTTATAACAGTAAACCATTATAGGTCAAGGTACGGTCTTCAACACGGAGCCTTGGCTCACACTGAACAACAAGCTGTAAAGGGTCCCAAAAAATTACTAGTGTAAAACCATTCGAACGGGAAAACCAACGGTCTAATCTATATAAAACGAGAAACAAGAAACACTTATGAACCACATAAACAAACGACAACTACTGAACATCAGATTCCTTATTTGGTAGGTGACATTCAAGGCAGAGATGACGGTATTTTGGTTACGTCGATTGGAACCAACTAATAGTGGCGTCAATAAAATGTTCGAAGGGATGATTTCAACTTTGCCTTTGAACTCTGGTTTAAAACCATGTTCAAACCACCATTTTTCTTCAAATGTCCTGTACCAAGTCAGGCATATGGCAGTTGTTATCGAATAGTCTGTTTCTATGTATGTTGGCGTTTTTTTTTTTTTGTACCAGTTCAGTGTTTCTGTTATTTCGTTGTTTTCCTCTTATAGTTGATGCGTTTCCTTCGGTATTGGTTTGTGACCCGGATTTGTTTCAGTTAAATCGATTGATGACTATTGAATAGCGGTATACTATAGTTGCCTTTATTTGATAGCTTCATTGTGAGCAGTTAACTACTATCAATGAAATCGTGAAAGTAAATGCAAGCTCTGGAATATTGTATCAACTTGGAGATATATACTCCACAAGAAGATGCCGCAAATCGCGTTATAATTGGGCAAGTGTTGAAACAAAGAGTTTTATAAATTTCATGGGCAGTACATCGACTGAGCATGCAAAGACAAATTTAGGAAATACAAAACACTGTCATATCATAAATATTTCCGACTTTCTATGATTTCAGAGGTGTTATGCTCAATGAAATTGGTCTCTTCCTTAGTAGTATAGATATGCAGGCGTTGCTGTAATGTTGATACATAGAAACGAAAAGTTTACAATTAGGTAGCTGAAATCATCTCTTTTGTCATAAAATTTGTTCTCAACCGACCCTAGACGTCGATTTCAAGATATGTGATAGAGTTAACTGTATCTGTTGAGTCTTTTATGTTCAATTTCTAAGTGTGATTAAACATTGTCACAAACTTTGCAATATACAGTGAGAGGACATCATCTATTATATAGTGGAAAGTGAAGTTTCAATATAATGGTAGCTTCTGTTCAGTCGTCATCGGAAGCTCTTGCATGAAGTCAGCCTCGTATGAAAAAGGAACAAGTCATTCAAGCTATTCAGGAAGTGTAGTTGTAACTAGAATCGTTGCGTATTAATGGATTTTTTTTTTCAAAATTATTCTTTTTTAATATATTTATGCATTTAAAAAATGAACAACGCAATTTTAATAAAGCTTTAAGGTTTCAATTTTCATCAATTTATTTTGTATTTATTTTTGTCTAAGTTTTCAATTCTTTTTATGGTTCACATTTAATAAATAAAAGGTCTTTTACTATATAAATATTTATAATGAAACTACAAATCAAACAGTTAGAAAAGTCGAAAGATGTTTATTTCAGTCTGGTAGTTACAATGTAGATTGCAATCTCGCAGTTTCGCCCCCTTTATTTCAAGCAATAGTATGATGCTCGCACATATGTTTTTTACTTTAAATTTTTCAGATTCTTAAGAATGTGTTTATTAAATCTTATATTGACCACATTAAATGTTTGAAAAGGAAGAAGTGCTTTAAAGCTGTGTTTCCGCAGATGACGGTATTTTGGGCAACTGTATGAGTTGTTATGATTTGCTGTTTGGTTAGAAGTAAGCATTGTTATAGGAAATTGATGATGTCAAAAACTTCTTTGATAGTTATTACAGGGTTTTACTTAGTTTTAAGTGATTAGCAGTTGCATCAGAAAGACAAAATTGGGTTTTTACTAATTTTGTTTACTTTTACTCAATTTCAGGAAACATGTGCTGTCTATCAAAACACGCCTTAATTATTTAAAATGCGTTTGATTAATGACTGTTAATATCTCTACTAAAAGTATAAATTAATTGCATACGTAAATCTATTTTATAGAAGTCATAATATGCAATCAAGGTGACATCTAGAAAAATATGCACTTATTCGTCCTTGACCTTTGATCTTAATTTGACGGAAATTGCACTGTACGATTTTTTACGACCGGGCAAAACAGATAGTTCAGATGTGTAGCTTTCGAATGATATATAATTCAGCCGTGTGTTAGGTGGGTGCATTAAAAATTTAATTTTATGGTTAAGGTCACTCCACTATTTCCCAGAAATCATATAAACAACTGAACGAAGATGAGGAGCAAGTGCGTAGAGAACTAATTTTAATTAGATTGCACTAGGGGTCAAATCAGTTTTGAAAAAAACTGCCTTTACACAGGTAGCACTTGTAATTGCAGGAATGCCATTTCTTTCTGATTCATTAATGAGAGTCAATATTTTTAAATAGTTTTTCAACAGATAAAGCTAAAGATTTTTTTTTGCCTAATGAGTTGTCTAGCCATAATTCTTTGATGATAGGATAACTGAATGGGGGGATATGTTGTTGTATAAGAGAAGACTTAGAAATTCAGGAAGTAATACATAAAGTCATATCAATCCAATAAGAAATATTTCCGTAATTTTATGGAGAGAGGTTTATCAATGTTCAAAATGTCAACATGTCATGTTTCTAATCTGACAGAAGATAAGTGTTATCTTAAACTAGGTTTGTTCATCAGATACTGTCAGTAATAGGTTTAAAACTATATTTGGTGTATAGAATGTTTGTAAGGTATGTATGACTGATAGGTATAAAAATAAGGAGATGTTGTATGATTGCCAATGAGACAACTGTGCACCATGAGAATTCAAATAAGTGGATATAGGCAATTATAGGTTACTGTACGGTCGTCAACAATGAGAAAAACCCATATTGTATATAGCTGGCTATTAAAAGCCCGACATGAAAAATGTGAAACAATTCAAACTAACTAGATTAAAAGTGCTAGTCATTTGAAAAAAAATATTAAGCAACAATTAATGAGATTGTTGGTTTTGAACAGACATTAATATTTGGCAGGCTTCAACTATTTTTATTTTAGCACTAAACCTTTCAATTTTTAAAGAAAATATTGACAATTTAAAATGAAATATTAAATGGATAGAACATGTAGAGTTGGGAATATAAATAAGAAACCAAAAAGTAATTTTATTTGTACTTAGAACACTTTAAAAAGCTGTATTAGATTGAAATGAAACGTGATTGTAAGAGATAAATTAGTCCTGGCTGGTAAAATGACTACAAAGTTACAAAATTAACCAATATTTTTAGTCCCATGTCAGTGAATAATGTCTAACATTTTATTATTAAAGTAATAATTATAAAATTTGAATTAATATTCAGGAATATCTTATGAATCTAAATTTTGAACAGACTTTTTCATAGAAAAAATAATAACACAGACTTTTGTAAGTAAAAATTTTAGATTTTTTTCATAATTCAACATTCAGTTAACATGGTTAAGTCCCAGGAAAATAAGTGCCAGACATATTTTACTAGTTATGGACTTAATTTCTTAGGAAAATTTATTCTGAGATTTACTTTTCTATTAAAATTATGGCCTGATGGACTTGATTTTCTAGGAAACAAAGTCTAGGGGACAAGTATTACTACCAGACCGAATGTACAGTAACAGTTCATCTTTCATAAGCCATTTAGATGTTGTAAATATCACATATGCTAATTGATTCAAGATCTAGACAAAAAATGATTATTATCCTGTTTAAGGCAAATTGTTTTAGCAGGTGTTCTATTTGTCATCTGTGATTCTTTGCAGTGAAGACAAATTGAATCAATTTTATATTTTGGATCTGAATAAATGGTCTGGAATTAATTTGTGTTTATTACAAGAAATCAATCTTGATCATCCTTGTGTTTTAGAAATTATTCCTTTTGATTATAATGTCTTTATATGTCCAAATAAACATATTTGCATCAATATGAAAATAATTCTTGCGGATATTAGTTCTTTGTTTCATTTAATAAAGTTGGTTTCATCTGAAGGTCCCAATTAACTGTAAGAAGAAATCTTGTAACAAATCTACTTGATACAATATTTTGTTTCATTTGTGAAGTACTCTATTCATATATAAGGTAGTGGTTGCTACAAGCTGAAACATGTGCTGTAAATAATTTCTCTGAACTTGACTTGGGAGAAGAACTCATTATAAAGCAAACAATATTCATGTAAAAATTGCAAATTTGGGCTGTTTTCTGCTCTTTGTTGGGGTTGTTTTCTCTTGGACACATTCCCCGTTTCCATTCTTTATTCTATATGTCCGGTATATTATAGTGCTGTCGAAATGACTAATTTATAGAGTTTAAAAGTGTTAAGAGTACTAAGTTTTAGAACTGATTTTGACTGGTTACAGGGAGACAAAAGTTCCACAGAAGCAAGATATTTATACAAGAGGAAAGAGAGAGTCACACAATTAATATTATGCAATAAATTTGACCATAAAACATTTAAAATGAGGTAAAAAACTTGTGTATAGTACTTAAAGCTTTTTGACTGTATTTCAGAAGGAAAATATCAGTTATTAATTTGGTGATTTAGACCAGGTGGGCAGCTGGTAAACAGTGTACATGCAATAACTTGAATTCTCCGACGAAATCTTTTCAAATTTATATATGTTGTTTCCTGTGACTAAATTAAGGTCAACTTTGATTTTCACCATTTTAGCTTTTATTGTTGTTGAGTTGTAGACCTTTAAGTAGCGAAAAGTGATACTTAGAGTGTTGTCCTTGCAATAACTTGAAATGCTGTGATGAAATCTTTTCAAATTTAGATATGTTGTTTCCTGTAACTAAATGAAGATCATTTCGATTTTCGTGATTTTAGCTTTAATCATAGTTGAGTTGTAGACCTTTAAAAGTAGCGAAAAGTGATACTTAGCTTGATTTTGGTCTTTCCATTTCGGAACCCTACAAAAATTTATTATTTTTACTAGTTCCTGTTTGAGGGTCCAGATTTGCAATTATCATTTTCATGCAGGAAAATCTGGTATGCTGTCCATCTGACAGCCTCTTGTCTGGTAATAGAAATGAAATGAATCAAACGTATTATCAAATAAAGATATGTATGATAGATCTACCTTTGCAGCATGAAACCTAATTAAAAGCAACGATTTTAGACACTTAAAAAAAAAATCTAAACTTTTATCATTATGCACTTGTTTTTTTAGTGGAAGATTTGGAAAGAAATAATGGCTCTGAACAGAAACCTTACTATATGGGAAAAGAACTGATGAAAATTTTAGGCAAGAAGAATACAAAGCCAAAAGTATCAAAAAAGGATAACGATGAGGATTACTAATTAAATTCACCATTGCATTTTATAATCTGTGATAGGATTAATATGCTGTACAATCATTTATATAATCATTGACATGACTTATTGAGCGGTTTCTTGTTAATGCTGTCTCTATTGTACAGAACTGAATTATAGAAAATACTAAACAGATGTTATGTTATTGAATGAAGTTCATCAGCTTAGAATATTTATATATTTTAATTTATTCATCAGTGTTAATTATGTATATATTGCAAATTCTGAAATTAAGGTGATTGTTTGAATAATTCAAAAAATGTGACCAGAGTTCAGATTTCATAATATTTAAAACAGACATTTTTATTCCTATCATGTACATTTCTGTTAAAAATTTGCCAAGAGTTGTATTAATAAATTTTGTATTTCAATCAATATATAACCATATTCAATACATGAATCCTCCAATTACATGCAGTGAACCTCATACCATAAAAACACACTATAGAAATCAAGATGCAAATACACAGATATTGTTTTCTGTCTTCAAACATGTTTCACTTTATTTCAAAGGCACTTTGGTTCACAGTAGATATCTGGTTGATATGCCAATAAAGCAACACACAACAATATGTGAAACAATTCAAACAAGAAACATATTTCACCTTATTTCAAAGGCACTTTGGTTCACAATAGATATCTGGTTGATATGACACTACAAGTACACATGACAAAGTGTGAAACAATTCAAACAAGAAACATATTTCACCTTATATCAAAAGCACTTTGGTTCACAATAGATATCTGGTTGATATGACACTACAAGTACACATGACAAAGTGTGAAACAATTCAAACAAGAAACATATTTCACCTTATATCAAAAGCACTTTGGTTCACAATAGATATCTGGTTGATATGACACTACAAGTACACATGACAAAGTGTAAAACAATTCAAACAAGAAACATATTTCACCTTATTTCAAAGGCACTTTGGTTCACAATAGATATCTGGTAGATATGACACTACAAGTACACATGACAAAGTATGAAACAAATCAAACAAGAAACATATTTCACCTTATTTCAAAAGCACTTTTGTTCACAATAGATATCTGGTAGATATGACACTACAACTTATTGGTAGTATGGTAATTGATCAATATAAAATAAGGAGATGTGGTATGATTGCTATTGAGACAACTATCCACCAGAGTTCAATTGACATGGATATAAGCAATTATAGGTCTCTGTACTGCCTTCAACAATGAGAAAAACCCATATTGTATAGTCTACCTATTGTTTTAACTTGATTTGTTCTAGTCCTGAACAGTCATCGTCCTGAACATGCATGTATCCTTTGTTTTTTCATTTTGTAATATTTGCCACTGAACTTTACGCAACTAACAATCAATCAATTGTCCTGAACTTGCATTAAAAATTTGCCTCTGGACATTAAGCAACCAACAATCAATCAATCATCTTGAACTTGCATGAAATATTTGCCCCTGGACATTAAGCAACCAACAATCAATCAATCGTCCTGAACTTGCATGAAATATTTGCCCCTAGACATTAAGCAAACAACAATCGATCATTAATCATGTATCACAGAGTTTAACATCCTCACAATTGGTTTCCAATATCATTTTCAGTTCAAGATATGGAAAAAGAACATTTTCAACCTTGGACAATTTTGCTATAGAAAAAAATCCTATAAGAACAATTTTGTCTTTATTCATCCATCCATCTTCAATTTTTAATGTCTTTTGTTTGGATCATTATGTTTTCTGTTTTGTTTTTTTTTTTACTTTGAATTTGTCCCCTAGTTATCTTGAAACAAAGAATACAGAAATAAAAGTCCCCCATCCATCCAGACCCTCGTATAAGCTTGCTATTGTCTAGGTAATTATTAGATTGGGAGAAATAAAGCAAGTAGGTAACATTAACCTTCCTATTTAGATATTTGTATTCCCTATATACTTTATATATAAACAAGGAGATGTGGTTTGATTACCAAAGAGACAAATTAATTATCCACAAGAGACCATTAGGAATCTGATTTCCTATTCTTAACTAAATGAAATTGAGAAAGTGGATCAATTTATCATGTGCTATTGATAAAAGATGATTTGAAATATATGAAAATAACAGGTCATTAGTTCCTTTTTGTAAAGGAACATTAGGTGCATGTGTTTTCATGAAATCTCACAACAGCCAATAACATTGGTGCAGATGTAAATATATGACTGAGAAATATATTTTTGATTAACTTTAAAAAAAATTTAACACACAATTGAAAGTACAGATGTTCATTCTCTGGTATTATAATGAAATGCTGAAAAGCTGTTTTACAGCATTGACGGAACATGTGTTACTGTGACTTGACTGTAAGTGTTGCTCTCCACCTATTGCAACTTATTCAAAATTCTGACAAAATTGCAATTTGTTTTATAAAACCAAACTGTTCAACTGGTCAGAAATTTGAACAAACTGCTGTAGAAAACCACAGTCAAGTCGTGAATGTGCAATGTGATAAAATAAAGCATACTTTACAATCCTATAAGACTTAAATTCACTTCAATGTTATTATGAAAAATCAGTCTTAACAATTTGTATAGAAATTTCTTTGTTATTGTCATGCTAAAGGTGATAGGTAGTAATTTTGAATTGCTATAAAAATGTCCATGGGAGATAATCAATTTTTCTTTCGAAAAGTCTTCTATAGGGGTAAATTCAGTAAAAAATCTCCCATTGACTTTAATGTTAATCTATGTCTTGAATTAAATTTATACCTGATTTACCTTTAGAAATTGGAAGCTTTCATATATCATTCATGAAAGTACAAATGTAGCCCTATCTTTGCAACAATAAAACATAGGGTCATGCGGCATTTTGGGCATTCACATGGCCTTGTTTACAAACACTGTAGATTCGCACTTAATTCCTTTACTGACCCCCATTACTTTTCAACCCTGTAGTAAAAAAAATTAGTATATTCAGCATTTATTTTTTAATTTTGTTTAACTCTAGTTTTGATCCATCTATCAAAAAATATTTATTACAAACATTATCTACCAATCAGAAGAACACAGGACTTCAGTTTTGTACAGAAAGCTCTCCCCCAAATGAGCGGTCCCTGATGACGTATATTTATTTACTGAATTTACCCCTATATTCAAAAGAATAATGTTTTAGGTTATCTCCCATGGAAACTTGTCTAGAGCTTATAAAAAATGTCAGGTGTTGGAACCAAATGAACTCCCTGAATCTCAGCCATATAAAAAAAATGAAGATGTGGAATAATCTAGCTATGTTGTAAGTTATCAAATGCAACAATTTTAATTGAAAAAGTAAATATATATATTAATTAAGGTGTGAGGGGTTATGTTGTATATTCTTCACATTAAAATAAGCAGTATTCTGCAGATGACAATGAGCTGCAATTCTAGAATTTTAATTTATTTGTTGAAATTTTAAAACATCTGCCTTGTTTTCAGAATATTCTGAATCAGCAGGCATATTTAAAATATAAAGTTTGTATTAAAGTCATTCATTGTTTAATGAGGCCTGATATGTAGACCTCCAGATGTCTGGTTTCATTGAAATGAATTATGAGCAATATAATTTGCCCTTTCAGTAAATCTGGGACTATGTTAGTATAATAGTCCCAGAGAAAATACAGAAAATCATTAAAATGTTAATTTGTTTTGATGAAAATCATTAAAATGGTTATGAACAATGTTTTTTTTTTTAATTGTATTATCAAAGTCATGTAATGGATAATACACACTACCAATTTTACCGATAAGTTAATTAAAGAACTTTTCTGCCTAAGGGGGTAAACCTGTGATAAGGGAGATAAGTCTTTGAATTAGAAATGTGTTTATAAAAGTCTTTGAATTAGAAATGTGTTTATAAAAGTCTTTGAATTAGAAATGTGTTTATAAAAGTCTGTTTTAACAAAGTCTATTCAAGCATTCATGTGAAACAGAATTAACATAATCCATTATTTGGAAGCTATAGAATTTTTTAGTCATGGTTCATTGGCTTTGAAACTTTTGCAATGTTTACATATCAGTTATGGTTAACACAAATACCCAAGTGATTTTTCCTGTACGAACCAGTCCTACAGGAATGTATAAGGAATCTAGTAGGAATTTGTTAAGAATTCCTACCAGGAAAGTGTGCATATTCCTGCTTGATTGTAGCAGGAATCCGCCAGGAAAAATAGCCGAAAATTTTAAATTAGCAGGATTTTCTTAGTAGGAATAATGCGATTCCTACCAGGAATATTCAAATTAGCAGGAATAATTTGGTAGGAAAGTAAAATTCCTACCTGGATATTTGTCAAATTTTCCTGCTAATTTGAATATTCTGGTAGGATTTTTTCATAAATTCCTACTAGGAAAATTGATATTCTAGCAGGAATCTAAAAATATACATTACAAACTTAGGTGTATACACATATACACATCTGGGTCATTCATTAAGTTTGAATCTCAGCCACAAAGAACAAAGAAAACACATGTAAAATTTCTTGTTGCAAAATTTGACTCTTAAATTCATGAAGTAGCTACCACATATGAAAGTTGTGTTACAAACCTGGTTTGTAATCTAGCTGTTTTTGAATTTAATTATGATGGAAATAGATGTAACAGTTTTTTTTAAATCACTCTCAAAAACATTTTTTTTAGAAGTATTGGTCTATTATTATGTACATGTATACAACAAAAATGTAGATCAGATGAACTTATAATATATATAAGACAAAATATGATTGAAGACTGAGATTTCCATTTTTAATTAGTTGAATTAATTTGACTATCATGCAAATTAGAAAAAAATTGACCTCCTCTTAAACATTTTAAAAGTGTAGCTTAATTAAATTCAAATACCTTCATAAGCAATCCTGCCTTACATTCAAATATTTCCCTGAACATTATTCAATCTTTGCAGCATTGTTTATACACAATCTGAATCTTTTACCCTCCAACTTTTGAATTTGTTAACTGGAACCTGGTTTCTTATAACACAGCAAAATAAATGTTATTTAAGCAAACCGAATCCAGTTAAAGATAATTGAATACAAACCAATAGCAGTCAAGATAATAATCCTGCTTAGATAAGAAAAATTCCTGGTAGAAAGATTTTCTGGCAGGAAAAACTATTCCTGTTACTCATACCAGGAATGTTGCTGTAGGAAAATGAAAATCCTCCCAGAAAACTGAAGTTTTCCTAGTACGTCTAAAAGTAACAGGAATTTAAAATTTCCTGCTAATTCCATGTGAATTCCTGCTATAGTCTGGTAGGAATCCTGCTAGATATTTCGTACAGGTAAAAGTGAAGTGAACTTTACATAACTTACAAACAGAAATAGAAACCTATATATTATAACAAAAATTGAGATCGATATATCAATAACAATTTATTTATTTGATATGAAAGTAAGTGTTACTTGGGAAAGAGGACAAAGTCCTTACTATTTTCATGCTACTTTTTGGTATTCAGATAATACAAATTTATAGGAAAGTGTATGCTTTACGTGCACTATTGTGAAAGTTGTAAAATAAATTAATGATATTTTATTCACTAGTATATTGATTTTTATATTGGTTTTTAGCTCACCTGGCCCAAAAGGGCCAAGTGAGCTTTTCTCATCACTTGGCGTCCGTCGTCCGTCGTCGTCTGTTAACTTTTACAAAAATCTTCTCCTCTGAAACAACTGGGTCAAATGTAACCAAACTTGGCCACAATCATCGTTAGTATCTAGTTTAAAAATGTGTCCGTGACCCGCCAACCAACCAAGATGGCCGCCATGGCTAAAAATAGAACATAGGGTAAAATGTAGATTTTGGCTTATATCTCTGAAACCAAAGCATTTAGAGCAAATCTGACATGGGGTAAAATTGTTTATCAGGTCAAGATCTATCTGCCCTGAAATTTTCAGATGAATCGGACAACCCGTTGTTGGGTTGCTGCCCTGAATTTTTAATTTTAAGAAAATTTTGCCGTTTTGGTTATTATCTTGAATATTATTATAGATAGAGATAAACTGTAAACAGCAATAATGTTCAGCAAAGTAAGATCTACAAATAAGTCAACTTGACCAAAATGGTCAGTTGACCCTTAAGGAGTTATTGCCCTTTATAGTCAATTTTAACAATTTTTTGTAAATTTTTGTAATCTTTTACAAAAATCTTCTCCTCTGAAATTACTAAGACAAATTTAACCAAACTTGTCCACAATCATCATTAGGGTAACTAGTTTAAAAATGTGTCCGAGATGGCCGACATGGCTAAAAATAGTACATAGGGTAAAATGCAGTTTTGGCTCATATCTCTGAAACCAAAGCATTTAGAGCAAATCTGACAAGGATAAAATTGTTCATTAGGTCAATATCTATCTGCCCTGAAATTTTCAGACCAATCAGGCAACACGTTGTTGGGTTGCTGCCCTGAATTGGTAATTTTAAGAAAACTTTGCACCTTTTGGTTATTATCTTGAATATTATTATAGATAGAAATAAACTGTAAACAGCAATAATGTACAGCAAAGTAAGATCTACAAATAAGTCAACATGACCAAAATTGTCAATTGACCCTTAAGGAGTTATTGCCCTTTATAGTCAATTTTTACAATTTTCATAAATTTTGTAAATTTTGTAAATTTTACAAAATATTTTCCACTGTAACTACTGGGCCAAGTTCATTATAGATAGAGATAATTGTAAGCAGCAAGAATCTTCAGTAAAGTAAGATCGACAAACACATCACCATCACCAAAACACAATTTTGTCATGAATCCAACTGTGTCCTTTGTTTAATATGCACATAGACCAAGGTGAGCGACACAGGCTCTTTAGAGCCTCTAGTTTGTTTTAATGATTTTCTTATAGGTATTGAGGACTTTGTCCTCATACATGTATTTGATTTTTTTTGTGTTTTTCAGATTCTGTTAATTTTACTGCAAAAATTGTAATGTATTAAAAAAAATTGCTTTAGAAACTGTTTAACATTTAAAATACTTGTATATCATTCACATGGCTTGGTTTGTGTAGACTTTGGCATTTGAAAACTATAAAGATGCCTGAAGGAGATCTTTTATATATGTTATAAAATGATAGTTTTCAGAATTGAACTTCTAATATATGTCTCAAAGTAAAATAAAAAAGGAAATAAGAAACTTCCATAAATCTTGAAAACATCTGATAGTTAGATATAGTTTTTTACAAGACAATTAAAAAAAAAAATGGTGGACAGAAATAAATCCAACAGGCAAATGATAGATTTTTACTGGCTAATTAATATGCCTACAGGTGTATAACTGTTATAAATTGAGGTTATTTAGGGGAAAACAAAATTGAGGTTATTTAGCAGAAAACAATAACATTGTAATTTTTCTTGGGGATTAACACTCACAGGGGACACAACAGAAATCCTGCCGAATAATATACAATTATTAACTTTTGATGAGGTTGATACCATGATTTGTTATACCTGAAAAAGACTATTTACTGGTTAATAGTTTTAAAAACTATTTACTGGATATAAATTATTTACTGGAAGCAAACATTTTCACGTAAAAAGACTATGAACTGGTTAATCGTTTCAAAAACTATTAATTGGTAAATAGTCTTTTTACCAGAAATACTGGCAGCAAACTTTTTCCTGTACTTTCTATATTGACTTGTCCTCTGATTGTTTATACTGCAACTGTGCTACATGTATTTACGCAATGAAATTACAGAGACTGTAAATTCATGGCATTATATAGTCACTGACCATATATCGCCTTGATTATTACGTTAACAATGCATTTCCGTAGAGTTATATTTATGACGTCAATAAAGAATATCAGAGTTCACGAAAGTTTGAAGTTGTCTGATTCAAATTCAAAAATAGTGTTTTTTGAAGTATAAGATTTAATTATACAAAACCTTGAAAAAAGCCAAACCCACCTGCACTGTAGTGTATTCAATGTTCAAATGGATTGACAATTGTGGGAAATGTGGGGTGTGTATACAGTCTCATTCAAGAGCATTGGTGGGACAGGAATATCTTGTGTCTATATCTGACATTCATTAACTAATAACCAATACCAAGTTTTCTATGTGGCATTCAAAGGGAAGATAACTCTGCAGTTACTACAGGTTACTCTACATCAGTCAAGAAAAATTTTGGGGAAAACACTTCATAGGACTTTGTGAAGTCAAGTTTTTCCAGCGAAAAAGCACAAATTGGATGATCATGTATTTTTCTGTAGTTTAAATATTAGTTTTCGACTCAGCAGGATACGTTTAATAGCTTTATTTGCTATATTTTTTATTCATTAATATTTCCTCCCATTCTGAAGCAGTTATATCTTGCCATTGTGTTTATATTTATATTTATATAATGTTTATATTTTATTAGAAATAGATGAAAATTGAAAATATATACTGATGGGATTTGCTCATTGTTCAAGGTCGTGCAATTTACTATAGTTCCTTACATCCATGTGATTTGGTCTTCTCATTGGCAATCATACTGCTTACTTTTCCATTAAGTAATAACATCTTTTAATGCCCCCGCCGTGTCGGAGGGGGCATTAAGTTTTACCCTTGTCCGTCTGTACGTCTGTCCGTATGTCCCAAAGTTGGTTTTAGTTTGCCACAACCAAATGTTATGAAACTTATACACAATGCTTATTACTACAAAACACAGATCTAATTGAATTTTAGTGGTGTCACTTTAACCGTTCTAGAGTTATGCCCTTTACAAATGGAAAAATTGCTGAATTTTGGTTTCGTTCTCCAAAATCCGTAAATAGTCTAATTCGGTAAGTCACATTCGTGAAAAGGGAGGTATTGTAGTTAAGACATAAGGAACATATCCGATATCATCTGTGAAACGGTTATTCCATAACGGTCAACCAACTCGTGATGGCGTCCGTAAAATTCTGAAGGATGACTTCAACTTCACCATTTGGAACTCTTGGTTTAATAGCTTCCTTGTGAGCAGCAATCCTCTATCAAAATCATGATAGGAAACACAAGCCGGGAATATCGTATCAATTGGGAGATATATACTCCGTATGCAGGCGCTGCTGGAATGTTGCTACATAGAAATTGAAAGTTCACAATTGGGAAGCTGAAATCATCTCTTTTGTCATAAAGTTTTGTTTTCAACCGACCCTCATTGTCAATTTCTAGATGTAAGTCAAGATATGAGGCAGACTTAACTGTATCTGTAGTATCCTTTATCTCTAGTTCGATGGGATAGATTAGTTCAACATAGTCACCAAATTTTGTATTATTTAGTGAGAGAACATCATCTATATAGCGGAACGTAGAGTTAAAGGATATTGCTAACTTCTTATCTTTCTTCCTAAGCAGTTCCTGTATGAAGTCAGCCTCATAATAATAAAGAAACAAGTCGGCAAGAAGAGGGCACAATTGGTTCCCATTGGAATTCCGACAGTCTGTTGAAAACACGTCCTCCAAACGTAACAAATATGTTGTCAATCAAGAAATCAAGCATCTTGATAATGTCAGTTTCAGAGAATTTTTGTTTGAATCAGAGTGATTCTTTACAAAGTAGGATTTATCCTCCCAAGACAAGATACTTGTATTAAGTTAGCCTCAACCAAATGTTATGAAACTTATACACAATGCTTATTACCACAAAATACAGATCAAGTTTGAATTTTGGTGGTGTCACTTTACTGTTCTAGAGTTATGCCCTGTACAAATGGAAAAATTGCTGAATTTTTCGTTTCTGTTCTCTAACTTAAGTTTGCCTCAACCAAATGTTATGATATCATGCAAATTAGAAAAAAATTGACCCTCCTCTTAAACATTTTAAAAAGTGTAGCTTAATTAAATTCAAATACCTTCATAAGCAATCCTGCCTTACATTCAAATATTTCCCTGAACATTATTCAATCTTTGCAGCATTGTTTATACACAATCTGAATCTTTTACCCTCCAACTTTTGAATTTGTTAACTGGAACCTGGTTTCTTATAACACAGCAAAATAAATGTTATTTAAGCAAACCGGAATCCAGTTAAAGATAATTGAATACAAACCAATAGCAGTCAAGATAATAATCCTGCTTAGATAAGAAAAAATTCCTGGTAGAAAGATTTTCTGGCAGGAAAAAACTATTCCTGTTACTCATACCAGGAATGTTGCTGTAGGAAAATGAAAATCCTCCCAGAAAACTGAAGTTTTCCTAGTACGTCTAAAAAGTAACAGGAATTTAAAATTTCCTGCTAATTCCATGAATTCCTGCTATAGTCTGGTAGGAATCCTGCTAGATATTTCGTACAGGTAAAAGTGAAGTGAACTTTACATAACTTACAAACAGAAATAGAAACCTATATATTATAACAAAAAAATTGAGATCGATATATCAATAACAATTTATTTATTTGATATGAAAGTAAGTGTTACTTGGGAAAGAGGACAAAGTCCTTACTATTTTCATGCTACTTTTTGGTATTCAGATAATACAAATTTATAGGAAAGTGTATGCTTTACGTGCACTATTGTGAAAGTTGTAAAATAAATTAATGATATTTTATTCACTAGTATATTGATTTTTATATTGGTTTTTAGCTCACCTGGCCCAAAAGGGCCAAGTGAGCTTTTCTCATCACTTGGCGTCCGTCGTCCGTAGGTAGTCTGTTAACTTTACAAAATCTTCTCCTCTGAAACTACTGGGTCAAATGTAACCAAACTTGGCCACAATCATCGTTGGGGTATCTAGTTTAAAAATGTGTCCGTGACCCGCCAACCAACCAAGATGGCCGCCATGGCTAAAAATAGAACATAGGGTAAAATGTAGATTTTGGCTTATATCTCTGAAACCAAAGCATTTAGAGCAAATCTGACATGGGGTAAAATTGTTTATCAGGTCAAGATCTATCTGCCCTGAAATTTTCAGATGAATCGGACAACCCGTTGTTGGGTTGCTGCCCTGAATTTTAATTTTAAGAAAATTTTGCCGTTTTGGTTATTATCTTGAATATTATTATAGATAGAGATAAACTGTAAACAGCAATAATGTTCAGCAAAGTAAGATCTACAAATAAGTCAACTTGACCAAAATGGTCAGTTGACCCCTTAAGGAGTTATTGCCCTTTATAGTCAATTTTTAACAATTTTTTGTAAATTTTTGTAATCTTTTACAAAAATCTTCTCCTCTGAAATTACTAAGACAAATTTAACCAAACTTGTCCACAATCATCATTAGGGTAACTAGTTTAAAAAATGTGTCCGAGATGGCCGACATGGCTAAAAAATAGTACATAGGGTAAAATGCAGTTTTTGGCTCATATCTCTGAAACCAAAGCATTTAGAGCAAATCTGACAAGGATAAAATTGTTCATTAGGTCAATATCTATCTGCCCTGAAATTTTCAGACCAATCAGGCAACACGTTGTTGGGTTGCTGCCCCTGAATTGGTAATTTTAAGAAAACTTTGCACCTTTTGGTTATTATCTTGAATATTATTATAGATAGAAATAAACTGTAAACAGCAATAATGTACAGCAAAGTAAGATCTACAAATAAGTCAACATGACCAAAATTGTCAATTGACCCCTTAAGGAGTTATTGCCCTTTATAGTCAATTTTTTACAATTTTCATAAATTTTGTAAATTTTTGTAAATTTTTACAAAATATTTTCCACTGTAACTACTGGGCCAAGTTCATTATAGATAGAGATAATTGTAAGCAGCAAGAATCTTCAGTAAAGTAAGATCGACAAACACATCACCATCACCAAAACACAATTTTGTCATGAATCCAACTGTGTCCTTTGTTTAATATGCACATAGACCAAGGTGGCGACACAGGCTCTTTAGAGCCTCTAGTTTGTTTTAATGATTTTCTTATAGGTATTGAGGACTTTGTCCTCATACATGTATTGATTTTTTTGTGTTTTCAGATTCTGTTAATTTTACTGCAAAATTGTAATGTATTAAAAAATTGCTTTAGAAACTGTTTAACATTTAAAATACTTGTATATCATTCACATGGCTTGGTTTGTGTAGACTTTGGCATTTGAAAACTATAAAGATGCCTGAAGGAGATCTTTTATATATGTTATAAAATGATAGTTTTCAGAATTGAACTTCTAATATATGTCTCAAAGTAAAATAAAAAGGAAATGAAACTTCCATTAATCTTGAAAACATCTGATAGTTAGATATAGTTTTTACAAGACAATTAAAAAAAATGGTGGACAGAAATAAATCCAACAGGCAAATGATAGATTTTACTGGCTAATTAATATGCCTACAGGTGTATAACTGTTATAAATTGAGGTTATTTAGCAGAAAACAATAACATTGTAATTTTTCTTGGGGATTAACACTCACAGGGTACACAACAGAAATCCTGCCGAATAATATACAATTATTAACTTTTGATGAGGTTGATACCATGATTTGTTATACCTGAAAAGACTATTTACTGGTTAATAGTTGTAAAACTATTTACTGGATATAAATTATTTACTGAAGCAAACATTTTCACGTAAAAGACTATGAACTGGTTAATCGTTTCAAAACTATTAATTGGTAAATAGTCTTTTACCAGAAATACTGGCAGCAAACTTTTCCTGTACTTTCTATATTGACTTGTCCTCTGATTGTTTATACTGCAACTGTGCTACATGTATTTACATAATGAAATTACAGAGACCGTAAATTCATGGCATTATATAGTCACTGACCATATATCGCCTTGATTATTACGTTAACAATGCATTTCCGTAGAGTTATATTTATGACGTCAATAAAGAATATCAGAGTTCACGAAAGTTTGAAGTTGTCTGATTCAAATTCAAAAATAGTGTTTTTTGAAGTATAAGATTTAATTATACAAAACCTTGAAAAAAGCCAAACCCACCTGCACTGTAGTGTATTCAATGTTCAAATGGATTGACAATTGTGGGAAATGTGGGGTGTGTATACAGTCTCATTCAAGAGCATTGGTGGGACAGGAATATCTTGTGTCTATATCTGACATTCATTAACTAATAACCAATACCAAGTTTCTCTATGTGGCATTCAAAGGGGAAGATAACTCTGCAGTTACTACAGGTTACTCTACATCAGTCAAGAAAAATTTTGGGGAAAACACTTCATAGGACTTTGTGAAGTCAAGTTTTTCCGGTGAAAAAGCACAATTTGGATGAGCATGTATTTTTCTGTAGTTTAAATATTAGTTTTCGACTCAGCAGGATACGTTTAATAGCTTTATTTGCTAGATTTTTTATTCATTAATATTTCCTCCCATTCTGAAGCAGTTATATCTTGCCATTGTGTTTATATTTATATTTATATAATGTTTATATTTTATTAGAAATAGATGAAAATTGAAAATATATACTGATGGGATTTGCTCATTGTTCAAGGTCGTGCAATTTACTATAGTTCCTTACATCCATGTGATTTGGTCTTCTCATTGGCAATCATACTGCTTACTTTTCCATTAAGTAATAACATCTTTTAATGCCCCGCCGTGTCAGAGGGGCATTAAGTTTTACCCTTGTCCGTCTGTCGTCTGTCCGTATGTCCCAAAGTTGGTTCTCTAACTTTAGTTTGCCACAACCAAATGTTATGAAACTTATACACAATGCTTATTACTACAAAACCCAGATCTAATTGAATTTTAGTGGTGTCACTTTAACCGTTCTAGAGTTATGCCCTTTACAAATGGAAAAATTGCTGAATTTTTGGTTTCCGTTCTCCAACTTAAAGAGGACGAAAGATACCAGAGGGACAGTCAAACTCATAGATCGAAAACAAACCGACAATGCCATGGCCAAAAATAAAAGACAGACAAATAATAGTACAGATGACACAACATAGAAAACCAAAGACTAAGCAACACGAACCCCACCAAAAACTGGGGTGATCTCAGGTGCTCGGAAGGGTAAGCAGATCCTGCTCCACATGTGGCACCCGTCGTGTTGCTTATGTTGTTCAAATCCGTAAATAGTCTAATTCGGTAAGTCACATTCGTGAAAAGGGAGGGTATTGTAGTTAAGACATAAGGAACATATCCGATATCATCTGTGAAACGGTTATTCCATAACGGTCAACCAACTCGTGATGGCGTCCGTAAAATTCTGAAGGATGACTTCAACTTCACCATTTGGAACTCTTGGTTTAATAGCTTCCTTGTGAGCAGCAATCCTCTATCAGGAAATCATGATAGGAAACACAAGCCGGGAATATCGTATCAATTGGAGATATATACTCCGTATGCAGGCGCTGCTGGAATGTTGCTACATAGAAATTGAAAGTTCACAATTGGGAAGCTGAAATCATCTCTTTTGTCATAAAGTTTTACTTAAGTTAGCCTCAACCAAATGTTATGAAACTTTTACACAATGCTTATTACCACAAAATACAGATCAAGTTTGAATTTTGGTGGTGTCACTTTTACTGTTCTAGAGTTATGCCCTGTACAAATGGAAAAATTGCTGAATTTTTCGTTTCTGTTCTCTAACTGAAGTTTGCCTCAACCAAATGTTATGAAACTTATACACAATACTTATTACCACAAAACTCAGATCAGTTACAAATTTGGGTAGTGTCACATTTACTGTTCTTCAGTTATGTCCCTTTATAACTTTATATGATATGGAAGCGGGGACATCATCTGTGTCTCATGGACACATTCCCCATTTATTTAATTCCCTGTATATATATAGTTTCAACATTTAGGCTAATAATTTGCATTGGCCAGTGTAAGGTATTGCCAGTCCTGTCATATTTCATTCATTTAGAATCAAGATTACTTGATTTTTTTATATATATATTGAAGATTTAATTTGCAGGATACAAATAATTTGCATTATGTATATTAATGAAATATGAATAAATGTGTCTTCCATTATGTCATACTTGCATCTATCAGCGTTTTCAGTATTTCAATAATATGAATATTTTATTTTCTTATATATTCAAAATTTTTCAATTAAAATATATATAGCTTTAATCTTTCATGCTAGTCATTATGAAATAATGATTACTATGTTTCCCTTAAATTATGTAGACCTTGTGTATTTCAGGAAAATTTGTGGATTGGTTAAAAAAAAAAGCAATAAAGACTTTTTTTTGTGTTTGTGTGTGTGTCTTTTATTATAAGCACCTGATCCACTTCAGAGGCTACCTGGTAGAATGCCAACCTTCAGTGCAGGATATTGGTGGTTCAATGCCAGTCAATTTTCAAATTGGTATTTGTTGAATCTCTATTGAGCATGCAGCATTTGGGAGTAAGAGCAAAGACTGGTTGGCTGTAGAGTTGAAATTGTTTTAAGGTAGGATGACACAGCTTGTGGTGAACTCCTTTTGAGCTAGCACTTTAAAAATCAAACCCAGAGTCTAGTATGGTGGGGTAAGGGGACATAAATTTGGAGCTTCATTTTAGGTCCCAGAAAAGTGCTTAGGACACACGAAATGTTAAACTAACAAAGTGCGAAATTAAATATTTAACTGACCCAATACTTAACAATGAAAAATGTATACCTAGCTTCATAAAACTTAAGGCATCATAAGAATGGGATTGGTAGGCCCTGAAAGTCTTTGGTTGGTAGTCCCTGAAAGTCTTTGGTTGGTAGTCCCTGAAAGTCTTTGGTTGGTAGGCCCTGAAAGTCTTTGGTTGGTAGGCCCTGAAAGTCTTTGGTCAGTAGTCCCTGAAAGTCTTTGGTTGGTAGTCCCTGAAAGTCTTTGGTTGGTAGGCCCTGAAAGTCTTTGGTCAGTAGTCCCTGAAAGTCTTTGGTTGGTAGTCCCTGAAAGTCTTTGGTTGGTAGTCCCTGAAAGTCTTTGGTTGGTAGGCCCTGAAAGTCTTTGGTTGGAAGGCCCCGAAATTCTTTGGTTGGTAGGGATTTTAATGGATTTTTAAATGGCAATTAAACTATCAGATATTTTACTAAAGGTAGTGTGGGGGTATTAATATATATTTTGCCAAAATGTAGTTTATATCTTGTTATTTTCAAAAATATCAGTTATTGGTCACCGAACTTATTTTCAAGCTTCAGGTTGTGAAAAGTTTACACATTTTGTAAGGATTTTATCTAGGGGATAAAACATTATTATGCATGTGTAAAGAAAGTAATTAAATTATCCGAGTTATCTCCCCGTATAGGATAATTTAAAAAAAATTAATGGAGCAAAAATATTCTATATTTGAAGAAAAGTCAAAATAATAAGAAGAAATCACATAATTTTCTTCATTTAAATGAAAAGCTTGCACATGGATCGCCTTGCTGCCTCACAATTTGCTTGTTTCATTAAAAATCTATATTGTTTTTTTGGCGCTTTTACTATCAAGGATGGTGGAAACCCCTTACTACTTTGATAGTCATGAGTGGTAATTGAAAAGAAAAAAAAATGTAGTCAATACAGTCACTTTCAATCCTTAAAATTAGTCTACATTTTATAATAAAGTTAATTAACAAATCCTGTTTCTAAAAACTGACAGACTGACACACTAGAGGTACTGCAAGCAAAGCTTACAAAACAATACTCCCTGCCCCTTGCAAAGTCCATGATTTGCCAATAGAAACCCTATAAATAATTTACATAAAAAAACATAACAGGAGGTGCACACTAGCATAATATGGTAAAATTAAAGTTTCATTAAATTATGATTAGGGGCTTAGTAGGGGAAGGAGATACAAATGTGTACTATAGTGTGCAGATATGATGAAGTCCATGTCATCCGAAATGTAAAACCCCAAAAATCATTCAGATGAAGCAAGGAAGAAGGTGCAAAAAAGCATCATGTGAGGAAGATCCTGTGAAAATTTCACAAAATTCTGTCCAGTGGTTCAAAAGTTGCAGATACAAAAGTGGAATAGAAGAACCTGAACAGACGGACCCTTCTCTCAATGAATACAGCCCACTTTAGAAAGTAGAAAGCAATGGGCACAAGACTTTTCAAAGAAGTGGAAGAACTCATAATAGAAAGTTAAAAATAAAATATTTAATAAGTAAATAACATTGTCTTAAATAAAATATATTCACACAAAAAACAATGATTCAAAATAACAATGCTTGGAAAAATAATACGAAAAAAAATTAACAAATACAATAAATCCAAGTTTTATGTATTAATTAGATATAAGAAGACGTGGTATGAGTGCCAATGAGACAACTCTCCATCCAAGTCAAAATTTATAAAAGTAAACCATTATAGGTCAAAGTACAGTCTTCAACACAGAGCCTTGGCTCACATTGAACTTAAATTTAGTTTTGCTAACTTCCTTGGAAAACTTTGGTCTAGAATAAGTTTGTTCAGTTGAGAAGTAAACCCAATAGTGAAACATCAATACAAGTTCATAGATAAAAGAATATATTTCTGTGTAAATAAAAGTTAACATGGCATTTTGGGTCCAATGAATTTATACTAGAAAGATTGAAAATACAAACAGCTGCGCCAGGAGCACAAAATATGTCTGTTAGTAATATGGAACTGCAGATAAAGTTGCAGGAGGATAACAATAGGCATTAAACATTGCTTTAAATTTGACAGTTAAAAGTCCCAGTACTTTTGAAAAGTAAATCCCAAATTTTCAAAAGCATAATTAGGGAGCTGATTTTTACTATTCTCAACAATAGTGTAAAGTTTCATGTAAATCAATCCAAGCATACTGGAGTTCGACATGTGAAAAATTGCTATAAACCTAACGAATAAAGTCCAATAACCCTAGAATGATAAACCAGAAAAACAAGACAAGCTTATTTTTTCAAATCCAAAAAAAGAGCATAAAGTTTCAGTTTATAAACTGATCCATTAGAATAAGCGAGTAAGTATTTGATATGTGAAAAATTTTGCTTTAAATCTGATGGTTAAAGTCCCATTGCGCTGGAACAGACTTAAAAAATTAAAGCATAAGGGAACTTTAATCCACCAATTGATGGAATATTTGATTAAAAAATTCTCAAGCTTTTGTGCAACATATAGATGCCTGACAAATGAATACCAGTCTATGACAGGTGTATGATAAAAATAAAAAAAACTACATAATACTGAAATAACCAATCAATAATTTCTTTGAACTATAGTTTCTCCGAGTCTGTATCCCTCACCAGGCTTATGAAGAAATTTAAAACAAATCTTGAGGAGTAGGTCTAATACTTGTTATTTAATTATAAAAAACACAAAGTATTATGAATGTACTAAATAGCATCTTTCAGATGTTCAAAAAAGCTATCGGAATACATTTACATTATATTTGTATTTGTAATGCATATTTGTTTTAGACCTGAATACTGTCATTTATGGAATAATAAAATACCAAAACACAGACTGGAAAACATAATGCCCCCTATCACAGATCGGGCATAAAAAGGATGCTTAGAGTTGGCAAAAGGACTGACCAGCTAAAAAGTGGACGGAATACTTTATTGCAGCAGTTCTAAATAAATGTGATTATCAATTTCATAAAATTTAGGTATATTCATGATGACTGTTTAATATTTGCTTAGCAAAGACCCTTTACCTTGATGACAAGTTTCTTGCAAATAGTCAATCCTACATGAATTCGTTTAAATTCATGTCTGTTTTTGGAAGAAAAAGATGTGTCCCCTCCTGTCCAAGTTAAAAATAAAGCAATTCTAAAATACATGTAATTATCTAATCAACAAATTAACCTTCCCAAGTCATGAAACAATTCAATTTAAACTGTAGAAAATTTTGAATTGATAAAATTAGTACCAAAGTGAGTGGTTTTTGCTATTATATAAAACTTATTGGATAATAGCAATGTACAAGTATTAGTACCAAAGAAAGACAATTCATATAAAAATATATATCACAATTGCATGTCATTAAAAATATGTGCCAGCACATAACAAGCTCAAAATATATTAAACAAGACACACTAAATTAACAATTTAAAAAAAAATAACAATAGGCAATACAAGATAAAATGCGGAAAAATTATTATTACATTAGTTGAAATGAAATACTGTGATTTCCCAGAAAAATAAAAACTGATATTTTCACATTTGAAATAAATCTGATAATTACACTCCACAAACGTCATACAACAATGGTTGTGTTAAGACATTGTTGATCAGGTTGCATGAAAATGAATTAAGAAAGTGAAATAAAGATATACCATAGGTCCTTGTATTTTCTGCTTTATCTTTATTAAAAGTCTGGTCGATGTTGTAAAAAGAATTACTAATCCAAGAATTCAAATATCAAAATATATTCAACTTGTGACAGAACAACACTGATAATTATTGTTATTATTATAATTAATGTGTTGTTCAAGACTAAATGAATATTTTTCAAATTTAAAAATCTTGGATTAATTATTCTATAATTTAAAAAAAAAAGTTAATTCAATTTTTTTTTTTTTTTTTTTAGTGCACTCGACTCCAATCTTAATTGACTAGGATTGTCAGTTTTCCTATCGAAGGTCGGTGGTTTTCTCCGGGCACTCCGGCTTCCTCCACCAATAAAAACTGGCCGCCACGAAATAGCCCAAAAGCTGTGCTTAAAAGTGGCGTTAAAACACCAAAAATCAAAAATCAAATCAATTTTTTTAACATTAATTAACTGACGAGGGCGTTTAAAAATCAGACTATATGCAGCTGTAACTCTAGATCTAGCTTTTATCTTATAGATACTGAATGCAAAATAAAAGATTATTCTAAGAACTCTATTTTATTTCATTATATGTATTTAGCCTAATGAGTATTATTAGGATCGAATATGTAATATACATCTTCATGTTGCATTTTCCATGCAAGTAAAATTTGACCAGGGTTTTAATTGATAGTAGTTTATTCATTTTATTTGCTATTACAAAATGTATACTGTTATTTTTTAGTTTTATTTATAAACTTCATTAACATTCAGCTAGAATATATTTTATTCAATTATACCTTTGAATAGGGTCTAAATATGACAACAGCTTTTTTTAAAAAATAAAACTCTTCCTTTCATCCACTATTTTGGCTTAAATCTGCCTTAAAATCTCTACAATGGAAATAAGTAAAATAAAAAATTTTGGGGGGTTCTTATAAAACTTTTTATACATTTCATATAATAGAAATGTAGGTTTGAGAGTGCTTAAAATGCAATTTTCTATATATTTCCAAGTGCTAATTCTTGTAAAACGAATTGATCGGCACTGAATTTCAAACTTGTCCAAGACATTGCTGATATACAAGTTTGTTATTAATTTCCTAAAATTCTGGCAAGAATTGTGCACATGAGAGCACTTACAATGCAATTTTCCATAAAATAAATGCCTCCAAGGGCATTTATACACTTTGAAAAATAATTGATAGGGACTGATTTTCAAACTTGTCCACTGAATTTGCTGATATAAACCTTTGATATAGATTTTATCAAATTTAGCAAGATTGAACATATGAGAGCGCTCACAAGACCAGATGGAGGCCTGGTATTTTTATGACAAAAATCAGTATTGTATCCTTGAATATTACAAAATGATTGTACAAACCAATTCGATCACTCATAACAGTTATAGACGGAAATAAACACAATGGTATAATGTTGGAGTTTGGTCTAGCATTTGGCTAATTAATTAATTTCTGCCAAAACCTATCACTATGTTCATTCACTTTAAGACTTTTAATTTGATTATCTAGAATTTCTGCGTGCCAAAACATTCTTCTTGCCAACAATTTTCATTAGCTGACTACTCATGTAATACGGTTTGTCTGCACTGCCGTCATTTCTTTCTAAATCCTCCACTGAAAATATAAAAGGTCAGATAATACACCACTCTAAAATGTTTAGCTGATTTTTACAGAGTTATCTCCCTGTAGTGTTATGTACCACCTTAAGCACTGTTAAAAGTACAGAATATTTCACTATATATTTAATGTAAAATATGTTTTAAAATAAAATCATTTTACCTAGTACCCTATTGTTTTCTGCCAAGAGGCAGGAAACCAGTATAATTGTCTTTGTTTGGCCTGATATAAATACCAGTATACTTACAGAAACATAAGAATAATGTATCTACTGCCATACCATACACACTGAAAAAGGCACTTGCTATGATGTAAGCTCCAATTATAACTAACTGAAAAAGGAAATTTTAAGTTGGTTTGAAGTTTTTTGCATTTACTATTTGTTAAATGAATAAACTGAATTATAGATATTTCAATTTTGTGATAAAAATCCACTGATACATGAAAGAAATAGATGATATTGTAATGACTTGTGAGGAATTACAATAGTATACAATCCTGTATTTTTTAGTAATTAACCAACACTATTTTTCTTGAAATAGGAAAGGTGAAAAGCCTGTAAAAATTCTAGTCAAAAAAAATTAATTTATACCAACACAAAGTTGTGCAATATTTTTAAACAAAATCAATAATAGGGTAGACAAATTTGGGGTATTTAGCTGAATTTTCTAAGAATGATCCTAGATCTTGCTCAAAATAACCTTTGAGGTAGTGCTACAGTCACTTTTATTATGACGTCAATTTTTTTTATTGTGATGTAAATTTTGTGGGAGTTTGTGTGATTTTCAGGAGTAGCAGACAAATTTGCATACAAGTGTAAATACATCTACAGGACACAATGTTTTGTCCAGGAACAACCAAGTTGTTCTGAAATATAAATTAAGAATCAACAGGCAAAAGGTATATAATCAAACATTTTATAGAAATTATGTCACTTCATTTCCTCTGGCTGATGGTCAGCAGGAAAAAAGTTTGAGAGAATTCAATTATAAATTTTCCACCTAGCCCATCCAAATATCATACCCTTACGAAGGTCAGTCAGTAACAGTATATTGTCTCCACCCCGCTCTCCTATAAATTCTCTACCTAGTCTTCCAAATATCCTGCCCTTATGAAGGTCAGTTTGGTAACAGTTTGTTGTCTTCACCCCTCTCCTATAAATTCTCCATCCAGCCCCCCCCTGAAATCTCATGCCCTTAGAAGGTTGGTTCAGTACCAGTTTGTTGTCACCCCTATCCTTATCCTTTATTTATACTCGCCACAATAGGAACACCATAGAAGTTGAGGGTTAGTATTCTGGAATGTTTTCTACCATCAAAGAAAAGGTAAACTCACCACTATAGGAACAACACAGAAGTTGAGTGTTGGTTCGAGGAATTCAGGAATGTTATTCTACCATCAAAGAAAAGATATACTCACCACAATAGGAACAACATAGAAGTTAAGTGTTGGTGTGTAGGAACTCAGGAATGTTATTCTGCCATCAAAGAAAAGGAATGCAAAAGCACCTGAAAATATCCAATAGTATCTTATTAAACCATGTTGTTTAGTATTGTATGTTTATTATTATTTCAAAATTACCCAATTTAATCCATTTTACAATTATCATCACAAGCACACACCACATAGCGAACTTTACAAAACCAAACAAAACATCTGAAATACTAT
Source organism: Mytilus coruscus (assembly GCA_017311375.1). NCBI lineage: Eukaryota > Metazoa > Mollusca > Bivalvia > Mytilida > Mytilidae > Mytilus > Mytilus coruscus. Next base: position 105,975,845 of record CM029596.1, on the reverse strand, counting down.
CTAATTACAGTGTCTAATTGTAAAGCTTGCAAACACTGATTTTCCAATCAGATGTGATCATTTTGTGCAGTGTTTTATATTTCTAAAATTTAAAATGGAAATAGTAAGCAAAATATAGTCTATGATATAAGTTTACACAATTCTATATTGAATGTCAGGATATCTTTAATAAATATGCAAAATTACAAACGGTAAAGATTAACAAACATTGGAATACTCAAACTTCTTGTGTAGGGTATAAAGAAATTTATCATTCCTGCATGTCCTTACTCAAAGCCTCTTTCCAATGAATGCTTTCACCTTTAACAGTTAGAAAGAGAGAGAGAGAGAGAGACAGTGAGAATCAGTATACCAGAACATTTCAGATTAAGTATACATTTGAGAAGAATTACAGAAAAATATACATACAACAAAAATATGAATATATCTTAATGTTTTAAAAGGAAATACATTAAAGATAAACAAAAGTCATCTATTGCATTTCTGTTCCCCAATATAGCTTACTTGCATAGTGAAATGGTCTAAAACAAATATAAACCATTAACTTTTTTTACTACAATTGTAATATAACATCCTTTTTTGTCTTTCTGTTCTATTGACCATATCTTTCTATTAGAATAGAAATAGTCTATGGCATACTCTGCATAATTTTCTATAATACCATAGGTAGGCCCTACACTTTTTATAAATTTTATCCCATGTTCTACTGACCTCAACTTGAGGTAAAATTTTCACAAAAATATGGTCTTATCATGGTAAAATCTCAAATAAATGCACTAGCTGCCACAAATCATTTCATAAACATTTTAATAAGATAACATGATTAATCTAAACCTAGTGCACAGTCTACTGTAAAGAATTTTATTTTTGGGGATTTAAATTTTGAGATTTCACTAAGTTCCTAAACCTATTCAGATCAAATTAACGGGAGTGAATATTTCCCAAATTTTATCATAATTTTGAAATTAGCAAAGGAAAAATCCCTCACACTTTTCCAATTCACAGTATCACATCTCCAATGAACCTTTTCCCAATAGAAGAATACGCAATCAAATAACTCTTTGAATAAACAGGAATACAGAGTTGTTACATTTGTCAATCCATATTATAGATAAATGTATGGAAGGCATGAAACGCTGATAAAAATACAAGTACTTCAATCACGAAGGAAGAGGCAGCCAGTATAACTTACCTGAAGCTGGAGGTAGTGAGTATAACTTACCTGAAGCTGGAGGTAGTGAGTATAACTTACCTGAAGCTGGAGGTAGTGAGTATAACTTACCTGAAGCTGGAGGTAGTGAGTATAACTTACCTGAAGCTGGAGGTAGTGAGTATAACTTACCTGAAGCTGGAGGCAGTGAGTATAACTTACCTGAAGCTGGAGGTAGTGAGTATAACTAACCTGAAGCTGGAGGCAGTGAGTATAACTTACCAGAAGCTGGAGGCAGTGAGTATACTGTAAATTCAGAAATTATTGCGATGTTTTTATTATTGCGAAAAATGCGACAGGGTTATAATCGCAATAATTTAAACTCGCATTTTGAAATTCTTTATATGAATTAACCAGGATTTTCCCAATATCGCAAAATTAAAATCGCATTTTATTCTAAAATGACAAAATCGCAATAATAAATGCACGCAATAATTTCTGAATTTACAGTAACTTACCTGAAGCTGCTACAACTACGAGTATTCCAATAAACAACAGGAAATCTGTAACTTTGTCTATCACTACAACCCTTTAATTTTAAAAGTATAATAAAAAGTTTGGATGACTTAAAATAGATTTATAACTATAGAAACATCCTTTAAAGCAAAGCTGACATTATTCTAGAGATCGACCATTTTCAAATAGCAGCTTTAATTTATCAGAACTAGCAATGCCAATGTAGCTGAGGAGTGTATGAAGTTAAACAAGTAAAAATTAAGTTATAAAAAGACAATATGCTGAGTTTGATATATTTAATTCTACAAAATATTTTTCCACATGAAATTGTTTTCAATACAAAGCAAGTTCGAAATGATTGATTGATTGATTGGTGTTTAATGTCTCTTTCAACACTATTGTGCTATTTTGTGGCGGTCAGTTTTATTGATGGAGGAAGCTGGACTCCAGGAGGAAACCACCGACCTTCGGTAGGAAAACTGACAATCCTAGTCAATTAAGACTGAAGTCGAGTGCACCAGCACGAGTGGGGTTCGAATTCACAACCTCATTGTTGACTAGCTAGTGATTACAGTAGTTGAACTACTATACCACACGGCCACCTAGGCCCCAAGCAAGAAATGAGGTGTCAAGAAATGAGGTGTCAAATTTTTTCTGTATTTTCAATTTAACCATTGCTGATTTTGAGTTCTATAAAGGACCATAACTTCTGAACAAAAAGTGAAAGTTGTCAATATCGTACTTGACCTCCATTTTGTCATAAGTAACAACATCTTCAAATTTAAAAAGCATTGGTTTTTAATCATCAGTAACAACATCTTCAAATTTAAAAAGCATTTGTTAAAGAATTCATTCCAATCTATCAAGGACCATAACTCCTGAGCACTCAACAGCGAAAGTGAAAGTTGTCAATATCAAACTTGGCCTCAATTTTGTCATCAGTAACAACATATTAAAATTCGAAATGCATTGGTTGAGCTGTTCATAAGTTATTGCACAGAAACTGTTGGCAGCTAGCTCCCCTGCCCTCCTTCACCATTTTAATACCATGATTTTTCTTTCAAAAAGTATTGGATAAAACTAGTCTTTCTGAACTATAATTTGTTAACACAGAGATATGATTTGTTTGCCTTTTTGTTATTTTGGTAGTAAAATGCAAATGTTGAAATCAAAATAGCAATACTTTAATATGCAAGTTATGCAAAATATTCAAAGTCAATGAACCATGACTGAAAAAGCGCGGCCAAATAATTTCCATGGAAATGAGATGTACCAATTCAAATACAACTGTATACTAAATATCATTGGCCTACAACTAGTGGTTCCCCATAAACTGACCTAATCACAAACTAATACATGTAAACTAAGCAAAAATGTTAAAGTCAACAGACCATGACTGAAAGAGCAGGGCCAAATAATTTCCATGGAAATGAGATGTGCCAATACTTATACAACTGCATACCAAATATCATTGACCTACCACTAGTGGTTCCAATGAACTGACCTAATCACAAACTAATACATTGTTGACAACAACGCCGACCCCAAGCCGGAAACAGCATACCTATGTCTCGCTTTTTGACTCCGTCGAGGCAAGAATAAAATGTATCACCATACCTGACAATATTTCTCAGTATAAGCATGAAAACATTTCTTGCTGACGTGCAAAAATTTTTACCATGTGCTGCTATCTGAAATAATCAAAATTTGAATTTTACTTTTGTTTTTCTTGAGATCTTTTTCTCAAAACTAAGAGGTATAACTTTCAATTTTCTACCTGTTGATTACATAAATACAGTGGAATCTACTTAAATCTATAAAGGATTTATGATTCTATCAATTATGATAATTAAGAACTGTTTGTGACGTTTCTGTCTGAAATCTTCTTTGAAGTTCAGCAACTGATGTTAAGTGTAGGACAGCATGATTTCAGTATTACCGTATAATTTGCTTTCTATTTTGTGTTTTTAGTTACGGTATTGTTTTATTATTATTTGATAGTTTTAAAAGCTTATCCTGTTCAGGCCCTCGTTTCACAGAAAAATCTTAAGATTAAAATTGATTGTAAGTCAGGAACAATTCAGTATATTTTTTTTCAATTTTGGTCGTAATTTTTTTGTGAAACACAGGCCTGATTTTTATTATATGTTCATTTATGTATGTATTATTAATCTACTGATTGAAATTAAAAAGGGGGATAGGTTGAAAACTGTAACTACTTCTTAAACCCTTACACATTTCCATGTGCCTGATCCAAGTCGGGAACCTTGTCAATAGCTGTTGTTTGTCATATCTTGATATATTTTTATATTTGGAGAATTTGGTGAGAATTTGGCATTAATGGCAAATCTTTGATTGTTTCTGTTAAATTTATAAGGGTAAGACTAAATGTGACAGGGCATAAACAAAGTGCAAACCTTTGTTGTGAAAAAAGCATCAAAATAATGAAATAATTATAAGAATGTCAAACTGAAAAAATTGTAGATTTTCATAGTTTTTTTTGGATCATACAGTATATCACTAAAACATAAACGATTTTGACAGGAAAAGACTAGCCAGAACTAAATTGATCTGTATTTGGTGGTAATAAGCATTATGAATAAGTCTCATAACATTTGGTTGAGGCAAAGTAAAGTTACATTTCGAAAATGGCAAAGTCATTAATTTTTCCTTTTATAAAGGGACTTGCCCCAAGAACAGTGAAAGTGATGCCACCCACATTCAAAGTTGATCTATGTTTGGTGGTAAAAAGTATTATGTACAAGTTTCATAACAATTGGTTGAGGCAAACTAATGAAAAAGAAAGGAAACCAATTTCCAAATGTACGTAAGGACAAGGATAAAACTAAATGCGACAGGGGCATAAAAAAGTGCAAACCTTGTTGTTCTGGGAGTATGATAACTGTAAAATCATATGAATTTACAACAATAATTAATACTATTATTAAATAATATCTTACCATTATATAAGCATTTTTGTTTAGAAACTTCATAACCTTTTCTAAACACCAAAAACAACATTTAAGACACCTGAAAAAGAAAACATTCAGTTGCTAGCCAATATGACTAAAAGAAGATTTGGAATATATGTCAAGGAGACAGCCAGTGGTCAGATCTACCTTAATTTTACCATGAATTATTTTAAATTTGTCAATTGTCTAAACCAAAACTGCTTAATTGCAATTCAGGTAAGTCAAGTGACACACATTCGAAATTTGTTCCACTGTAGCTATATCAATTTCAGTACCTAATAGTTTTAACTCAGCTATCTAGCTTTTTTTATAAAATTTGAACAGAATTGACCAGTTGCAAGATCATTGGTTCCCACAGGAATTGTCTCTGTTGTTATATCCCTTGCTTTATCTTAACTCTACCATGGCATAATTTACTATCCTTACTTTTCATCCAGACCCCACTTCATCCAAATTCTAACCAAACCCTGACAAAAACCATCAAAATCATATTAGTGTTAATCAATTTCTAGTAAGTGTTCAATTCTATTTTAATTTAAACAAGTATTTTCTAAAACAATATCAGGTGTTTAAACCAGAATTTCTTAGGTGACATATAGGTAAAATCTGTACCAGCTGTATTCATCATTACCCAAGCAATATTGATTTTAATTCCAAATAACAAATTATAGGTAAATTTAAAATTGAAGTGACAAGCTACAAGAACACTTATGCACACCTATATAAATGTGCATGGGTTTAAAAAAAACAAAAAAACATTTTGTTACATAGCCTAACTAGCATTATCAAGTACTCTTATAGTCGGTTGTAAGAGCTTTCTAATAACCTCGTGTTTATTGTTAATTGCGCATATGTGCTGACACTAAATAAAATTTACTTTATATATAATACTTGCTTATGAAAATAACTTACTTCAAAAGGACTTTAGCAACAGGATTTTCTTTTCCTTTGATTTTATGATCCAAGTATTCCAGAACAACTCTTATCATCTGTATAATGGCAATAATAAGAGATCCAAAGGCAAGGGATCCTATATGATATCTGAAATGTATAATATTCATAAATATCATTATGTCTTATGATTATTGTACACAATCCCCATTTCTTCGTGTTCAATGAAATATGAAATTAGAACACTTTTAATTCATATATTTTTTAAATCCTATATTATTTGCCATAGAAAAATATTACTCAATGGAGTTAATCTGCATATTCTGACTTCTAAACCAGTGGGAAATCTGAGTGACAAAATATTACCTCCCCTGTAAACTATATTTTTTCAATGTTTTTACCGTTTAGCAACGATACTATCAATTATAAATTCACAGGAAACGTTCTGGTAAATAGTAAAAATAGAAACAAGTTGAAATAAAAACAAAACTTCCATCTAATGTTATCATTACAAACGACAAGTACAACAGGCTACAGGAGCTTGATGTGAAAATGTTGCTATGCGATTAAATTCCTGGAGTACCAACTTCGATTTATTTTTCTACTGGCTGTATACCTCTCTGGAACATGCTAATTACTTGTAATATATGCTGCTAGATCAGAGAAGTTCAGGGGGAAAATTCCAAAGGAATCGATTGATATGCAGCAAAGATTTACATTTTTGAAATTGAGTTACTAAGCAAATTCAAATGGACCTTATCCTGATGTAAACATTGAATGTGAATAGATCTAGAAGTCTGCAAATACAGGTACAAAAATCGAGACGACCTTTTCTTAAAATTGTACAAAAAATAGTAAAAAGATACCTACTTTATAAAAATATTTATCTTTAATTTTTGAACCTGCACAGACAGACTTTAAATTGTTATATTAATGAAAAGACAATATTTATACATTGAATATTCACTTGACAAGAGCAGACTGGTGTACTCAAAAACTAAGTTGTGAAAAATAGGTATATTTTGGGAAATTGTAACATACTAAGGACTTTGTGGAACACTCCAAAAATGGGTGACCCGAAAAATCTTTAGATTTTGTATGTCCACGTTTTTTTCCATTTTTTTATCAATATGCAGCAAAGATTAACATTTTATAGATTTCAGTTTCACAAGCGTACAACGCAATTATCTTGATAAATACTGAACATAAAACATCGTGTCTTTGCATGTATATTTCTGATAACACTGTGGTTTAACAAATAATTTCTTTAAAATGTACAATTGTTGTTTAAAAATAACTTTTGACCAGTATTGTCACCGGCATCGTTTTATTATTGTTTTTCTCGACTTTGAAGAGTGAATTTTCTATTGTTTTCGTTCACTAGATTTTCCACTCGTATACCTCTGCACACACTTATCATGAGGAAGTCAAAATATATAATATAACCATATTTTATCAAAAAAACTGATTGATGACTATAGGGTATGGGTTTTTCTCATTGTTGAAAGCCATATAGTGGCATATACTGTAAATTCAGAAATTATGCGTGCATTTATTATTGCGATTTTGTCATTTTAGACTAAAATGCGCGATATTGAGAAAAATCCTGTTTAATTCATATAAAAATTTCAAAACGAGTTTAAATTATTGTGATTATAACCCTGTCGCATTTATCGCAATAATAAAAACACAATAATTTCAAAATTTACAGTAATTGATTACATCCACATCATTTGAACTCAGAAGGATAGTTGTCTCATTGAGAATCATACCACATCTCATTATTATGTGAATAAATTGTGAAGATTCATACAAAAGCATTGTGAAATGAGACATTGATGGAAAACTGAATTAAGTATACCAGTATCACTGAATGTCCATCTAAACTCGTAGAAGGAGGTCTCATCCTGAATTCCAGAGAAAATAAATGCCAAATCCCAAAATCCCAAAGTCCTGTGAAACTAATGTGTCTGTTTCAGACAACCATTTTTACTTTTTGCTTGGTTGATGGGTTGGAAAGGGTGTGGATTAATGAGGACACCCTTTCTGTTCTGATCCTCACAATATAATTAAATCCAGAATTTTTGAAGATCTAATTGGCTGTTCCCGAAAAACCTGCTAATTAAACGGCTATTAAAATCACAAATTCCAGAAAAAGGTCCTTTATATGACCCTCTTGTTAATGTCAAATTATAAATCTGAAAAGTAAGATTGTCACCAAATTGATAAATGTTTATCATCAAGCAAGGAGTTGTTCAACCACACTAAGGATTAAAAATACATCTTAATGTCATAAAATGTCTTCCAAGAAAGACAAATGTTGCCTGTCTTTTCAAATATCATAAGCAGAATTGGCCATGTTTTTGTATGGGGAAACCCCAAAAATCATTCAGATCAAAATTAAAATAGCAGGAGCACAACTTTATGCCCTGTCTGAGAATCTGTGGAAATTTGGTTGTATTCTGTCAAGCTGTTGGCAAGAAGTTGGGATTAACAAACCGATGTATGTAGAAATGGATAAGTCCATGCTTTGTTAAAGGAAACCCCTAAAAATCACATGGATCAGGTTCACATCTTCATGTCCAGTAGAAGAATCTGTGCAAGTTTGGTTGAATTATGTCCACAACTTCATGCCCTGAAGGGAGAATATAAGCAAATTTGGTTCAATTCTATCATTTAGCTTTTGTCACCAAATTAAGATTAACATACTGATATAGGCAGAAATGGATAAGTCCATGTTTTGGTAAGGGAAACCCCTAAATTCACTCAGATCAGGTTCACACCTTCATATCCTGTAGAAGAATCTGTGTCAGTTTGGTTGAACTCTATGTACTTGCACATTAACATGAAGTGCGACACGGATGACAACAATGCTAATGAAAAAATGAAGCAAGATGACAGAAGACTCCCAATTTGTTGTAAGCAAAAGTTGGGTACTGTCATGGGACACAATAAATGGTTCCTTCTTTGTACTAAACTGACGATCTAAGTTGGATTTTTAATACGTCAACAACTTGAGACCAAAAAGTCAAAGAGTCAGAATGACATAAGTCTAAATCTGACTTGACCTGTCTTCACTCTTACTCCTAAATTCCGTTTGTTTAATAGAGGAGCAGCAAATTAATTCTTTATGCAAACAGGGGGAATAAATCTACATTCTCATACTCATGAGGAAGACAGGGATAAAATCCACAACCTCATGTATGCTACACAGTTAACTGTCACTTGTAATAGTATGTAATCAGATTGTATGTTCAAAAGCTAAAGGCAATCATCAGTAGCTTCAAATTTCCATCTCAAGGTCAAACAGAATACTAAAAGTTATTACCTGAAAGACCTCCACAGGGAACCAGACAGTGGGAACAATGGTAAGTCTTCTGGTTTAAAGAAGGTCCAGTAGTAAGAAGCAAATGCTCCTGCCAAGACCATCTGTCCAAGTGCTATAGAGAAGTTGATTAGCCAGAACAACATAAACAGGTTGTAAATCTGTGAGTATAATACAAAGCTGAAAAATGAAAAAAAGTTTAAATTAGAATGATTATCTGTATTATGTACGTTGCATCACATTGTAAATGTAAAAATATTTTAGCAGTTATATTTTTGTCATTAATTAATCATTCATAAAAATCAACCCAAATTTCCGAAAAAAATAAAACATTCTTTCCCGGATCCCGAAAAAATTAATCATTAATTCCAGAGTCCTGATATAGATAAATCCTGAATACCTGCAAAATAAAGGCTCTATCCCGAATTCCCCCAAAAATAAAGGCCTAATCCTGACATTATGAAAAAGGTCCTTCAGCCCCTCTTTATAGCCTTTTAGAGCTTCAGATGCACTAAATTTATATAGCTATTTTCATTTTTTGTCCAAAGGATACCAGCTCATTAGTTAGTGCTTTTGTAATGAGTTGATTTATAACATACCTTTTTAAATTTTGTTGATAAATTTAGAAATTATAAAGAAACTAATGATCGAACTCCCTCAGGCAATACCTTTTAGGCCTTATTGTTCAGATAGAGTATTCAAGTATTTATACACTCTAGCTTGGCTATCAAATTTTTCAGTTTGAGCATTCCTGTTGAAAGTAAATCCAGAAAGCGCTTCAGGACCATAAGGGAGCTACCATTTGATTTTTATGGGGGGGCTAGGATGAAAAATTTTGTCCTGCCTTTTTATTTTTCCCTCTATTCAGTCCTGCCTTTTTATTTTTCACTCTATTCGGTCCTGCCTTTTTTTTAGTTTATCCTGACTTTTTTTACATAAATTGTCATCCTGCCTTTTTTTTTTGCAAATAATCTCATCCTGCCTTTTTTTTCTCAAAACTCCTGTCCTGCCTATTTTTTTCAAATTTCATCCTAAAAATCAAATGGTAGCTCCCTAAAACTTATAAAGTCTTATTTTCATTTGCTAGTGAAAGGTTGTTGGTATAAAGGAAGTCCAGTGTAATACAAATATTCTTACTACAGGTACTGTAAATTCAGAAATTATTGCAATGTTTTTATTGATGTGAAAAATGTGACAGTATTACAGGTTCCCAATAACAAAAACCAGCATTCATTATTTCAGAAGGGATTTTCCAAAAAAATAATAAAATTGTTGCAATCACATTAATTAGATTTTGTGTTTTTGCCGTAGGTCAAGGATTTGCAATAATAAATGCACAAATTAATATCAGAATTTATAGTATCCAAGCCTGAGTGATTAACTTTCTGTTTCATGAGAGAAGTTTTGAACAATTGAACACATATACAGTTATCAGGAACACAAGAAGTTTGACTTCAATATGAAAACTTCCATCATAAGTTAACAAAACCTTGCATATAGTTAAAGGAAAACATCTTGTTAACTTGAAATGTTTTCTTACTTTTCCTCTTGATTCTTTAGAAAAGTACAAAATTCACTGTCTGTTTGGTTGCCCTGAAATTAAATGGTAAAAGATTCAATAAAATTAACAAACATTTAGATTAATTTAATTTAAATATATTATATATCAATTTCGAGTAATTTTTTACTTTTTTTAAATGTTTCAATGAATAAATAACTGATTGATTATACATTTAAAGAGTATCTAAAGAGTACCATACATATTACATAATAATACGAGCATAAGTTTGGTAAATTTAAATTCTATACGAATCAATTTTAGTTTGTCCAACATTGAAGAAAATAAAACGTTTTCTCATAATTTTTTAGAATCTCCAAAGAAAACATTTGACATGAAAAGTGGTAGTTTTATAAATAAGGTCAACGAGGAGAAAATTGAGGTCAGTCCTATTTAAATCTCAAAGTTGGTGAGGTATCAAAGAATATGTGCTTTAATATTCAACTACTCAAAAAGATTTTGCTCTTCAAGTTAAATACGTACTGAAGTATCGTCACAGACTTCGCCAAAAAGTTGTGATGTAGCACTGGTTATCTCGTCAAATTTCCAAGAGCCGTTTGGATATGCATACACAGATTTGTTATTAAAAGCAAACGACTGAGCTCGACCTGTTGAGGCTAAATATCTGAATACTATTAAAGAAATCAATGTCATTACAAAACTTTAAATATATACAGTGGACTCACTCAATTGCATACCTCTTGATTGAATAATTTTGTTGTTTGTATAATTAAAAACACAAATCCATTTCCTATCTCCTCTACATAAAAAAAAATGTTTAATTGATTCTTCTAAAATGCCTGGTAAGTTCCTGTTATATGCAACAAAATTTCATTTAAGTATCAAAATATAGATTTCAAAATGCTAGAATTCTTATGAATTTCAACATGAAGGATGAAGATATATGTTTAAATCTCAAATACTTAGACACAAGATGTGAAGCATGTCCTTGTAGCAGCTTTTAAACCAAAAAAACTCATATCTTTTAAATCTAAAAAGAAAACAGTAGATGCTGTTTCCGTGTTTAAAAAAAAAGATACACTGCGATAGTAAGCCAGTAACCAAATACAATCAACTGCAGTAGAAATGGAATCAAAGGCCAGATCAAGGTAAACATCATACTACCAACAGCCCTGAAAATATATTTAAATAATCATAATTCATTTTTCGTTTGTTGTACATAAATCAGGTTGTTGGGTTTTCTCATTTGATTTGTTTTACATTTTGTTAAGTCAAGGCCTTTATAGCTTGCAATGCAGTTCAGGTTCTGCTCATAATTGAAGGCTGTATGGCGACCTATAGTTGCTTACATCTACGCCATTTGGTCTCTAGGGATAGTTGTCTCATTGGTCATTGTACCACGTTTTCTTATTTTATATACAATAATATATAGAAATATATGATATTTTCATATCTAATCAATCTGAGATACCATAACAGAATTCATGGCTTAATTCTCTTAAAAGTTTGATATTGGTCATATATTCTATATTGTTTGCTAGTCATCAGACCAGTTATAGTCATTTATCTGTCTTCCCTGAAAATCTATGATAATTCATTGAATAGAAGTAGCATGAACATACTAGAATTGGATGTAATCTCAGTATTAAGAATCTTATGAAAAGTATTTCTGTCCAACAGTGACAACATTGTTGGAAGCTTTGTTTGCTGGTACTCACATTAAACGTTTTCTGAAAGTATTTACAGTAATTAATTTTTCAGTCTTTATTTTTGTTGAAGTAGTCCAATTTTGTATAAAGTAACAAGATTTTAATCAGGGATTCCAATAATTGCATTATTGCCATTTACTTTTAATAGAGGGTGGTTTGAATCTCAGTTTATGGACAATGTTAAGGTATCTTGTAGGGTTATCCCTTTTCTCCAGCTGTCTACAGACAAACTAACTTTTTGGCAGTCAATAATTCATTAACTTACCTACTACCTTCTTTTATGAGAGCTATAGCAATCCTTATCCTTTGGCAGAGGAATAGTAAAATCAACAGAATAATGGTGAGTATTATTCCAGCAATGATACCTGAAGATAAGGTAGAAACTGCTGTAATGGCACAATACTGAAAAGAGTGAATTTTTGAGAGAAGATTTTTGTTTATTTCGTAATCGAGATAAATCTACGAAAATATTCTATTTGCGTAAGTTTGATGTTTAAGGAAAATCAGAGACATGAGGAACAGGAAAATAGGGGTAAATTATACCCCGTGAACAGGTACAATAGAAATCATGTGTTCTGAAAAGTTAAAGGTCACAGCATATTGGAACCAACATACACTATCTCTTCATGGAATTTTCATTATCTACAATCCTCTTTCCATTATAAGCCAGGCCCTATATCAAATATACTTTTTAAAATGGAACCATAATATTTATAATCACTGATTTTTTTTAATTCAGTTGAGCACACACTGGTTTGAATTGGTTGATAAAATATTTTCGTATACACATTTTGAATTTTTTTCTTTACTTAAAAATCTAATTAAAAAGATTGCTTTGTCTTGTAATTGATTTGATAAAACTTCTTTAATACTAAAAAAATATTGTTGAAGTTGGGTTAAACTTCAGTGAGAAAAAAGAACTGAAATTTAAACACTAACTATTACAAGAAAGTACTTGGACAATTAGCTAAAATTAAATCAATGAAGCCTAAAATGACCATAAGATGCATGGTGCCATATATTAATACCCTATGACTTTAATTGCTGATTTAAGTGCTATTCAAAATGTAACAGAAATTTTACGAACAGATTGACAAAGAGGTAAACTAGTATACCCCCTCCTGCGAAATGCGGGTTCAATTACAATATTTAAGTTAGACCAAGTTCTGTGATAATCAAAGCGCAACAAACTAGAGGCTTTAAAGAGCCTGTGTCGCTCACCATGGTCTATGTGCATATTCAACAAAGGACTCTCCAACATTAAAGACAACAATAGAATTCATGAAAAAATCTCTGTTTTCTTGATCTTGTATTGCTGATCATTAAGTCTGTTTAGTTTCTCTCTATCTTCTTTAGTTTTTGCTCAAAACACAAAAGAGGGTAAAAAAATATCCTCAAATAAGGGCAATCACTCTTAAAGAGTGACAGTCCACTAACTATGTTGGCAAAATTTGACTTGTTAGTAGATCTTGCCTTGCTGATCATTTTTGTGATTTAAAGTGCCTATTTATCTATTATTATTTTTATCATATAAGTAAGGCAAAACGCAAAAAAATTGTAAAAATCGTCATTCAAGGGCAATAACTCCAATAAGGAGATGTCAGACGATTTCCTCCATATTGTCTTAATTGTAGATCTTGTCTTGCTCATTATTTTGCTTATTTAAGTTTCTATTTATCTATGATAGTTTTTAAGATATAAGGCAATAACGCAAAAATTGGTAAAAATCGTCATCAAAGGGCAATAACTCTAATAAGGAGTTGACTGACGATTTTGATTATTCCAGACGTATTTTTAGAACTTGTCTTGGTTATCATTTTTGCAATTTAAAGTTTATCTCTATCTATTTTAGTTTTCAAGATAATAGGCAAAAATGAAAAAAAAAATGGTAAAATTGGTAAGGGCAATAACTCCTATAAGAAGCTGTCAGACAGTTTTGACATATTACAGACAATTGGTAGAGCTCAACATTCTGAACATTTCAGCTCCTGTCAGATTTTCTCTATTGATAACGGTTTTCAAAATAATAGACAAAACTTGCATTTAACCCCTATGTTCTATTTTTCTATCCGTCATCCGACACATTTATTAAACTAGATACCCCCATGATGATTGTGCCAAGTTTGGTTAAATTTGGTCAAATAGTTTCAGAGGAGAAGATTTTTGTAAAAGTTAACAGACAATGACGACAACAACGACGGACGCCAAGTGATGAGAAAGCTCACTTGGCCCTTTGGGCCAGGTGAGCTAAAAATGACAGATGACAAGTTATGGTTTTATCACACAATATAACAAAAATAAATTTCTAAAATTTCAAGTATAAATAAATAATACTGAAATTATGTAAACTTACCAAATGCCAGCAACATTTTTGGTTTTGAAAAGCTGAAGTTTACAACAGAAAAATTCATAGTAAAAGTTTCATTTGTGTCCTTCAACTGGAAGTAGTTCCATAAACAGTAATATGTTGCTGAAAAAAAATATCACATCAAACTTTATTGTATTTTGAACTTTAGCACTTTGTGGCATTGAAACATATCTAGAACATGCAATAATGTATTAATGAAGAAATACATTTATAATTATACAGGATTCAAATTTACAACTGTTCTTCGGGTTATTTTGTTGTAAATGTAATTGTGTGCAATAAACACAAGAGATTTGACATTGGAAAGATAGTCTAATTTTTCGATAACAAAAATCAAAGGACATCCTTTCCCTCCTAAAAATCTGCTTTCTCAAATGCTAATGTATTGAAAAACAAGCAAAATGCTGGTCTTTAATTTTCCAACATTCTAATTTATTATTTGTACACTTAGTGTATATTGCAAAACAATATGATAATGTTAGTTTTCTTTCAAACTCAGTATGAAAGAAACATCTAATTTTTACCTAAAAGGGTGAAAAAAATAGAAATATTACAATATGTTTGACTTTCTCACTACCATCTTTTTATTTTGTAGCATGTGATAGATGAAGGTCCATTATTTTCTATTCTTTATATTTTAGCACCCAATTTTTCTATATTTCTTTTTTTTCACAAAATATTTTCTATTCTATAAACCCCATCCAGACCCTCAAAGACAATTCAGTCTCTAGAACTGATACATACCAAAGCCAAATGCACCAACAAAGGCAAAAATGGTAAACCACACCATTATTCCTGCAATCCATCGCATTATAATAATCCATATCAGAGACAGTATCATGGCTATCAATATTCCTCTACAAGAAAAATAGTAGAACTGATAACATTCTAACAAATAAAACATTATGGATAAACAAAAATATACATGAGTTTGATAAACAAGAATGCACATGATTTGGATAGAAAAGAATGCACATGATTTGGATGAACAAGAATGCACATGATTTGGATGAACAAGAATGCACATGATTTGGATGAACAAGAATGCACATGATTTGGATAAACAAGAATGCACATGATTTGGATAAAAAAGAATGCACATGATTTGGATGAACAAGAATACACATGATTTGGATAAACCAGAAGGCACATGATTTGGATAGACAAAAATGCACATGATTTGGATAAAGAAGAATGCAAGTGATTAAGATAAACCAGAAGACACATGATTTGGATAGAAAAGAATGCACGCACATGATTTGGATGAACAAGAATGCACATGATTTGGATGAACAAGAATGCACATGATTTGGGTAAACAAAAATGCACATGATTTGGATAAAGAAGAATGTACATGACTTGGATAAAGAAGAATGCATGTGATTTGGTTAAACCAGAATGCACATGATTTGGATAGACAAGAATGCACATGATTTAGATAAACAAGTATGCACATGATTTGGATAACCAAGAATTCACATGATTTGAATAAATAAGAATTCACATGATTTGAATGAACAAGAATGCACATGATTTGAATAAACAAGAATTCACATGATTTGGATGAACAAGAATGCACATGATTTGGATGAACAAGAATGCACATGATTTGAATAAACAAGAATTCACATGATTTGGATGAACAAGTATGCACATGATTTGGATGAACAAGAATGCACATGATTTGAATAAACAAGAATTCACATGATTTGGATGAACAAGAATGCACATGATTTGGATAAACAAGAAGTCACATGATTTGGATAGACAAGAATGCACATGGTTTGGATGAACAAATATACACATGATTTGGATAATAAAGAATGCACATGATTTGGATAAGCAAGAATGCACATAGAATGCACACGATTTGGATAAACAAGAATGCACATGATTTGGATGAACAAGAATGCACATGATTTGAGTAAACCAGAATGCATATGATTTGAATAAACAAAATGCACATGACTTGGATAAAGAAAATGCACATGATTTGGATAAAGAAGAATGCAAGTGATTTAGATAAATCAGAAGGCACATGATTTGGATGAACAAGAATGCACATGATTAGGATGAACAAGAATGCACATGATTTGGATGAACAAGAATGAACATGATTTGGATGAACAAGAATACACATGATTTGGATAAACAAGAATGCACATGATTTGGATGAACAAGAATGCACATGATTTGGATGAACAAGAATACACATGATTTGGATGAACAAGAATGCACATGATTTGAGTAAACAAGAATGCACATGATTTGAATAAACAAGAATGCACATGATTTGGATAGACAAGTATGCACATGATTTGGATAAACAAGAATGCACATGATTTGGATAAACAAGAATGCACATGATTTGGATAAACAAGTATGCACATGATTTGGATTAACAAGAATACACATGATTTGGATGAACAAGAATGCACATGATTTGGATTAACAAGAATGTGCACAATTTAGATAAACAAGTATGCACATTATTTGGATTAACAAGAATACACATGATTTAGATGAACAAGAATGAACATGATTTGGATAAACAAGAATGTGCACAATTTAGATAAACAAGAATGCACACAATATGACTAAACAATAATGCGCACAAGTGAGGTTCATACTAATATTATTAGATTTGACAGGCTATTGGTCACTATAGATGAACTATTTAGACCACTCAGCCATCATGGTGCTGCCTGGTCAAATATGATCAACTAAACATGATGGCAAACAATATTACCAAGTATGAGAGCTTTATGTCAAATGGTCTAAGAGAAGTTGCATTCACAAGGAGTTATTGTCACAATACATCAAAAACAAATCCGACAACTCTCATGGTCAAATGAAAATGACGGAACAATATGGGCAACTCGGAGGAGTTGCATTCACAAGGTGTAATTGTCACAGTTCTAAAAAAAAAATTTTCAAATATGCAAAATATCAACAGAAGACTTTCTACTGGGTGTCCAACGCCCCAGGCTACTATATCTCTCCTACAATATTCATGGTCCTGTTTGAAAGTGGAAACCTCAGCCCCAGGCTACTATATCTCTCCTACAATAGTCATGGTCCTGTTTGAAAGTGGAAACCTCAGCCCCAGGCTACTATATCTCTCCTACTCATGGTCCTGTTTGAAAGTGGAAACCTCAGCCCCAGGCTACTCTCCTACAATAGTCATGGTCCTGTTTGAAAGTGGAAACCTCAGCCCCAGGCTACTATATCTCTCTCCTACAATATTCATGGTCCTGTTTGAAAGTGGAAACCTCAGCCCCAGGCTACTATATCTCTCCTACAATATCCATGGTCCTGTTTGAAAGTGGAAACCTCAGCCCCAGGCTACTATATCTCCTACAATATTCATGGTCCTGTTTGAAAGTGGAAACCTCAGCCCCAGGCTACTATATCTCTCCTACAATATCCATGGTCCTGTTTGAAAGTGGAAACCTCAGCCCCAGGCTCTATATCTCTCCTACAATATTCATGGTCCTGTTTGAAAGTGGAAACCTCAGCCCCAGGCTACTATATCTCTCCTACAATATTCATGGTCCTGTTTGAAAGTGGAAACCTCAGCCCCAGGCTACTATATCTCTCCTACAATATTCATGGTCCTGTTTGAAAGTGGAAACCTCAGCCCCAGGCTACTATATCTCTCCTACAATATTCATGGTCCTGTTTGAAAGTGGAAACCTCAGCCCCAGGCTACTATATCTCTCCTACAATATTCATGGTCCTGTTTGAAAGTGGAAACCTCAGCCCCAGGCTACTATATCTCTCCTACACTATTCATGGTCCTGTTTGAAAGTGGAAACCTCAGCCCCAGGCTACTATATCTCTCCTACAATATTCATGGTCCTGTTTGAAAGTGGAAACCTCAGCCCCAGGCTACTATATCTCTCCTACAATAGTCATGGTCCTGTTTGAAAGTGGAAACCTCAGCCCCAGGCTACTATATCTCTCCTACAATATTCATGGTCCTGTTTGAAAGTGGAAACCTCAGCCCCAGGCTACTATATCTCTCCTACAATATTCATGGTCCTGTTTGAAAGTGGAAACCTCAGCCCCAGGCTACTATATCTCTCCTACAATATTCATGGTCCTGTTTGAAAGTGGAAACCTCAGCCCCAGGCTACTATATCTCCTACAGTATTCATGGTCCTGTTTGAAAGTGGAAACCTCAGCCCCAGGCTACTATATCTCTCCTACAATATTCATGGTCCTGTTTGAAAGTGGAAACCTCAGCCCCAGGCTACTATATCTCTCCTACAATATTCATGGTCCTGTTTGAAAATGGAAACCTCAGCCCCAGGCTACTATATCTCTCCTACAATATTCATGGTCCTGTTTGAAAGTGGAAACCTCAGCCCCAGGCTACTATATCTCTCCTACAATATTCATGGTCCTGTTTGAAAGTGGAAACCTCAGCCCCAGGCTACTATATCTCTCCTACAATATTCATGGTCCTGTTTGAAAATGGAAACCTCATCAGTAATTGTCTTCAATAATATTTAGTTTTTTGTCCTTCGGCAAATTTGGTGTTGATGGCAGATCTTAGCTTTTCTCTTTTTTCTATAACTTTTCTGACCTTGAGGTCATAAACATTTTGAGCAAGATTATTGTACTGAGACACAGAAATCAACCAATCAAATTACTAAATTTGGTGTTTTGAGCAAAAATTATGTACCTTGAGGACTGAGTAAAGTTTTATGAACGAGAGAGAGTCCTAGTCTTGAGCTATCTAGAGCTTCGTATATAGTATGGACACATGTCTTTCTTTGAAAACAGTGTATTGACCTTTCAATGTCTTTTAGGTTATTTTTGTCTCATATGGTCTCATATTAATGTATACCTTACAGCTTTTGTTTATGACTTTCAAAAGTGTTTTGACTGTGAAATGCTGCTGTAATTGAGTTTAGAAACTGTACATGTGTAACTCATTATAAGCCTAAAAAATGTTCAGGGATTGTGGGATATCACACACAGCACAATTGTATTCCCGGAGATGATATAACAAAATAGGTCAAACCTATGCAAAGCATTACTTAGTTGCTAGAAACAAGAATCAACAATAGCATTATAGGTCACTCTGAGTCACAATTAACAATAGCTTTACCCAAGTTCTCGAAAAGCGGGTGTCCAAATGCTATGGTCACCAAAATTTTGCAAAGGAACAACACAATTTTGGTATTTTGCAATAGAAATAATAGGGAAGACTTGCAGATTTTCTTCAAATACCACCAGGGAAAAAAAGTTTTCAAGAACTATGACTTTATAGGTCACTCTGAGTATGCAGTAAGCTAATCCTGGTTATGTTCTCATTTATATGTTGTTTTTTTTTCAAACATTTGTCAATTCTCAAATTTATGCTTACAACAGTATCATCCACCATGTTGTAACCACATCTTCTATTATTTTTTCAGCATATTCTTTAGCTTTCAAAAATATTCCAAAGGCGCTATAAGAAACAAAAAAGAGCATAATGACTTATTATCATTTTTCTGCACATTTTCTTTCCTACAATAATAATAAAACATATTGTGGTTTTCTTAAACATATTCCTTTATCTTTATTTTATGGCTTTGACTATAATTTTTTTCTTCTCTGGTTTATAATCTCTTCATTTTCAATAATTTTTGGACATTGCAGCAGCACTGAAGAGACACTCATTGTCAAAAAGCACATCTTGTGCAGTAAAATTTGTACCTTAATTGTTATTCTTGAAGAGAATAACAAAATAGTATAAATATCAAGGAAACCTCATACTCCCTAAACCAAAAACAGAATTGTTCAAAAAATCTTTTATGTATTCTGGACCATTCTTGTGGAATAATCTGCCAATACCGTTAAGAAATATTACAAATGTTAATTCTTTCAAATACAAAATAACAGATCATTTATTGAAATCAACCTAGCTGTATAAAAAATATTGAAAACTGATTATGTCATCACGTTTATTTTTTCAAAACATTTTATCAAGTTCTATTGAACATTATTACCATACTTGTCTTTTTATACTAATGTATGCAATGTATATGTTTGCATTTTGTTTGTTGTTTTGTTTTTGTTTTTATGATGAGGGCCTCAGGGAAGATTAGTTATATAGCTAACTGTGTAACCCTCTTAAAATAAAGTATTGTTGTTGTTGTTGTTATTACGGTACTCAGCAGTGTAACTTTGCAGTTAAAACAGTCTGCAAAAGAAAACATAAACAATAAATGGTGATACTGAACTTTGGATCATGAGCCAACCAGATATGACCCACAGAAATTTGTAATTTTGACAAGTAAGCC
This sequence comes from Mytilus coruscus, assembly GCA_017311375.1. Lineage (NCBI taxonomy): Eukaryota > Metazoa > Mollusca > Bivalvia > Mytilida > Mytilidae > Mytilus > Mytilus coruscus. Next base: position 105,955,099 of record CM029596.1, on the reverse strand, counting down.
AACAACTTACTCTAGTCCAGTACTGATGATGTCATTTGATAGACTGTTGCCTGAACTGTCCACAACTCCGGTCAAGTTCTCTCCTTGAACCTTTGTCAACAGATTTCCTGCATTGTTGATAAAGTCAACCAAAATGGATGGCGTACAACGTTTTATCACTGAAATAGAAGAAATAATTGATAGATAAATACAGCAATGTTTAATTTGTCTGCCATTAGTAGAAATACGTTAAAACATTTCTCCCAATTTTTTTCCTTCAACAAAATTTCTAGTGCCATATATCAAAGGTTTTTAATTACTAATGACTTTAGGTTAACTGGTGCAAAACTAAGTAGATATAAGAAGATGTGGTATGAGTGCCAATGAGACAACTCTCCATCCAAGTCAAAATTTATAAATGTAAACCATTATAGGTCAAAGTACGGTCTTCAACACGGAGCCTAGGCTCACACCGAACAGTAAGCTATAAAGGGCCCCAAAAAGGTCTATTTATAGTTATAATCAGTAAAGATTCTTCTAAATTCTATTTAAATGATAAATTTAACATCCTTACCTTGATGATGTTTTTTCATTAAATAATCAAGAATTCTCAAAATATACTGCCAACATTTACCTAATGGAACTTACTTTAAAAAAATATAATATAACATCAATAACCGTCCTTTCCTAGATCTAGATACCGGTATTTCAGTTTCAAACTACACAAAAAATTACGACAAAAGGGACAATTTTTTTGTTCCATATTGTTAATTTTCCTTTTAAAAGGAAATGTTCCATTGCCCCCATCTTACGATGTTTATATATCCCAACTCGTTCACTTTGCTGTGTCTCTAAAAGATGTTACAAATTTCAATGAACACAATCAGTGGCAATTTAAATCATTCAGCCAGGGATTCTGTTACCACAAATTACTTAGAACCTTTACTAAATTTTTGTAGATCTTGTATTGATGATAATTTTCACTGTTTACATTTTCTATCTATCTATCTCATAAAGTATTCTAATGCAATATTATGAAACAATTTTTTTCATTGACTAAAATTTATCGTCAAATCCACGGTTCAATTCGGTAACTAAGGAGTGAGCCACCATATTGAATTGCTTGGATCAACAAAATGTTCTATTACTACAATATAATGGAAAATTCAACAACACCTACCTCAAAAATGACGTTAATGGTGTGATTTGATCCAAATTTGAATCTTAGATTAACCTTCAGTTTTGTAGGTATGATGTCATATTTGGTCATGACGTATCACAGAATTTTATATTTATTCCAAATTTATGATTTTTTTCACACTCTAAAGTATTGATTTTTTTTGTAATGCATTAGAATCGGAACAACAGTACTGTAGTTAAAGAGTTGCTGCAGTCAATTTTTAATTTGATGGTTGCAAATATCTGTTTTAATGACTTCACAATGAGTCACAAGTAAAACTGCATTTGCAATCATCAAATTGCCAATAGACAATGACAACTCTTAAACTTCAGTACTGTTTTTCCTTAATTCAAGATAATTGGTAAAAATTGTCACACTTACACATATTCTATAATGGCGTAAAATCAACATAGAAAAACTCACCAGGTTCACTTTTAAGATAATATGTTGGACAAATCTCATTATCTATAATATCTGACAAGCTCTGTGAAATAAAAATGAAGAAATTATAGAAATAATTTTAAATCCAATGAATTCCTGGGCAATCAAATTTGTAGTTTTCATATTTCTTATATGTACCCAAGTCAAAGTGAACTGCCTATTTAAGCAGTTCATTGGCAATTTTATAGCAGTATCTTGAATTTTTAGCTGTTTTGGGGCAGTACAAAGCAGTTTTGATTTAGGCAGTTTAAAATAACTGCCTACAAGTAAAAGATAGCAGTTAATTTAAGCAGTTTAAATATTTCAAAGCAGTTTGATGAAGGTTATAATTGTCTTCCAGCTAAGGTTGGCAGTTATTTTTATAAAATTAGCAGTTCGATTTGTAAATTATTTCTTGGCAGTTGCATCAAACAGAGTTAATGTGATTTAGATAAAAGTGGTCTTGTAGAAATGTGCCATCTGTTTACAATTGACCTCTCTGTGGTGGACACAGGAAGTACTATCTTCACTGAAATTTAGGGCACATGAAGGAGAACACTTATCTTAATATATTGTTTGGCAATTACTACCACTTTTAATAAAAATAACTTATTTAAACAAAAATGGATATTTTTTTCTTAATATTTTTATCACATTTTAAAGATTTAGGGACTTAATTGCGAGTAATCTTTAAGGGAACACTTCAACAGAATCAAACAACTCCTTAAACATCCCCATGTATTGCAATATGATAAAATTTGAATTTGGAATACAGGAAGACAACAAGAAAAGATGTGTCTTCTTACATGAACAAAATGAAATTTTACTTGGGATATTATATACTTGGAAATAGTTCTTTTCACATTGAATATTAAAGATGGGCCTTGTCTCATGGCAATTTTTGAAGATTATAATCATATTAATTGTGTGAATTTTGGATTACATCTTAATTAATTCTGGTAAGTGCAAAAAATTGGATTCTATTATTTTGATTTTTTGAAATTGTACTTTCAATGTTTTGTTAACAAAACAATAATGACAAGTATGATATATTTATCTATAATAGCTTAATTCTTATTTTCGCTCCTCATAATTGTGACAGTCCAGCTGGTTTACGTGTCATGTATTTATAAAGATTATATCAGAATAAAATTTATTCGGTATACAAATATACTTAATCATATTAATATTTAAGAGTCTTCTTACTAATCGGGTAATATAACAAGTAATTAATTTCAAGTATATCATTGTATATAAGATTGCATGAATCTTGATTTCCATTTCCATAATTTATATCAGATGACTTAATTAATTGAAACTTTAATTACATGTTGCACCTCTGACATCAATATTTAATTGTAATACATAAAAGCTAAACATATTAACCATGAATTTGGATAACATAGAAGATATATTTTTGTTTTTGATAATTATTATATGTTATTGGTACTTTTTTAACAGCTACTAGTATAAATAATGCATAAGATCATGACCATATTTGCATTTTCCTTAGCAGTTATTTCCCAGTTTTATATGAATATTAATTAACTAGAAGCAGTTTAATATGAATATTCATGAACTGAAAGCAGTTTTTAGTGCCTAATTTAAATATTTCGTGAAAATAACTGCTAAGAAACTGCCTAAAGCAGCTAAGGAACTGCTTTGAACTGCCAGAATAACTGTGAAGGTTTAGGAAAACTGCTTATTTTTGTATATGAAGTAACTGGTTAATTTTTGAAGGTTAAGAACTGCCAAGCATCAGAAACTGCTAAATATGTGAACTGGGAAGGCTAAGAAACTGCCAAGAAACTGCCTTCCACTTTGACTTGGGATATGGATGGGAGGTAAACAGGGGGAGGGGGTTTAACACAAATGGATGTAAGACCAAGATTTTGGCAAACAAACCACAGTTTAATTAATTTCTTTCATCATATAATTTAAAACAATGGCAAGAAACAATGAAAGAATCGTAAAAAGTTATTTTTTTTGCAAATATCAATTGACTAATAAGTGTGTGGTACTCCAAACACTTGCCCAAACCTCTTGCTTTTCTTGATTTACCTTCATTAGGAACCTCATATCATATTACACCTAGTCGTTCTAAGTTCACTCAGGAATTCAGAAGGGTGGGTTGGACAAAAACAAGTGTATCTGGATTAATTTATAAATCATGTCAGCAATATCAACCATGTGCTAGAAATTTAAAATCACACGTATTTATAAATTTGGGGTATCCAAAGTAATTTACCTTCATTAGGAACCTTCAAACCCCAAAATTTGAAAGCCAAGGATGTATACTTGAATGGTGCAGATGCCATCATTGATTCTCAACAAAGAAAGAGATGAAAATAATAAAAAAATAAAACAAAGAGGGGATAAAGATTTAAGTGTTAAATTAACTTGTATGCTTAATTCACAGTATGGGTTTTGCTCACCATTGTTGAAGGCTCAAATGTGACCTTCTGTTGTTTCCATCTTCATCATTTGGTCTCTGGTTGATAGTTGTCTCGTTTGCAATCAGACCACATCTCCTTATTCATATCTACTGGTATATACCTTTATTGTACATAGACAGATGAGGTTATAGAATATATAAATGGAGAATTTAAAAATTCTATTTTACCTGAGATGCATATGTATCTTTGCAGTAGACAGAATTACTGAACTGTGTCCCATCACCTAATGGGTCATAAATAAAGTTGACACCAGGACACTGTGATACACATATCTGAAATTAAATGTATTTAGGATTATCTGAAAAATTCTTATTTTCCAATTTATTCTGATAGCACCAGAATTGTTACTGTTTTGGGGTTTTTTGGTGAAATCTCCTAAAATGCTCATTGTTTCAAATCTTGTCATTAGTCTTGTCGTCAAAGACATGATTTTCAACATATCATCAGCTACCTTGGTAACATGTATTAAAATGGAGGAGGTTGGGTCAGAGACACTTTAACTTTATGTATAGTCTGTACAAAGGTAAATATACCCTATTGTTTCTAGTGCAATACTGCACGGATGATTCTTTTCAGAGATTTTAGACAAAACAATCCAAAAATACTTCAATGGTCATAACCTAAGTTTGGGATTCTGATGTTATACCTTCAGATGTTGACAAATAATCAGAATCCTGAAATTAACACAGCCAAATATAGGAATTTTACAACTTTTCCAAAGTGTAAACCCCTTTCATAATTTTATCTTTTTTAAAATTCTGAATTGTTCACACCTTTGTCCTCTGTTTTTTACGGAAAATTAAGTTGTCTCATTGGCAATAATACCACATCTCCTTATTTTTATATCAATTCTCTCTGTATTCTGATTTTCATATTAATAAAAAGATTAAAATCCTTGCAATTATAAAACTGCTAACAATTTATGTCAAGTGATGCTTAAAAGATATTCTCCTTTAACTTTACCAAAAATTTTAGTCACAAAACTGTGTCCTGGACCTTTGACCAAAAATTTAAAGGTTTCTTGTTCTTTCCAAGGGACATTTTCAAGCTAAATTGGTGAAGATTTGACATATTGTTCAAAAGATATCATACAGAAAAATCAAAAGTTTGTAAATATATTGTCTATAGTTCAAATGATGATCCAGAACGTTTTTTTTTTTTGCAATTCCTGTCAATTTATTGCTGCTGTGACCATGAACTTTGACCTTGAAGACCTCAAAATTAATAGGGGTCTTCTAAATCTCATTTAGCATTATCAAACCAAATTTAGCAAAAGTTCAACATATGGTCAAAGATAATATCTGGACACAAACATTTTACCCACATTTCAGTCTATCCATAGAATTCTACAACCATAACATGTGACCTATTGACCCCAAAATCAACACACATCTTCCTCTTCCCATGTGATTATGATTATGGCTCAAAAGATTTTGTCCCACAACCTTAATGTTGATGTCCAGACAGACAGACACCCAGAGGGCATTAATCATCATATCTAAGCTGATTTAAAGACCATCACAACCCCACCAGGAATAACTTGGATAAACCCATGTTCTAATATCTAATTTTTATAAACAGAAACCAATTTTCTAATTTAAATTTTCTGCCCTTTGGAAAGTAAAGTGTAACGAGAAAGTATTTCTCCTTTCCCAGTCCCAGAAGACTCTTTTATCAACTTGTTTTTGGAATGATCTTCATCAACTGCACTAACATACTGTTATATATAACTTACTTGTGGTGTTGGACATCCTTTAACAAAAACTCCTACACCCATCCTACCACAGGTTACCATGTCAAAGAAAAACAAATAATCTTTTCCTCTGAAAAATCAATTCTGATACTAGACAAATGCAATGATCACCTTTTGATTGTTAACAACACAATATGATAAAATCTACCAATTTTTCAATCAATCGTAAAGATTATTTCCTGTTGACATTTTTTTTTTATTTGTGAGGAATATTTTATAACTCTTTGAGTGTTTTCCTTAATAGAAATGGATTAAAAACAAATTGTGCAGCAACCACTACAAAAGTTCAAAAAAAGATGTTAAAGTTTTATGCAGTATTATGTTTATAGATAAATATACAACTTCTTGTGATGGAATGAGATAGTGTTTTTGTTTGGGCTAAAAATTAATTTAGAAACACCAAATCAACATCATCATCATCATTATTCATATCAGATTTTAAACATGTACTTGTTCTGATATTCATGTTATATTTTCCATTGGACATTAAATAGTTAAACACAATCATTCATGTCAGATTTTAAACATGTACTAGCTTGTTCTGATATTTATGTTAAATTTTCCAATGGACATTAAACACCAAATCATCATTATTAGTACCTGAACACCAGCAGAAAAGATTTTTTTAATTAAATCACAGTGGTACATTTTTGTACATTTGTACTTACTGTTGATTGCCTTGACCACACATTTCTCCATCTGAATTTACAGGATTCAGCAATAAAGATGGATCTCCATATTTAAATGCTAGAGAATAGATATAAGAAGATGTGGTATGAGTGCCAATGAGACAACTCTCCATCCAAGTCAAAATTTATAAAAGTAAACCATTATAGGTCAAGGTACGGCCTTCAACACGGAGCATTGGCTCACACCGAACAGAAAGCTCTAAAGGGCCCCAATAATTACTAGTGTACAACCATTCAAACGGGAAAAAAACAGAAAATAAAAACATGAATCAGCAAAGAACTAATCATAATTATTTATATCAATACCTCCGTTTGGAAATGACTTGTGAAAAAAAAAATGTTTACCTAATTATAGTCAGGATTTTAAACCTCAATTCAGGAAGGTTTTATGGACATTTTTTTTGTCATAAATGTAAAAATTGTCTTTTTTGTGTGGTTTTTCTTTGATCTTCCATCTGAATGTAATATCAATGTGTGACTTTCTCTTGAAGCCTGTATCAATTGAAAGAATAATTGAGAAGAATCTGGCTGTTTTTGGTTTTGTTTTTCATTATCGATTGTTGACTGCTCATGAATAAAGCACAATGATTTGACATTTTCTTTGAGAACGTACAAAGAGAAAATCAAAGCATTGGTTTTGTTCATGCTTCCGTCACATTTCTTTGTATTCATTGTCATGGCATTGGCTTACAGAATATATGTAAGAAAGTAAGTAAGGGAGCAACCATTTAACTTCAAGGGGGGGTTATGGTTTTTTGTCTGAGTCAGAAAAAATTTTTCGCACAAATCGCAAACTTTTTTTTTTAGTGTTTTCGACGCTATCAATCAAATTATTTTTTTTCAAAATTTAACACTTTAAGGTATGGAGAAAATCTGGATTCAGAATAATTTTTTTTGTCATCTGCTTGACCACAATATTTTTTTTCATCAAATTAGGGATAAGAATATTTTTTAGGAAAAAACCATAACCCCCCCGCCCCCCTTTGAAGTTAAATGGTCGTTTCCTAAGTAAGAAAATTTTATTTAGAGTCAGCACATATTTACTAACAACAATTAACATGAGCTTAAGAAAGCTCTTTCAACCAACTAGAAAGAAAATATGCTATTCATTTATTACACAATAAATGGATGAAAAATTAACCAACACTTAGGACAATAGTTATATAAGTTTTTTTAAAGCCCTAATAAAGACATAATGTAAGAAAACTTAACATTGCCATTTTTTCAAACACTGTCAAAATATATTGGCTAATTTAGTACTCTGTGTTACACTATCATTTTATCGCTAAAATACTCTCTCAAAATCTCTCAAAAGCACTTAGGTCTAACAAAATTGGTCATGTAAAAGGTACAAGCAGACTTGCATGGCTGTCTTTACTAGCCTTTTCAAAATAATTTTGTTTTTTTTTAGCATCAAAACCTTCCAATCGATGTTTTAACAATAATATTCCACTTTTCCACCAGACCTGGTAGTTACCTTTAATTATCTTTGCATGTGGCATAAACAGAACCCATATCAAGTAATTAATTTCCCATCACCTGTAGATTTTTCAATCAAACTATAATCACTTGTGAATTAGTCCTAATGTCAAAATCTATAGAGTTGTATTATGTCTGTTGCACCAGAATTCCATTTATAATAAACATGCATTCAATAAAACTCAGGTTTTTATTACTTACAAAAGGGAATGTTAATAACAAACGTAGTAATAATGGTGTCTGAAATTTTCATTCATGATATTTTTTAAGGAAGGGATGGGGGGGGGCATTTTGAAGGAGACTGCTGAAAATGGGATTATTTCCCTTCTGACAAAAGGTTCTTACAGACATGCATGTAATCAAAGGGAGGATTTTTTCTTCCCAACGAAAACAATAGTTGAATTGTCATATATTCTCATCAATCTGAAAACATTCTGTGTTCAATAGGCATATGAAAAATGTTTATTATTTCAGTCAATGAGATACAAATGGTGTGCTGAAGACTTTAAAACTGTTAAAGATTTTTTCTTGTTCTTTTACCAATTTAATTAAACTGCAACAACTAAACAACTGAGAATAGATTTACTTACATGAAAAAAACAAAATATTCTATCTTCATTATACAGCAATAGGAAAGTTTAAATTTAAGGAAAAATGCAGAATAAACCTCCTTTTTGAAGATCAGTCTATTATACTTACCAAAATATGAAATGATTGCAAGTCCTCCAACAAATATTATAAACAGCAAACAGCAGATAATATCTGTACATGATCTGTAAATAAACAAATAATTTAGTAAATACAAATCCAGCACATAGTATTTTAACCCTGCCATTTATTCCAATGAGCAACATGACAGATGAAATAAAATGCTCCGCTGGGCCTAGCTTGATACGACCGCAGAGGTCAAACCCTGAACAGTTGGGGCAAGTATGGACACAACATTCAAGTTTGATACAAATCTGAATTTGGATTGTGATTAAATATTTGACACAGCATAGGTTTCTGACACAGAATGAATGTGGTCTAAGAACTTAAAATTTTTTAATTTACCTATTATGGTCCAATATCCAAAATCTAAATACATGGTTAGATTCAGCATATCAAAGAATCCAAAGAATTCAATTTTTGATGAAATCAAACAAAGTTTAATTCTGGACCCTTTTGACCTCAATGTGGACCAATTTGATAACGGGGCCCAAAAATCAAAATACATGGTTAGATTCAGCATATCAAAGAACCCCATATATTCAATTTTTGTTGAAATCAAACAAAGTTTAATTTTGGACCCCAACTTGAAAACTGGGCCCATAATCAAAAATCTAAACATATGTTTAGATTCAGCATATCAAAGAACCCCAAGAATTCATTTTTTGTTAAAATCAAAGTAAGTTTAATTTTGGACCCTTTGGACCTTAATGTAGACCAATTTAAAAAACAGGACCCAAAATTAAAATTCTAAATACACGGTTAGATTTGGCATATCAAAGAACCCCAATAATTCAATTTTTGATGAAATAAAACAAAAAAAGTTTAATTTTGGACCCTTTGGACCTCAATATGAACCATTCAGATAGCGGGGCCCACAAATAAAAAATCTAAATACATGGTTAGATTCAGCATATCAAAGAACCCCATATATTCAATTTTTGTTGAAATCAAACAAAAAAGTTTAATTTTGGACCCCAATTTGGACCAACTTGAAAACTGGGCCCAAAATCAAAAATCTAAATACATGTTTAGATTCAGCATATCAAAGAACCCCATATATTTAATGTTTGTTAAAATCAAACTAAGTTTAATTTTGGACCCTTTGGACCTTAATGTAGACCAATTTGAAAACTGGACCCAAAATTAAAAATCTAAATACACGGTCAGATTTGGCATAACAAATAAATAAATGTGGTCAAAGATTTTACAAATCTAATGCGCCATACTGTGCAATTAAAGATTACTTCTTTAAATTTTTCAATATTTGAAATTTGAAAAAATAATAATATTTGAAGAATAATTCTTTTTAATTTCTGAAATCTGAAATGAGAAAAAATTTACCCCCCACAATTTCCTTTTACCCCAAAAATTCCTAAAATTTTGAGGCAATTACCCCACAAATCAATCCCAGTATTCCCTTTGTGATATGGAACCTTGTGGTACAATGTCAGAGAGATCCATGCACTAACACACAAGTTATGTCTGGAAGTTACAAAAATGCTTATTTTTGGCCCCTTTTTGGCCCCTAATTCCTTAACTGTTGGTACCATAACCCCCAAAATCAATCCCAACCTTCCTTTTGTGGTATTGAACTTTATGGTAAAATTTCATAGAGATCCATTTACTTAAACTAAAGTTAGAGTGCGAAAACCAATGTGTCTTCGGACAACGACGACGACGCCAACATCATACCAATATACGATCGCAAAATTTTTTTGCGGTCGTATAAAAATTGGAACAGGACCTGCTCAACCATCTGGATCTTTTGGTGGGTTTGTGTTGCTGTGTCTTTAGTTTTCTATATAGTGTTTTGTAAAGTGGTTTGTCTTTTTGTCGTCTTTCGTTTTTTGCCATGGGGTTGTCAATTTATCTTGACTTTGACTTGTGAGTCTTCAATGTCCCCTCAGTATTTTCCGCCTCTCTTTTATTCAACTGTAATTGTTCAACAAAAGAGACTTTTAAAGAACCAAATATCACATTTGTTTTCAAGGCTTTTAAATAGTACTTGCTTCTTACCAAAGGTTGATATATTCTTTTTCAGTAAGTATTTTAAAAAAAGATAATTCTGTCCATATTTCAAGTTTTTCAGAGTGAATTTTACCTGTTTTTAATTGGTCCTTCAAAGTCAGGATCATACTGGTAGGTTTCATCTGTAAAAGAAACAAAAATGACAACACTTTTTTTTATAAATATCATTACAATATAAGAGCTGAAACAGCTAGTTCATATGACAAAGTACATATCAATACACATTGGCAACTCACTTACTGAGAAGTAAATTGATTGATGGATTGTTGGGTACTAACTGCAACTGTACAAATTAGGACAAAGTTGAAAGTTCAGAGTTCAATCATATTCATCAGCTGCTGCAATACAGAATAAGCTCACAGGTACAAGACAAGTTTTTTTCATACAGTATAGATGATATATATCCAAAACTTTTTTTTCAAATCTGTTCTCATGCCTATGAATAAGCACTGATCATAATGCAATGGACTGCAGAAACAAACCACAAACATATAAAAATAAATAGTTGTGGTATGATTGCCAATGAGACATGTTCTCTCCACCAGAGAGCAAATGACCTACAAGTTCAGATATCCAACAGTTACATTTTGTACTCCTTGAAACTCTCAACTGTTCACTCCCAATCAATTCACTATCACCAACATCAAAATGTCAGAAGTGTCCTATCAGAATATGCTATCCTATGACAGCCAGTTCAAGTAGTGATTGTTTCTCCATTACCAATCACAAGCACTTGGGGAATGGATCCCTTTTTTTTTTCTTTTGTATGTTTTCTTTTTTTACGTAATATTTTTTAATATTTTAAAGGAAAATTAGCTGTCAAATTTATGATCACTGATTTGACTCAAAGTCTCCTATTTGATTTATAACATACAAAAATGTATATCCAAATTACAAAAGTCTAAAATAAACAATTAACAATGCATGGACTCAATATTATGTATCAACATTTTGTGGGTATTTTTGTCTAGAAGCCATCTAATTAACCATCGAGATGATTTCCAAAGACTGCCGGCAGTCATATAAACCCGATATAAACATAAATATAGATGTGATTTTTCTGGGGCTGTTTGATTTCATATTGTAGGTTTAAAAGTATGTTTATCAACGTTTTTACCTGTATAAGAATGATTTTTGTGGATTGAATCGGTCAATAAATGGTTCATCCTTGTTTCACTTTCAATATTGACATTTTTTACCTTTCAATAGCTGAATACATGTGTAACCCATGTCCAGCTAAGGGGTTAAATTAAAGGTCACATGAATAAGGATTCAATGAGGTCGAATTATTCACTTGCAAGTGAATAATTCATCAGTGATGTTTATTAACTTATTTTGACATAATTGAACCAAATTGGCTGTTAAAAGCAAATTATTAGTTCACTATTTCACTTTAATGATTGAACAAAAAAAAAAATTATATTTCATGTTTCTTTATATCTTGTAGCTAATGCCCCTTTAACCTTTGTTCACTTATTTAATGTGTTCATGCACAAAAAATATGATATTAAAATAACAGGAGTTTATATCTGATGTCTCTCTATTCTTTTTTTAAAGAATATTAACTAAAAAGAAATGGACACACAAAAAAAATGAAACAAGGGGGTCCATTCTCCAAACAACTATGTTACCAGTCGCAAAAAAAAACACGATTTTATGTTTGTATATTGGTTAATATCACAGGAATGTTTTTCTTTCTATCAATATGAGAAAGTTGACTATCAATGTATAATAATGAGCCTTCCCATATTGATAGAAACAAGTGGTCATAACGCTTTTTTGTATTATGATAATAATAACACCTTTAACCTTAGTTCACTCATTTTTAAAACTTGTCTTATTTCAAAGAATATTAACTAAAAAAAAAACACAACACAGAAAAAAATTATAAAAAAGGGGGGTCTATTCCCCCAAGTGCCTATAGGACTACTCACAGGAACAACAAGATTTACTGTTTGTATATGGGTCAATATCACAGGAATTTTTTCTCTCAATATGGGGAAAGTTGATATAATAGTCGACCTTCCTGTGGTCAATAAGCATAAAGCCTCTATCTCTGTGTTATGATAATAGTAACGTATAAGTCTGCTTATGCTTCTGCCAGATAATGGCCACAATAAATGAACTGATTATACTGCCATGGATTTGGTGCCCATAACTGAACCACCCCTCTCCCCCCAAAATTTTGGAATTTAGTTCAGCATTGTCATCGAATCTTTAAAGGTCTCGACTGACGGTGCTGATACAACCCCAGGAGGAAGAGCTTCCAATCCCGGATGGTTCTAGGGAAGAATGAGATTTTGCAATAATCAGAGGATGTCTATGGTATTAAACTGGAAGCATTTGCAAGGGCGGATCCAGCCATTTTAAAAAGGGGGGGTTCCCAACCCAGGATAAATGGGGGTCCAACTATATGTCCCCATTCAAATGCATTGGTCGTCCAAAAAAAGGGGGGTTCCAACCCCCGGAACCCCCCCTCTGGATCCGCCACTGATTTGTCGTGCATGTTTCTTGACAGTCTTTTTGGTGGTATAAAACCAGATACATATAATACAATGTATTTATGTCTCTGATAAGACGACCTTCCTATGACATGGCCACTTTGTTGTTCTCTATTTTGTAGAGCATGGTGAGTGTCACTTCTTTCCTTCTTTGTTTTAGGGATGTCCATTTTAGGTGTTGGTCTTGGAGCATCGTGCTAACGCTTGAGTGGTTATGATGTTTGTTGGATACGTAACGAGCTCCTCTTCTTTGAACCATATCGAGTTGGTCAGTCTCTTTCTTAAGGTATGGGTCCCATATTGGACTTGCGTATTCTATAATTGGTCGTACCAGTGTGTTGTAGGCATTCTCATTTACTGTAGTTGATCATACAGTAAATTTATTTTTAAGAAACCTGAGACTACTATTTATAACACATGTGTTATAGTAGTCTCTGAAAAAAAAACAATTGTTCGATTTGCCTTGTTACACAGCCTCATATATAGCCACTGCTATACATAAATTATTTACATTAAAATTCCCTGTTCATACAAACATACATCTGATCTGGGACTATTATACTTAGTATAATAGTCCCAGATCTGATCAATCTAGCATCCACCCATCCCCTTTTTTAAATTGAACAAGTCAAATTATATATATATATCCTCGAGACATTCAGTTTTTGATTTTGGGAATTTGGCGCGAACTGTACATTCGAAACTCTTCCTACTTTCAGCTCACCTTGCCCAAAGGGCCGGTGTGAACTTTTTCCATCACTTGGCGTCCGTCGTCTGTCGTCTTCCGTTAACTTTTACAAAGATTATATCCTCTGAAACTACCCAAACTTAACTAAACTTGGCCATAATCATCAATGTGATGTCTAGTTTTTTTAATGTGTCCGATAATCCCGTTAGTCGAAACCAAGGAATTGTATATTTAAATATACAATTCCTTGTCGAAACACATGGTCGATGATGGCTAGAAATAGAACAAATTCAAATTATTGCCCTTAAAAGACGATTCCTCGGAATATTTTTGGCATTTTTGCCTATTATTTTGAAAACTACAATAGATAGAAAGAAACTTTAAATACAGTGGCGGATCCAGAGGGGGTTCCGGGGGTTGGAACCCCCCCTTTTTTTGGACGATCAATGCATTTGAATGGGGACATATAGTTGGAACCCCCCCCCCTTTTATCCTGGGTTGAGAACCCCCCTTTTTAAAATGGCTGGATCTGCCCCTGAAATAGCAATAATGATCAGCAAGACAAGGTCTACAAATTAGCCATGATGACCGAAATCTTTAGTCAACTGCTTTTTAATGATAATTTTTACCCGATATTTTTGCCTTTTTTGCCCATTATCTTCAAAAATGTAAAAGATAGATGAAAAACTTTAAAAAGAAAAATGATAAGCATTATAAGATCTACAAATACGTCAACATTACTGTCGGTTAACTCTTAATAGAGTTATTCCCGTTTAATGACGGTGAGCGACACATGTAGTCGGGCTCTTAATTTAGAGCCTCTAGTTTCTGTATCAGCAATATATGTCTCCACCCCGATTTGTTTATACGGTTTAATAAAAGTTTATAGTTAACGATTTTAGTTTTTAAATAAAACTGTATAGTTTTTAACTATTTAATTGCGAGCATCCTTCAATATTATACAATTATAGCCAGTGCATGAGGTCGATACGAGGTTATATCGACCTAAGATGTCCGAGGTCGATATGCTTCAACCAAAACGTCAACCAAAGGCTACAATTGTTATATTATTAATCAATAACTATTGCATGAACAAAGTAAAATTGGGGATTTCTAGAATGTATTTTTAGTAACATGCCGCATGCCCTGTGCAATATATAAAAATAAGGAGATTTGGTATGATTGCCAATGAGACAACTATCCACCAAAGTTCAAATAAAGTGGATGTAAGCAATTAAAGGCAACCCGTACAAGAAAAACCCATACCGTATAATCGGCTATAAAAGGCCCCGTCATGAAATATATGAAACAATTCAATTGAGAAAACTATAACGGCCTAATTTATAACAAAACAATTTACGAAAACAAATATGATATACATGAACCAAAGACAATCACTGAACTACAGGCTCCTGACTTGGGACAGGCATATAAAGAATGTGGCGGGATTAAACGTGTTTGTGAGCGCTCAATCCTCCCCTAACCTGGGACAGTGGTGTAACAGCACAACATAAGAACAAAATATAAAAATCAGTTGAAAAGGGCTTATATCATCAGATCGACACAGAGCAGAAAAACATCAAACAAAACAACAGACAAGACGTTGCAGGGCACACGTATTTATCCATCCCTCATCTCTAGCAACAAAAAAGACACTAAGTACAGATCTGAAAGCACTCGCAGTTACCGACAGCTAGTTCAAAGCCAATAGCAACTAATAAAAAAATCATATGTATCTGAAATATCAATTACTACACATCCAACATCCAATGGATTTAGTGTATAGACGTCATTAACAATCAGAGAAAAACGTGACCTTGTGCAATGCCAAAATAAAGTTATCGACAGATTGTAGAACCGTTAAAGTGCATATGTGTATAACAGTACTATTTAGCAAAATTTTAATTTACTGATAACAAAATCAATATTGATACCAATAAAAACAATATTCAAAGATCTAATTACAGTTTCCCTAAGGGTGACTAGGGAACAGAAATATGGTCACTACAGGTCTTCTTCCGATCGGCAGCAACACCCTTGCCAAAGTGGGGCGTCCTTTTGGCTGTGCGGGATGTATCAAGTATGCATGCAGCCACGTCCGATGCCTGAGGGGTCCGTATGTGGCCTGTTGCAAGGCCAAATTTCTGTCCTCATCCAATATACCCTCATTTTCCAGTGGCAGTCGATATATCTCCGACCTTGTCCCGCCCAGCCTCAATGATAAGACCTACCTATTGTACTAATTGGTAGTTTGTTCTCGTCCTGAACATGCATGAAATATTTGCCACTGGACGTTAAGTCAGTCAATCAATCTAATTACAGTGTTGAATTAGTAACCTTTTAGAATAAGTTTATTTAAAGGATTGATAAGTTTAACTGGATCGTATCTAAATTTCCGAGCTCGGTAAACAACATCACCGTAAAATTTAGGATGTGCTATTCCGTCTGAAATAAGTTTTTACAGCTACAGCCAAACTTGCAAACCAAATATTTGTATCTATGGAAGAATTTAGTAAAGGTTTTAAGTAATTTGTGGTAACGAAATCCCTGACTTAATTATTTACCAGTAATACATAGATTACGCTCATTGAAATCTAAAACGTCACCACAGACACGGGCAAAGCGAACGAGTTGGGATATATAAACATCGTAAGACGGTGCCAGAGTAATATCACCGTCCAAAAAAAAAAATGGAAAATTAACAATAGGGACGGAAAAATCATCCCTTTTGTCGTAAATTTTTGTGTAGAGTTTCTGGTGTAAAACTGAAATGTCTAAATCTAGGAAAGGACACTTATTGCTGTTAATATTTGATTTATTTGAGGTAAGTTCCTGTGGGTAAATTTCGGCAGTATATTTAGAGAATTCTTGATTACTAGTATTTAACGAAAGAATATTATCAAGATAACGGTAAGTGTTGTTGAATTTACCAGTAAAATGGAATTAAAACGGGTCTTTACTGAGTTTGACCATAAACTGTGATTCATAACAGTACAAGAACAAGTCTGTTATTAAAGGGGCACAATTGATGCCCATAGGAATACCTACAACATTCTGTCGATAAACTTTATTGCCAAAACGTACATAAATGTTGTCAAGGAGAAAATTTATGGCTTTAATCAACTTATCACACTCCAAAAATGGTTAATTCCACTATTTTCATATGTTTTATTACAAAAAATAATGATCAGTTCTTTGATAGTAGTTAAGGAACTCGTTAAAAGCACTGAAAGATTAGTAGTAAAACACTTACTAGAGGCCGAGATTAAACGATGTTTTACAGGTTTTTTTGTGTAGTTTAGGTAACCAATACATAGTGGGGACCTTCAAATTTTCAGAAGAGATTTTAAGCTGATCTGTGGTAGTGACATGATTATTTACTATATGACTTTTGGAGCGTACGGCCTTGAATGTAGTCCAATGTATGATTTCATTCTTAAGGACTTTCGTAAAGTATTTACGTCATACCACCATCACATTGTTAGCTGCTTTGTCGGCCAGTACGAACACAAAACGCTTTGCGAGTACTTGAATTTTGTTTTTAATCCTAGAAATGGGCGTATTACTTATTCTTTTATTTATGTATAAATTATTTTCGAAATGTGATATGCGAATATCAACAATATTCAGACATCTATTCAAATATGAATCAAGTGACTTTTTGTCAGATTTCTCCCGTTCACACCATTTTTTACAATAGGATGAAAGAGCCTCGTTAATAGCCTGACGATAATATGCTGTTTTTGACCTACGAAAAGCTCAACACAACAGTATTGGCGTGCAAACAGAGTAAATACAAATGTACATGTGATCAAATTTTAACGAATCACATATCCTTAAAAATATTCGATTAATGATATCATAAAATATTGTTTATTGTTGACTTATATTATTTGTACTCGTGGCTTTTTTCTCGATTATATTTTAGAGTTAAGTTCTTTTTCTGTATTGTTGTTTAGTGAACGTTCTTTTATGAAATAGTATCTTATGTTAGTCCAACTATCAAAATTAAAAAGGTAGGGTTGGAATCTCAAGCAACTAATTCAGCCCCGCAACATATTCATGTGCCTGTCCCTAGTCAAGAATTACCTCGGAGTTGTTGTCCTATGGCGTATCTCAGTCATACTTTTTTATAATATTTTGGAGGGTTTGCGTGGTCTGGGACTAATACATATTGGTCCCAGGTTTGGTGTTAATGACAGATCTGATAGTTTCAAGTTAGTTAACTCATTGGAAAAAAATTCAACTAAAGGGCAACATACAGTGTTCAAAAATAGACTGATATATTGCCCTATAATGACAAAGACTGTATATTGCCCTCTAGATGTATTCCAGTTATTGTTGTCGTTAGGTTTCGTTGGATCCTTTCACGGCGTTTTACCAAAGAACCACGAATGTAGAAAGAAATAGTATATGGATAGCCTATTAAAAGAAACAAAATAATTAACATTCAGAAGAGGAAACCAATTCCCACGTGCACTCGTCATATTGTTTATAGTGTATATTCTTTAACAAATTACTCAGCAGACTACAGCCTAGGCTGAAGACTTGGAATGACAGCTCACCTTTTCAGGATCGTCATGATTATGTACGAAATAGTTTCCACTTTCTGAACGTCAAGCAACCATTGCTCAATTAATCAAACTTTCAAGAAATCGAAGATCAATAAAACATTATTACTTACTCTCTGGTGCAACTTTGTTGGTTTTTGACATTATTTAAATTTCTCCAGTGTAGATAAATCCTAAAACATCCCAATCATTCTAGATGTTAGACAATTCCAAGAATCATCTTGTCCTTATAAGATCAATACACTAAAATAATTTATTGTTTATAATATTTAGTAAATAAACTCCTCTGACGGATAAAAAAACAATAATGAATTTATTTCCAAAGAAACACGATTCTACAGGTAAAGTCAAATCAGGATGTGATCAAACTATTGCTATGTTCAATGATTAAGGTTCATTTGGGATACAAAGTATGACTGTTCCATTAAAACCAAAATCAATAGTCTATCTACCCGTATGCATTTTGTCGTTTATATCAATTTTATGTATTTGAGTAATGCTTGAATCGATAAATACTAATCTGACAAATAATTAAAGCATTGTTATATTGAAATCAATCTACAAATTTTCAGACTCTAATTGTCGATCGTTACGTGTGAAAATCGGTTTGGAATCCTGGCTCACTGTTCGACGCGAACCTGAGAGTGGGCCAGGATGCCAGGCTATGATGAACATCCGAAACCCAGATAAGGCAAACTGTGTAAGAGAAAGGCAGTTCATTCTAGTGCACTGGCTACTTATACGGAAAATCTAAAAGTCTGGGATCTGGTTAGCAGAATTAGCAGAACCAGAGGTACAGGATTTCTAATGTACGAAATGCGTTGTTCGAAAAAAAAGTACATGGTTTTCTTGATGTTCATCAAATTTGATATTTTCCATCAAAATAAATAGTAAAATAATCACGTAAAATAAAAAAAATCCATTTATAAATAGCTTATACAGAAATGCTAGAATATTTATTTCCATACTGTATTATAAAACTACCCTCCATTGATCCTCAGAAGGTGTAATATTATGCTTCATAGACAAACAATTAAAGATTCTTTAATAAATGATTACATTGATTTAAAACGTGAATATAAAACAAAGAAATATTCAATGTTTAAGTCTGAAGCATGTATGTCTACTCTATCTATGGTCTACATATCTATATATTTTAACTAGTAGGGGAACGTAACGGTCCAATAACCCTGTATTGCTCGTCTGGCAAATCTTCAGCCTTGAACAACTTGCAATCATCAAATTTAAAAGGCAAACTTGATGTATATAGAAATAAAGAGATGTGGTATGATTGCCATTGAGACTATCGATTTCTATCAAACCAACTTTAAAAATCATTTCCTAATACAATGTCATATTTATCATTTTTATGGAGATTATTTGAAAATTTAAAGTATTTACTAAATTGAAACCATTTGTTTAGTTGCTTTATGTCCAGTGCATGGTATGTGATGTCTTAATAGACTGAAAGAAAGGGGATAACGTTTTTATCAATTTAAACGGAGTAACAGGAAACAAAAAGGTATGGGTGTTCTACTCTAAAAGACGGGACAAAATATGTTTTTGTCCACCCTTCCATGCACATTTCAGGTAAACAAATTCTTCTTCTTCTTTCTTTTTCTTCTGTGCCATAGCATTAAACAATTTGGTTTGTATATCCATGTAATCGTTGTCTAGATAGCCTTACGAAAGAAATTTGAATCTACAGCCAGCAAAGTGGTC
Source organism: Mytilus coruscus (assembly GCA_017311375.1). Classification (NCBI taxonomy): domain Eukaryota; kingdom Metazoa; phylum Mollusca; class Bivalvia; order Mytilida; family Mytilidae; genus Mytilus; species Mytilus coruscus. The sequence goes on along the minus strand of CM029596.1, from coordinate 105,934,922 downwards.
ATTTTCAGAACAAATCGACGATAAAATTCTCTCTGGTTCTATTCTTTTGTGTGAAAAGACTTACTGGAACTCCCATTGAAACACTCATATTATTCACGAAAAGAAGAGAGTTTAGAAAATCAAAATCAAGTCTTCTCTCCTTTGTTTTCAAAACATATATAACTAGAGGCTCTAAAGAGCCTGCATGTGTCGCTCACCTTGGTCTATGTGCATATTAAACAAAGGACACTCTCCAACATTGTAGACGAGAATAGACTTCATGACAAAAATCTCTATTTTGTTGATCTTCCATTACTGATCTGATAGTCTGTTTAGTTTCTCTCTATCTTCTTTAGTTTTTGCTCAAAACGCAAAAAAATTCCTCATTTAAGGGCAATCCCTCCTATGAAGATTAGTAGAAGCTCTTCTGAAACAGAAATATTCAACATCTATTTGCTCAAAATACGGAAATCAAAGCTTAATTACGATGAAAGAGTGATCAAGGCTATTAAATAAAAAATCATGAGATTTATCACCAGTAAGCAATCTTACAATTATGTTGACAATTTGCAGGATTTTGCTGACAGTTACAACAAGACTTTTCATAGAACTATTGGCATGTCGCCAAATAAAGTCACTCAGTCTAAAGAGACTAATTTGTGGTGGAAAATGTATTGGCCAAAAAGAGTTCAACCTAAGACAAATATGGTACGAAAACCTTTCCGTTGGGATTCAAGTTTATAGACTTATTGATTTTCAAGACGAAGAAATATCAGGAACCTTCTACAAATCAGAAGTGCAAAAAGTGGATGTTCGGGAAGACGATATATGGAAAGTTGAAAATATCCTGAAATCTATAGGTTGAATTTGTAAATACAGCTGTTTCTCAAACCACGCCTCTTTTGGGGACATAGAATATTCATAGATAATTAATTTTGTTTATATACTGGTTCCCAGTTATGATCTCCATGTTTCATCTCATAGAGACACAACTTGGGAATGTTACCAGTAAATATACATATGCATATTGTTTATATTGAAATCTGTGGTAATCCTACAGTCAAGGTAGGGATAGGAAACGGAAATTTAGTGTTAGTTTAAACTCTTAGAAGTTCGGGGCATATAAACGTTGAAAATATGCCGCACAGCCCTATATTTTGACCTTTGAAAAAAATTGTAGTGCATATGAACTTTCCATTCTTGGATATGATTTTTTTCAAAACTTCATAGTAAAAGTGGTACAGTTTTAGCCGTAAAAGGAGTTCCTATGGGAAATTGCATTGTCAATATTTACAGAAATGCAACCTACAGGCAAAGGACCCAACAAGCAATATTATGTGAAATGGTTACACTGTCCAAAGAAATTCAACTCTTGGATTATAGGTCGCGATTTATCTGATGTTTGAGAGAGTGAACTATCCAGAAAAGACTAGCTTCAATTCTCGACAGTTTACACCCCTGCACGAAAGATAGCATACTGTTGGCCCTTTCATGCGGTTAAAGATACTGTTGAGTGATAGATACCTCTCATATTCTGTTATCTCGATGTATAAATGGTTAAGGCAATGGTTATATTGTAAAGACAACATGCGGATGGCTCTCCGACCTTTGTTTGTCTAAATTGACAAGGATATTAAAAAATATAATAATCTGAAATGTTTTTGCTATTCAACTGTATGCGTACTGTACAAAACTTGCACAACATATGAAAAAAAATCAAAGAATACAATATAAATTAAGATTTTACAGGTTGAGAAAACACATTCGTAATATCGTACTAGACAATCGTTAAATATCATATTTACTTATGGCCAGCTATACTTTCGTTTACACCTTAAATCGATACACGAAAGGCGATAAACAACTGTACAGCATAAATCAGTAACATCAATCAATTATATGAGACTTTTAATATATATTCATCTATAATTAATACATTATTAATTACCTAACACTTAATGATAATTTAATACTGCAAAGAAATTAATAAATTCAAAACTAATTAGTGATGTAACACTGTATCGTGACGCCATTTATTAGGGAGGCTAACTCTGGGAGGTTAACCACACTCCCATAGGGTTTGCATTATCTCAGAGTCGTCTGAATGCCCACTCAGTCCCCTACTTCTCATTCAATCGCTCCTAGTTTACAGTAGATTATTTGTAAATCTAATTAACAGAGCTACCAACGATTTGCCACCAGCGCCAAAGTCTTTACTTAAAGGACATAAAAAGATTTTTGTAAACAGACAACTACTGACAAGACAGACATATCGACATGCATAGGGGTTAAGTTAGTTATTTGTGTACTCATTCTTCTTTTTCACGTTTTGTATACTTCAAGGGGGAATATTTCGATGATATAGGAACCAAACTACGAGAAAAAAACAAAACAAAAGGGATATAGTGATCAACTTTCTGTGCCCAACTATAGATGGGGTATATACTATATGTTAAGTTCTCTAAGTTGTCACAATTTTTAAAACTTTCTGAATAAAATTAACAAACGATACCTCAGATCTGCCTTCAAAACTAAATTCTCAAAATGGTAAACATGTTTGATATATAAAGAAACACAACACTGACAAGGTTCCTTACATTGGACAAGCAAATAAACATGTGACAGGATTAAACTAGTTTTTAAAGATCTCAACCCTCCCTCTATTTATCTCGATCAGTGAACTAACAAGAGGAACATAAAAAACACACAAGAAAAGAGTACAGGAAAAAACTTTACTCTTCAATAGCTGTTAAAATGATAAGAAAACACAAGTTAAATTAAAACAATAATGACAATACCATGTCAAAGAATACTCGCAGTTACTCAAAGCAAACTCTAATTACTTAACCAGCCGAAACGAAATCATGCGTCCTACACTCTAATATCGGTGACTGTAGTTAAGAGTCGATTTCATGCAGCAACGTTATAAAATGAGTACTCGAAGACACGATCTTGTGCGATGATCGGAACAATCATGTTTAAAATTAAAAAAAAAAAAAAGCAAGCATGAGAACATTTCTAACCAAGAATCAGCGAATGTCTGTTCATCCCCAAAATTACCAAACACAATGATTGAACAACATCAACATCAACATCAACATTATAATAACCTTTATCAATAAGTCTATTAGGCCGAAAGGGGGATTTAAAGGACAATTCCCTAACTCATTAGCTTTATAGCCGATACTACGGTAAAAAGCGAGACGGGAAATACATGTTGTTTTTTAAATTCCTACTGATGAAATAATACTCTGACAAAAAATTCTATATAAGTATAAACAAAATAGTTTAAAAAAATACAAATTTATGACATTTAAATCAGATCGTTGTACCATTTTTGTAATAATCAACGTTCATTGAAATATATATGAAACGTCGACCGTTGCAACTGAACAAATGCATATCGAACCAGATGAGAAATGTACACTTTATTCCAACGGAATATCATCACCAAGGAAAGGAAACCTAACAATAGGAAATGAAAGGTCTTCTCGTACATCATGAATGTTGGTATGTAAGTTACCATGAGAAATTCTTGTATCAAGGTCCACTGGACATTGTTACACAGCACGTCCGTGAAGTAACAATTATTCCAAATATTCCCAACCCAAATAATGATCTGCGATAGTCTGACTTGATTTGTTGATTCACTATCTTGTTGAAAATATCTGGTCAGTGGTTATGAGATCCATACATACATGTATTGTGTTCGGAACAAAGCTGAATTTGAGTTCAAAAATAGTTTTGCATCTCCTTCCATAGTCTGGCTGTAGAATATCTGCAGGATTTCATTGATAGTGTGCCAAACCTTGTAGTTCAACTTTTTACTTTAGGAATGTCAGCTACGTTTCAGTAATATCTGAAAGAATATTTTGTTTCTTTAATGTGTATTCAATGATGTGTGGATATTGGATTTTTGGCCTTTTTACTGTCCTAAATATCACTTTTGCTATTTGCCTAGGGCACATTTCTTTTAGAGATGCCATTTCCAATACTAAAATTTCACTGATAGTAAATCATCCATTAATTCACTGTCTGTGGCAGTAAATGAACCGTGGTCAGCGGCTGTCTTTTTTGTATCAGAAATTTCAGGAACCGTGGTCAGCGGCTGTCTTTTTTGTATCAGAAATTTCAGGACAGTGAACAAAAATGAAATAAGAAATAATCGTAGTGGACTATTGTTATTTTTCCAGTTTGTTTTTGAAAACAAACTGCATCCGATTATTTGCCGCAAGTAGTCAGGCTTTTTTAAAACATTAAGCTATTTAAATTATTAAATGATCAGAAGTGCTTTCCTTCTCATGTTATTATTTTTGCTGATTAGTTCTATTATATATTATTTTATTTTGTTTTTGCTAGGTCGTGTATATTGAATTAGTAAAAACTACAAATCATAAATTTTAAGATATAGGCCATTATCAGTTACAATTTGGAAAGTATCCAATGGTGTTATTAGACATATCCACAAATCTCGTCGAAATATCGCTTTATCTCGCTGATGATTTGCAGAAGAAAATAAGAAATGGCTGGAGGTTTGGAATGGTCACGCAGTGTACAGCCACTACTGACCACCTCCCATTCAGTATTGGACAAAAATGACATCCCAGAGATAGTCAAGACAATCATTAAAAGGTGCAACTGTCTGTGCTAAGTCACTGTATTTGTCAATGGAAATACGCACATAAAATTATGTGGTTTCCCTTTCATTTTTTTTTCTCCTGTCAACTCTCTCACGTCAACTTCACCATTGAATGTTCACTGCAGGAAGCGTTATGATTCAAGCACTACCTAAATTTTGAGTTAAACTGAATAGTAAAATGCTTGATTATTGAAATTTTTTAACCAGGAAGATTAATATACATGTACTAACCTAAAATGATCTAAAATGAAAACAAAATTTAATAGTTGTGCAAATAATTATGTAATTATGACAGGGCCTGTGGTTTGTTTATTTTATAATACAACTGTGTTCATAAATGCACAGATGTAGCATTGCTTAAATCCACAAGAGAATTTGCCTTAAACTGCTAGTTTTTTGGCTCTGTGTTGCAGCCCTGTTTCACTGTGACTTTAAGATGAAGAACAGTAATAAAAGCGCTGTTCATTTGCTTTTTGTGTGTTTTTTGCTGTGCATTTACTGACTTTGAGTCATGGATGGATACCTCATATTCTTGGTTTTTGTCTCGCCTTGACAGGGTCAAAAAGCGAGACATGTATGCTGTTTCCAGAGTCGGCATCAACAATCAACATGTATTAGTTTTTGATTAGGTCTAGTTTATGGTGAACCACTAGTGGTAGGTCAATGATATTTGGTATGCAGTTGTATTAGCATTGGCACATCTTATTTCCATGGAGACTGTTTAGCCCTGTACATTCAGTCATGGTTCATTGACTGAATATTTGCATAACTTGCATGTTAAAGTATTGCTATTTTAATTTCAACATTTGCATTATCAAAAGAACAAATAGGCAAGACATATCTCTGTGTTACAGTTTATTCTATTAGGGGTGTCTTTGAACTAGCAGCATTTGAGGTGTGAGTTGTTTATCAATGTTGAAGGCCTCACTTTGACTTTCAGATGAAGAGCAGCAATAAAAGCACTGTTCCCTTGCTTTGGAATTGTCAAGTTTGTGTAGGGATTTTGTTGGGAATTGATATTCTATGTCACTTTTCTTCCATTGAACTGTGTTTGTGCATTTTAAAACAGGTGAAAGCAAAGGATTTTCAGTATGAGTATTTGATGCTCATCATAGCATTTCACATTAAAGAGAAAAAAGAAAGACGAATGGAAAAGGATTTCCAGAAATATGTATGTTAAGGGTTAGGGTTTCATTTTAAAAAATCATCAGATCTGTAGGACAGAATTTAATATACTTTTGTGGTTGGTCAGGAAATCATGAACACACAATTGTTCTTAGCCTTACAAATGTTCAAATCCTTCAATTGATTCACAGCCATTTTCATGTGCCTACCCACTCCCCTTCAAGGAACGTAACCCACAACACCATTGAAATTGCTTCAACTGGTTTTAAAGTTATGATTTCTGACCACAATAACTAAATATAAAACAGGAATCCAGTGTCCAATGATTTGACAAATAATGTTGATAAAAAGAACCACAACAGGGATGATTGCAGGTGTTTTCAAATGGGTCCCTTGACCATCAAATTGGAAAATGGGAAATTTTTTCTGCATAAAATCTAAGACGAAATGACATAGTTTTCCTGTAAAAAGGAAAATGTATATTAATTAAGGTTTACCTGTACACTGCTGTAAGAAGTTGTAACATTTGAAATAATCCTGGACGGGCTACTGAGTATGATATATATGATTACCAGATCGCTTGACATTTAGTGGATTGAGACCAGGGAGTTGTTACATGAAGATCTTTGCACATGATGCACTATCTTTTGTAGGCTTACATCTTAGCTATGGTAACCTTTTACATATATATACATAAAAGCCTACATAAACCACTGAAAAAAATCATCCGTTGGGTAATTTTTTCAACAACAGGTCATCTTTATAAATTTACCTTGATTTAAATGGATTTCAAATTGAACTGGCCAACTGTTGAATTTAGAAAAAGCAATTACAAAAGTTTTAGTACTTAATTGATAAGATATTTTTGTGATATTTGCTTGCTGTTTCATATGTAGAAGGTTGCCATAGTTTTACTTTAGGTTTAAAAGAAACAGGAAATTTAAACATTTAACCATTGTATTATAATATTATTTGGATCATCTTCACAACTTTTGAAACAGTTACATAATGTGTCAACATCCTATTTCATGAATGATCTATCATCCACATGTATTTTCAAAAACGCTCAGACTTTTGTCTTGAGGAAAAAGAGCCAGACAAAATATAAAATAATTTCTTAAAGAAAACAAATTTCCATCATATTATATAACTGTCTGGTGGGCAATCTGCTTATAGTTTTACAAGATCAGCGCCCATAAAATTCTTCAATGTTATATCAAAATTTAAATTTTGCTCTCTGCCGAGGTCTGCTTTTATCAACCAGTTGCGCAATCTGCTTTTACGAGATCAAATACTCCCATAACATTTTTGTCAATTGAATCTGATCGTCTGATTCCACTGCTAAAATCGCTTACCACACATTGGCATAATTAAATCGTTGTTAATAAAATGCGATCACTAACAGCATTCTTATCCAGATTTTAAAACGCTTTGACAACAAACTATGAAAAATTATAGTTGCCTGAATCAGTGACAGAAACATTTCCGGAAATATCGATTTTTATTTTTTTTTCCTAGAGGCCCTAAACTTTAAAGTAGAATCATTCCTGCACAATGACCCTTCTTGTCTGTACGAAATTGTCGGACAATCGGACCAGCTCAAACGTGAAATAGGTGGACCTGGTGAAATTTTGGCGGTCGGGACCTACAGGTCTGACTGTTTTTCAAAGTCTGGTTTACATGATTCTTTTAGATGTGTATAATAAATGTGGGGTGTATGTCAATGAGACAGCAACCCAAAGACAAAAATAACCGAAAGACAGTGGGCAACAGTCTTCAACAATAGACAAATGTCTATAGCTATACAAGATTGTCCAAAACTTTTGTGAATAAATTTAACAGAAACAATCAAAGATCTGCCATCAACCGTTGAGTGATACTTTGTGAACTAGAAGGCTCAAAATCAGAAGCTTACTCTGTGAATGGGTCATAGTTAACCTAAGCTTAGTGAAGTACTTACTGAATTATGTAACTTATTATACTGGTTATTTTAATAATGAGGTAAACATGGATTAGTCTGATTTTATCTCAATATTTGTACATGTAGGAGCTTTTTTTTTTTTTTATTTCCTTTAAAAATAATCATATTTACTAACAAAGTCAAGATTTAATACCGTTCATGGGAAATATCTATCTTTTTTTTCTCCAATTTCAGTGAAACAGATATACTTGAGCATGAAGACCAGTATGAACAATTCTACTCGTCTTTTGTGGCTCTGGCTACACATTATCTTAGCCATAGCCTTACAGCAGGTAGGTACTGAAGATTAAGAGCACAGTAACTATGTGATGTGTCTTGTATTAAAAGATGAAAGTCGTCAAGTATGTATACAATATGTACACACATCAAATTCCCAGGATTTTTTTTTTTTTTTTTTACAAGATTTAGAAACTGGTAGTTAAGCAAAGACCTGGTCAGTATTCAAATAGGTGTTTGCCAGGATGCACTTTTAAAACTCTAACTAGATGCTGTGAAGTCTGCTTTCTCAATACATTCATATACAAACCAATTAGATATCTTGATCTTAAGTTCATGCCATTATACTACATACCACCCAAAGCATGTTTTAAGTGACACCCTCCCACCTATACAATTACTTTGGGAACAGGCTAAATCATAACACACCATTACTGGAACAAATTTTAAAGTCCATTTAGTGTTTGAATTATTAGCAATTAATAATTGAAAAGTATCAAAATCAAAAGCATATATTCACGTTGTCAAAGACCACATGCTGAGCCTTAGGCTTATACCTCATCAAAATACTTGTATCACACATAAATATTTTAGAACTTTAGAAGAAATCAATTGTATGCATGAAAGCATTGGTTTAATTTTCACATCTTAACATTGGCAAAACATGATTGGTATAGATTTTATTCAGAGCAACTAAACTAAAAACTGGTTTCCAAATAAAAGATTTTTTTATTGAATTACAAAGAAAAATTGCTTATTTCCTGCTTATAAAAACATGAAAAAACTGCATTGAATATAATGGAAAATTGACTATGTTTCAAGTGTGAATTAGAATATTTGTAGCATTATATTTGATATATTTACAGTTCCCAAGACAAGCTGGAACAATTTATATGAAGCATGTAAGATATTGATGAAGTATTTACTGGATAGGCTACAGAATTATAATGAAGGGTGTGCCATCACACAGGTAAAAGATTTAAGTTATACATTGCGAACTTGCATGAGGGATGGGAGGACCTTTTTCGGGACGTCTGGATTGTGCCTTAATTTTTGCGGGAATTCAGGAATGGGTTTTCATTTTCGCAGGAATTCAGGATTTACACATAATCAGGACTTAATGATTATTTTTTCAGGATTCAGGAAAGAATCCTATTTTTTAGGGAATTCGGGATGACACCCCCTCTTATACGTATGCTATATTATGTGAAAAAAATCTTTTAGGTTCACAACTTTTCATATCCTATTCATCAATGAGCTGTTAATTACAAAATAAATGTAGATGGACAAAGGTTTTAATTGATTTAGGAAAATGTAATTGGCTATAAATAAACCTGTGACATAGTTGGAAAAACTTGTGAAATTAATTTAGTACTTTAATTACTGTTCTTTATTATGATGATATCTGAAAGGGCTTCAGCGAAGAAAAAAAACCCCACACAAATGAAAATAAAGTCTCAAGTGTCACCTTGTATGTATCAATCATCACGTTCCCTTATAGCTCTGAAATGTTTTTTTTTCTGAAAAAAATAAGCTTTTACAGTCATGTGGCTTCATACCCTGTCATATACAGATTTTTCAAATTGATATTTGCTGTGTCTCTGCTAATCACACAACATTAAGGAGTTAGAGCAAACCCTGGTTGATTCGAAGTCAAAAGAGTGGATTACATGTCCTGTTGATTTTGACCTTGTGAACTGGTAGGTTAGAATGTGACTCACTTTACAAATATGGGTAAATTCATATAAGATTTACATGGTATCTCCTGAATATTCATGTAATACAATGTTATGTTTTCAGCTTGGTATGCATTTGATATTTTCCACTGGAGCACCCATCCATTAATAAGACAAAAACCTGTTTTCTGGTAGGCAAAAACATCCATAATCCTAAGACAGAAATTTAATTTAAATTAACATTTTGACGGATGGTTGAATCTGTACTATAGTAACAAGAATTTTTATGATTGAATTTTCTATAGTATACAGGGTTTGACACTAACTAAATGTATGTACTAGCCTGCAGGGCTAGTGAAATTATTATTCTACTAGTCCTCTTGTCAATTCACTAGCCCTCCAAGTGCCGAAGGCACTTGGACGGTCGTGCCACCGGCACGACCCTATCTAGGAGGGTCTGGGGGCATGCCCCCAGAAAATTTTGATACAAATGAAGCTAAATCCTGTGTTCTGGAGCATTTCCAGAGGGTTTTGAACATGTTTTGTTTCATGAAATTTCACTGGTTTGCTAATAAAAATACCAAAAAAAAAATTTCATATTTTAATCATCTATATTAAGAATGTGTTCGACTTATTTTGAAGACCCCTTTAGATCATTACTTCATCATCATCCTCATTTTACTTATCATTATTACTAGTGTCTTTAATGAAGATGGATAAGTTAGGGATTTAAAAATACACCCACAAAAGAGGAAAGGTTTGCCCTTGCTGTTTTTTGTCATAATTCTTCATGGACTCCTTCTTTTCCCTTGTTGTTTCAGTTTTTTTTTTTACAGGACAAGATTTTTCCCCAAAATCTGTATATTTTACCAGAGACCAAGGAATTGTATAGTATACAAATCCTTGCAGAGACCTATAATTTTGTTTTTATGACAATAATTCAGTGATATTGTTTGCCTCAAATTACATTCGAAATACAGCTTTTTCCCCTAGAGAAAATTCCCAATTACTAAAAAATGGCTTAAAATTCCTCCCAATAAGTTGTACATTTTTCCCAAACAGTGATGGTATCAGTAGTAATTACAATGAATTATGTAAATTTCGTATTCATGTTATTATTTTGATATTATGAAAGCACTTTTGAGATCCAGGTTTCTGATTAGAATCATCACAGCGTTTGTAACACACATGGTTTTCAATGTATTAAGTACCATCATTGTTTCCGTTTTTTCCTCCCAAAGAGTACCTTTCATGTTAAAATGTCCTACAATCAAAATATGTGCGAATAAACTGTACAATAAAGACAGCAAAGGTCAGCAAAAATCTGGGATTTGTTGACAATTAAAATTTTGTGAAATTCCTAGTTTTAAACAAAATTTTGACTAGCCCGTCAGTCTACTGTGATGAAAACTTTACTAGCCCTCCTAATTTTTACTAGCCTCGGGCTAGCGGACTAGCGTTAGTGTCGAACCCTGGTATATACTGGGAGTAGATGTATTTGTTGTGAATAGGTTATGATATTGTTTATTTTTTCTTCAGAAAATGCAGATGTTCCTGTTGAAGAGCTTATGCACAGGGACGACCAGTATGTCTAAAACAGATATATCAACATTTACAGCAATCCTCAAGTTTGCTAAAGTACCATCAATTGTGAGAACAGAAACAGACACAGGTATTTGTGTACAAGACCAGATTGATTTTCATAATTATTGTTATTTTTGTAAATATCAAAATAAAGTACTTGTTTGCCCCTAGTTAACACCATAAACACTGTCACACTCACATTTGAACCTAAATTTGGGGTGAAAATAATTCGGTGCAGAATATCATAAAGGACAATTTGTTTATTGCATTCAAAACTTTTGTCTTAATAATTAAATTAGAAACAAAGAAATTGTCATTGAATTTCTCAACTGTCTTTAAAGGGTATTAAAATGTTTTTGAAATTTTGATAAATTTACTTGATATTTTTATAAATTTACCTGATATTTTTTTTTTATCATTCAAAGGAGACAACTTTTACACAAATGAATACTCAATTCAGGATGAATGAAAATGTAAGCTGTGTATATATGACAGACCACAATGACCTCATATTTGGTCAGTAGTTTGGCTTTGATCAGTTGTTTGGCCTGAGAGCTTTTATCATCTGTCAGACAACTTCTTGTTTTACCGTGATTTGAATTAAGTGTTGGGGTACATGCTTAGCACAACCATATGTGCAACTTCATATTTATTCAAAACAATAACTTTGAACCCCATTTTTTTTCGTAAAATGTTTTGGAAAAATCATTTGTATACTGATTTTAGTGTCTATGTATTTTAAATATTTGTTTAGTGGTTATCATTTTATGATGATACTTGATGTTACAATTTTAGAAACAACAGCTGTGCAGGTTAAAGAAACTCCAAATCGTTCAAGACTTGATATTGGTACAGATATCTTTGATCAGCTGACTTCAGCATTCAACGATCTGAGTCTGACGAAATCTCAGAAAAGTGATACAGGAGAAGACGAACATGTTGATGCTGAGATCAAGGATGAATTCAAAGAAGAAACAAAAATGACTTTTGGAAAAAGAAATTTGCACTCTTTACAACAGTTAGATGGAGGGAAGACATTAGTAGATGTTTGTAGTAGACTGACATTTCTAGGCAGATACAAGGAGAGATACAGAGATGCTATTGGTGGAGGTTCATTCATACTCCCTAACACTCTGTCAGAAGCCCTTACCATGAGAAATAGGTAAGTCTAAGACATACCGTTTTTTGGTATGTATAGTGCGCACATTTATACCCTGGGTCATGTTTCTTGTAAGAGGGGTGCGCGTTATACATGCCTACAGACATTTTCTTAGTCTTTTTTCAGGTCCAAACTCCGACAAAGAAATTCCCAGGAGAAGTGAAGAGTACGGAATATTTTTTGCTAAAACCTCGATTGTTATTATGTTTTACATGTTATATTTGTAATATGTATCTTATTGTTCTTGATTTGTCATGTTTTATTCAAATAAAATACATTTTATATCTCTGTAGTTACGTTTATCGTGTAAATTTGTCCATCTGTTTGCAATCCGGAAATTTGCCATGTCTTAATAAAGACACAATAAAGCTTTTGTTGTCAGTTAAATTAGTCTTCTGTGTTCCTTGTTGTCATAACTTACTGTTTTTGTATGTGTTCATCATGGAGAGTAGAAGAAAAGTGTATGAAAATTGAATAAACCACGCTCGTTTTGCAAAGATAAACCGCCATTTTTTTCTAATGTATCAGGTGATCGCCAGTCATGTGGGTCAGTCATGTGACTTGATATTGTAAAGTGATGATTTAGTCTATGAGAAGTTTATTTTTATAAATACGTTTCTACTTTGTAACTTTTTAACAACTGTTTAAAACCGTTCAAGAAATAATGATTGAAAACATGATAATCCCATAAATGTAACCTGAACGAATTTAATTAGGAACAAGGTGAACCTGTCACTGATTTGTTTTGACATCGATTAGACTCGTTGATTGAGGTGTGATAATCCGGATTAACAGCTAGAATCAACAAACAAAAATTAAAAATAATGAGATTTTAACAATTTATTACAGCACTAATGATGTTAATGATAATCATTTGACTGATTCGTAATTATGTTATTGTTTCAATCAGAACATTAATTTGGATATTTAATCTTGTCCTTGATACTCAAACAATTTATTAAATTTGGTTTTAAAAAAACAAACTTAAATGTAGATTTATCCCAATCTTATAAAATTCTTTTGTCAGAATATTTGCAATTTCATATTAATTACGTATTCTGTACGGAATTCTCCGACATCGGTGTCCATTTAAAAAATTTCCTGTTTACCGATAGACTTCCTGGATGCCTATTTTGGAGCTGTAACTTTTCCGAAAATGTCTATGAGTCTTATACAAACAATAAACTTTTTTTCTCACGTTTCTTGGACCATAAAGGGGGTGCGCACTATACACAAATGCGCACTATACATCCCAAAAAACGGTATTGAATTGGTTGATGTGGTATGGTTTCAGTATGAACTCTCTGATAAAAGTTTGGTTTCCAAACTTCATCTAGGCCTGTAAAGATTTGTATATTTTCATTCAACATGTGAAAAGTTCCTTTGATGTTTTGGGTTATCATTTGATCTTGTAAGGTCTCAATATATCACAGACCTTTATTGGCCTGTTTTACTTAGCAACAGAACATGTCTGGTGCAAAATTTGTTTTTTTAAAATGAATGAATGAATGAAAACCCTTTTCTTTTGTTTCGAGTTAGACAAATCAAATAAGACTAAAGTTTTTCTTCAGTATTTTTTCTTATAGCACAACATAAAGTAAAATACTGTAAATTCAGAAATTATTGCGTGTATTTATTTTTGTGATTTTGTCATTTTGGACTAAATTGCGATTTTAATTTTTGCGATATTGAGAAAAATCCTGTTTAATTCATATAGAAAAATTCAAAATGCGAGTTTAAATTATTGCGATTATAACCCTGTCGCATTTTTCGCAATAATAAAAACATTGCAATAATTTCTGAATTTACAGTAGCACTACATTTATAATACATTCTATTCAGATAGCACCATGGTGATATGGCCTAGCCTAAAAGGCTAAGGGGAGAACAGATTCATATTAATTTTGATAAAAAAAACCCCAAAAACAGCTAAGCAAATTGTAAAAAGGTCTAATTTAAATACTCTATGAAGCATTTTATTATCATTTCAAATCATCCCTTACAAAATATGTATTTTATACACAGTAAATTATTTATCTGCTTCTGCTTTCAGCTTTCTGCCATTGCTAAATGAAATCTCTATAGTATGGAGAGCTTTTTCTCTACCAATCCTGGAACCACTGACACCCAAAAGAATGGAGAACATTGTTACTGTCATGATGAGTTGTTTATATGCCTCTTTAAGTGTGGCTGTTACAAACACTGTAATTGCAATGACCAGCACCACCCCTATCAAACCAGCAACAGGGAAGGAAGAAGAAAATGAAAACTATGGATGTAGTATCATACAGAAAAGTGTAAGTAAATTATGGTACAACTTCATTACACATCTGTCAGATGGCAAACACATGTTCCCCCCAAATGCTAATAAGATTTCTAGAGGTCAACATGCAGTCTTCAACAATACACAAGTGTCTATACAGTATGTCGAGCTCTGAATCGCCTCAAGCCTAGAAAAGTTGTTAATGAATTAAAGAGGCTTTCAAAGAAATGGTGTCAACACCAAATTCTCTAAATGACGGAGAAAACTATAAATAGATGCACTGACAATTTTCCTTGGGACAGGCACATGCCTTAAGAACCAGTGACTGAAAACAATGTTGTGGCCTGCCGCAATTGGAAGAAAGGAGTGTGGTTGTGAAGTGAGAACGTACATACAGAAACTAATTTGGCATTATGAAATGATATAAAGTGTTCTAAAAAAGATGTTATCTAATGTTTAGTGCCTAATCTTAAGAGTTATATTAGGCATAATTATTCATTGTCATACCTTGTAAGGCAGGTTTGGGTATGTTTCCATATTCAAAGATTCTTGAGCTGTTATATGAATGTTCTAAGGGACCTTAAATTTCAAGGATGTCAGCAGAACTGAAGAGTTTTTTGCTTAAATCTTTGGTAATTTTCTTAAGATTTGCATAATTTTTGTGCCAATTTTACAGGACCTTTATTTTCAGGTCTCACTTCTACAAATTTATTTCAAACACTGTTCAATCTACTATATTGTATTTTTAAAGATTTTAGAATTAATTCATACATCTTTTTGCAGTTGGAGATTTTTGGTATTGTTACCAGTGCTGTGAAAAGTTCATCTAGAGCTGGTGGTAATGTAAGTTTTTTATAGTTATTTTTCTCAATCTCCTGGGCTTACTAGAAAAGGGGGGAGACACTAAGCCTGGTCTTAATATCTTGTCACTAGGAATTTTGTCCATGGGCTCACCATTTTGGGGCCAAGTCTAGTCCAACAGCAGGAAGAAAATTAATAGCAATGCCTTACTTTATTATTTAAGTCTTCATGACAAAATAAAAAATCAAATAAAATTAGATTAATTATAAATCTTTCCTTTTACTTTTACTATGAAGTTATTATAAGTATCAATTCTTTTGTGTTGAAGTTAAAAAATAAAAAGGGAATAAATACTTTTTTAGTTTTCTTCTTCTTTCATTGTTCATCTATCAAACAAGCAAACTTTATTTATTATTCTTTGTACACACTGAAGTTTTTTTTTTCTCTTTAGGTTGCACAAAATGTGAATCTGATGGCTGCTTGGTTGTTACTGAAAGGTCTACAGAACATTATATCACTCACACCAGCTGTAATACTGGAGAGAAAAGATTCAAAGCAAAAGACTGACACTAAATCCAAAGACAGTCGTCCTAATTCTGCCAAAAGGTAAGTTTTTTTTGTACAAAGTTAATTAAATCTGATTTATATAAATTTGAATAGAATGCATACCATATGATGCTGTGACAATGTGTCAATTTGAAAAACTATTTGGAAACTTTTGTGAATTGCTTAACTTATAACAGAAGTTGAAGTAAGCTGAAAAAAAAAGGTCATAAGATAATTTACAAAACAAATAAGTTATTTCCTCAGAATCTTTAAAGTGGTTATTATAATTGCAGATTTAAATAAAAAAAACCTGCTGTAAGCCAACCAATGTTTTGAGTGATGTATTTATGTTCCTTATATGAGTAAAAAAATAAAGCAAATCTAAATGTCTCCGTCTCTCGGTATGTTAAACTAGGATCCTTTTATACATGAATACTTCAACAAAGTTAACAAATTGTGAAAATAATTCTTCGTGAAGACAGCTTCAAAGGGTGTAAAATGATAAAAGTATCTGAAAAAATTAGTTGGGTTTACAGTATTGTGACATTGTTGTAAATCTTATTACTTGTTAAAAATAAATTTAACATACAAACCAAGTACTATAATAGCTTTTTTATTGCGTACTGGTTGCGTCAGATAACTTTAACAATGCGAATAATTTGGGAATATGATTATTTTTCAGTTCCTTCCAAGGTTTTGGAGCTGTATCAGTAGCCCTGGCCACCAAGGCATTACGTCTAGTTGAGGAACTAATGAATGACTTACAATTAGAAGGACTTTATCAAGATATGGTAAACCGAAAAAAACAAATTAATTCAGGATTTCAATATTTATGGGTTATGGAAATATTATTGTTTCTTGGATTCATGAATATGTTTTTACAAACATGAGTTGTTTTATAGAATAAATTGTATTTTAATTGTTTTGCAGTTCTGCTTTAAGTTGACCTCAAAGTGCATAGCACTGATTTAGTATATATAATTTTTTCATCATGATCTGTTTAAATGCAAAATTCATTATAATTACCAACTATTTTTTATAATTTGTGTCATTAGTATTATAAGTAGGTCTATTTGACTATCAATAGGCTGTTAATTGTAAAAATATTTTATTATGAAATTGAATACATCTTATACACTATAAATTCACATAGTGGCAAATAGGATACAGAAAGAAGCAACAAATGCTTATGTTAATCTGTCTCACTGAATTTACTGAAGTATTTGTTTGACCTAGAATTTACTAATGCATTTGAATGACCTAGAATAAAGAAGGGGGAAAATGAATCCCGCTGATTACAGCTCTTTTCATAATGCTAGCAAGACAAAGGTTTGTTTGACTTGCTTGCTTTGTTTGTATAAATGTTTGCTCAAGCATTGTAATTAAGATTGACATCTGCAAACAATATAAGTAGGCGGAGTTAAACCTGTGTATAGGTAAATTTGGTTATTTGATAATGTCCAATCAAATTTAAATATAATGTATACAAGTTTAAATCCGCCTTTTTATGTTGTTTTCAGATGTCAATCTTAATTACAATGCTTGAGCAAACATTGATACAAACAAAGCAAGCAAGCCAAACAAACCTTTGTCTTGCTAGCATTATGAAAAGAGCTGTAAATAGTGTAAAAGTTTACTTGCAATAAACATTTTATATATATTATTGATCTTTACTATCCTCAGGGTGTATCATCCTCAGGCAGTGGTTTAGATTTTCCAATCATGCAGTCACAAACAGCTTGGCGGAGAGTACAAAAGTTATTATGCAATATTCCACTGGTAGACTTGTTATTGAGTTTGGTTACAACTTCTTTTAAAAAGGTAAGCGCCCCACCCCCATTTCTGAAAACAGAAAGAAAGAAAAGTTTAAACACTAAGGTTCCATCAATAACTGATACAAATTCATTTGACAGACTTTATAATCTATTGAATATAAAAAAAGTTTATCTAATTACAATATTTTCATACCAATTAACCCTTTTTTTATGCATTCGAGAATTAGTCCTTATATTAAATTATTAAAAATCAATTTGGTATAAGTTTTTATGAATGCAGTGAACCCAAAGTCACAAGAAATGAGTGATAATGCTTGTATAGAGTTTTTGATGTTATTGTGTTTAAGGGTGGTCTACATCTCGTGCATCTAAATTTGAATCTCAGTAGATCCTATAGTGCTAACTTAGGAGCATGTCCAGTAATTGCCTTAGTGTGGTGTATGCATTATTTTTTCCAAGATGAATGTAACAAAAATGTGAATTCCAGATTTTACAGGGGAAAATAGCTTTGTTTCTTGTTAAAAAATGTACTGGGCATGCTGTTTAATTTATCACAAAAGGTCTGTTAAAAGATTTAAGAAAGGTCCAAATAAATTACATGTAGAAGTAGAACATAATCATGTTCATAATTTGTTTACATACATTTTGTTTTCAGGCATGTCTATTGAGAAGGCTTAAACTAGGATCAGAGACATCAGAGGCAAGTTCTAGCAGTGCCTCAGATTCAATCACATTCTATGAGGATGATTTTAGTAGCTCAGAAGATAGCAGTGAAGAGGAAGAAGGTATGATATACACTTGCCACAATCTCATTGCTTTAATATCCTTAGATGAATTCTGGAGCAGTATATAATATAGAATTGAAAAATCTATGGAAATCTTGCATGGTTTGTTGCTCATTCTATGTGGATGCTGTAAAATGTTTCCCTGTGCTTGTGGTGTATGTCCTTATATTGGACAATTATTGGTGTTTTGCTTAACTCTGGTGGATAGGTGTCTCATTTGCACTCATACTGCATCTCTTTATTCTTATAAAATTTTCTAATGTAGTGAAAATGAATCCTTACCAATCCTAAATTCTTATTGAACTGAACTATGAGATTATTTACATGATAAATAGCTTGAGCGACTTAAAATATGTATATTTTGACAGTTTTTATTTCTACTGAATATATTGCAAATAATTACATATCTGGAGCCATTTTTCCACCTGTTTTTACTTTCCTTTTGAAATTCATTGTAAAATCTGTCACATCTGCTATCATCAGCTCAGTAGTTCAGTGCTTCTTTATAACACATTTTTCTAAAAATTCCCCATTGATAACTTAATAAATTACTAGGAAACTAATGTTCCAACTCCCTCAGGTAGAATTGACCTGAGATGAATTTGACTATACTTCTAAGGTCCCTTTTGGTCTTATAGCTTCTCATGTTTTTAGGTATTTATACATCCTTCACTTTCAAATATTTTGGTTTTTAGCATTCTTGATGAAGATAAATCCAGAAAGCACTTGGGATGCACAAAATTTATAAAATGTTATTTTCTTTTACAGAAGATGCAGCTGAGTCTATACTTGGACATTGGATGGAGGAGACAATGTGTCCCTCAGAGACCACAGACTCGCAGGCCCCACCTCCTGTACCCGCAAGAGTAGATGTACCAACTGAAGGAAAAAGATCCAGAAAGATAAGTTCAGGGGACAGTCCTGTGTTTATACCAGACAAAAGGGAACCAGCTGGAGTAAGTATTGAAGCCTTTTTACTACACTCTTCTCCCTAATTTTTCTTGGATAAAATCATTTTTTAATATATTAGTATATTAATGTACATACACATGCAGTGCTCCAGCTAGAAATAAAAAGGGGCAGGGTGCCAGTGGAGGGCAGGGCACTTTTTTATGATAGGAAAAGGCACTGCTCATTTCTTTTGTCTACGTTTCTGTGCGTATCACGAGTTCACATTCTTTTTTTTTAACTGTATATGTTGTTACTAAAGATGCATAAATTGTTGTTTTGATTATTTATTCTATAAAATTTGCATTAGAACAGTCATTCATACTACATGTTCATAAAACATGGTAATACACATTCATACATCACATCACTATTAACTAAATGAGGCAAAATAAACTTACTATTCTCCCCCGCCCCCTCCTTCCAAAAAAAAAAAAAAAATGAACTAGACATCTCATAGTTTAGCATACATGTGACAGAGTTGTCTAATTTCAAAATGTTCAGCTAGAGTTTGGCCCTCAAAACTTGTTTTCATTGTTTGTGTTAAGGAGTTATTTAGAATAGCTTCATCAAGTTGATTTGTCATGATAGTTTAACTTCACACTATCCATTTTAGTAGGATTATAGCTTCACATCATCTGACTCAATTATTTCTACATATTTCTAACTTGAGAATGTATAAAACATGGATTGGTAAAAGTATGATTATCAAAAATAAATTGCAATATATTTGTTTCGGTATGTTCAAAGACATTTAATATCCTTAAGGTAACATTCTTTTATAATTTTGTATTCAATTGGTTATTTTTTCCTATTTTTAATACTAGATAATATTTTAAGAGCACAATTTTGTAATAAGCTAAAACAGGGGAAGTAACTCCAAAATTAAGTTCCAACACGTTTACGTTTATTAACAACTGTCTGCTTGTCGCTCACAAGTTGAGATGGACGGCGTTTCTGTGAAGGCATATTTGTATTTTGATGACTTAAATTCTATTCTAAAGTCATGAAAGTCTTCATTTATACACTCTTCCATTGTGACTTGGAGATCGAAAATGCCGACCCGAGCTAAAAACAGTCGCTGACATATTCATCAAATTTATGACAAAAAGGTACATTGTCTTAATTAAATTACCTCGTTATTAACACCTTTGAAGTCATGTCCACTGTAATTGATTATAATGACATGATTAACCTGGGGGCAATCAACAGGTGTCATATATGTAATTTAACTTCCGGATAAGAAATCGATGAAACAAAAGGCAATTTTACCAAAACGGCACAAGGGTTTTTTGGAAAAAGGCGTCAGGGCAAAAGGGCGTGGTTGAGGGTACCCAGGGCGCGGCGCCCTTCTATTTTGGGCTAACGAGACCACTGACATGTGACCTTATCAAAAGAATTCAAAGTTTAAGCTTTTTGGATACAGAACTTATGCTTTTGTTTATACATTTTGTTGAAATATATTGAATATTTTATTGCTAGTATAAACTGTAATGTATAAAAAACATGAAGGTACTTTATACAAACTTTTGAAGTCTTTAATCAAATTGACAATCTTTTCTGAAGTAAGCAAGACAAATTACAAATGTGTCATGCTCACAGTGAGCTTTTAAATTGACATACAGGCACATAGATATAATAGATATAACATTAAAATAAAAGCTAAAACATACAGACACGACACATAAAAGTACATACCATATAAGGGCTATTCCATTAAAATATATGTGGGAGGGTAGGAAGGGACTTTCAAAATATCCCTACAACCAAGAACCATTTTTTAGATAATTTGGCATAATGGTAATAGACGCATATTGAAAAAAGACCCATGACCACATTCAATAATTAAACTTCCCTTCCTACCCTCCCACATACATTTTAATGGAATAGCCCTAACAAACGAAGAAAGAAAAAGGAAAAATGCTCTGGGCAGCACATTTAACACTTAGAAGGAGCTAGAAAATCATGATGATGTGAATAAGACATGAATTATAAATTAAACAAAACAAAATATTGAAACGGTCTAATCACTATCATGCTTGGCTGAATTCATAAGTTTATATATATAAAAGAACAATCTTTTCTTTTCTGATTAGAAATTAGATTTTAAAATTTATTAAATGAAGAGCAATTTATTTTTCAGTTTGTTAACCTTGCTGCTGATTTCTTGAACTTCATTAATGTGTATTTTGTAACTACAACTGACTCAGAACTACAGAAAACACTGAAGTGAGTATGATGGAAAGGAATTAAATAGGTTGTGTGGTAAATGTTAATAAAACATTGATGCCAATGTACATTTTTGATCAATAGACAGGACCTGTGTCAATACCATCTGTCATTTTCTAAATCACTTTTAGTCAAGAAATGTTGTGACTAAATTCATCAAAGACCATAAGACATGAACAACAATAACAAAAAACAACTTACAAGGCTCCTGACTTTTTACAAGCACTTTAATATATGGAAAGGTGAAACTAGTTTTTGGTGTACTTGTCCTTCACAATTTAATCTCAATCATTGAAATGAAAAACAGTCAGATTTTAAATATTCCATTTGCACAGATAATGTTTATCTTATTGCAAACTTATTTGTAAAACAAAGGAATTAGAAAGTTCACTTATTCCAGATACCATGAAAAAATAAGCTCAGTCTGTTGAATAAAATGCTAATCATTCCATAGGATTAGTTGTTAGGAGTTGATGAGGCCTCACTGGCTGAGCGGTTTAAGTAGGTCAACAACTGTATCAATAGCCTGTCCACACTGAGGTGTTGAATTCGAATCCAGCAGGTTAGAAAAAATTTAGAACTTTTATCGCCCTTGAGAGTTAAATAGTTAAGACAATCAGCTGTATATAACAGTAAGACAAATAGTTTAGGGAAAAACTTGTGATATAAAAGAGAATATTGAAAATTTATGAATGGAATAAATTCAGATATACTTGATATATTTTTATTATTTTAACAGGAACTGTTTGAATGAAGACCATATGAGCAACTTATCAACTGTTATTAAAGAACTGGATAAAGAGACCATGAAAGTGGGAGCAGGTATGTTTTCTGGGCCAGCAGTTATTAGTAGAAAGTGATCCTAAAAAAATAGCATCTGTGTTTTAAGTGATTATATATATATGTAAATTTCTCTAATTCTTTGGCAATTTAACCCTTTTCAGACCCATTGTATTGAAAGATTTAATTAATTTGTGGTTGCTGGTGATCTCATTAGATGATTGGATGAATTAAAGGGTCGTAACCTTTATCAGCTCGCTGGATGAATCAAAATGTGCTGACGGGTGTTAATGAAATTGACAACTTTGTGGAATGCGGAAGGCACTCTAAGGGGATTTTTGTTTTATCAAAAATGGAAATTTATTGATAATCATTAGAGAATAAGATTCTTACATAGTTACTCATGGATTATTGGATTTATCCCATCTCCATTGTTTAATTATCAATTTTAAAGTCCTCGCCAGGGCTGGGACTTTAATATTAATATTTTATATTTTAACTATCTTGATTGGATAGATCTGATAATTCTCTAGTACCAATGTAAGAATCTATATATCTATGCATAAAACAAAAAATGTATTTGTCTTGTTATATTTTTTAATGCCCATCCTTTCATTAGAATGAGAATTTTGTTCTAAGATCTAACAAAATTTTCATATCCTATTATGAGTTGTATTTTATGTGACTACCATTTTCTTTTCCAATTGTTTTATCTATTGACATGCCTTTAAATAACTGTCAAAATAGTTATGTTTGTCAAGGAAACATAATTGGTGTATTATATTTCTTACATGTATATCATTTCAGATAAGACTTTCGAGAATTTATCTGTTTCTTTAGCCAGACTGAACCACAGTCTTATAGCCACTGGGTGTCTTAGTGAGAGATTGCAGGTAAGGAAGGATTTTAGTAAACATTATGTTTTTTTTTTAATTTATTGAATTCAGTACTTCTACCATTGTATATTGTGTTTTTCATATTTTGATTTTGACAGTATACATTTATTGTTCTGGATTTATGCTGTGGGCATGTATCCTAGTTTTAATTAGATCATTGAAACAAGTATTTCAAGAATTTGATTCCAAGTTTTTCATAGTTTTGTAGATTACAACTTCTTCAATTGTTTCATCATAAGTGGAAAATATAAAGTATAAAAGTAAAAGCAACTAGAAATTAAGCTTTTTATTTTTTATTTTCATTTTAGTATATACCACTTTTGATTTTGTATTTATTTATTTAGCTAGTTGTTATTTGTAGAATAAGTCAGGAATCTGATGTTCAGTAGTTGTCGTTTATTGATGTGGTTCATAAGTGTTTCTCGTTTCTCGTTTTTATATAGATTAGACCGTTGGTTTTCCCGTTTGAATGGTTTAACACTAGTAATTTTTGGGGCCCTTTATAGCTTACTGTTCGGTGTGAGCCTAGGCTCCGTGTTGAAGACCGTACTTTGACCTATAATGGTTTACATTTATAAATTTTGACTTGGATGGAGAGTTGTCTCATTGGCACTCATACCACATCTTCTTATATCTATATATATTATATGCATGTTCAGGCCTGCTCAGTTGTGTTTCATTTGCTTGATTTGAATTTGTAAGAATTTATCAGATTTGAACTTAAATAATTTCTTGTTTTGTAGGATGTCCTATTGGAACAATTGAATGTTAGTCCCAGTGCAGTGGACCCTTGGCCATTGACAGTCCACCCAAGAACACTTAGTGTCTTAGCAGAGGTCATACTCTTAAAACAACAAAAAGAAAGAGAATCAAAGACATTGAAAAGTCAGAGTGAGGCTGCTGTTATCACTATTTGGGTCAGGTTCATGACAACTTTGAAGAGTGCCATAATCAATTTTGATAATGTCACAGAGACATGTGAAGGTAATTGATATAGTTAGTTGTGTCACTATTAGCTTGTGATATTTGTTTACTGTTGGTCTATAATTCTTTTTGAAAAGATGAAGCAACCAAATGAAATAATGTTGAATCTCAAGTTCTTAATAGGAGTGTCCTGTATTCAAGTAATATGCTGACCAATCAAAATAAAGACTACTTTAATATTTCTTCAAAGCAATATGTGATCCACTTGGTAGTTATCAATTTTTTAGAACTAAAAAAAAATCCCAATTAGATTTAAAAATATTTGAAATTTAAGGAGATAAATGTTGAATCCTTCTAATTCATGGGGTACTAATTTTCATGGATGAATTCAAATGTTCAATTTCCTGTAGGGTTGTGTGCAGAATTTTTTGAAAAATGCAAAATCAACGAAAATACATTTTTTTTTGGACCAAGGAAAATAGATGAATTCACAGTATTTGATTTATATTTCAGATGTAAATGTAGAGCACATACAGTTGCTGATCTTCCTGTTCCACAGTCTGCCATTGATGCAGAAGAAGTCCCTGTTATTACAACTGGCACAGAATATCATAGCTATCTCTGAACTGGAATCTAGGTTTGTATATTAACCAGAACTAGTTATCAGGCCATTGTTTCATCATGATATGAGACCTCTTGAATTGTTTCCTTACAGAAAAAATTAAATCATGTGTTGACCAATTCTGGAATAATGTTGCATCATAGGACTGTCACTGTTCAGACAATCTGATTGGTCAAAACATCATTTGATAATTTGATTGGTCCAAACATCATTTGACAGTCTGATTGGTCTAATTATCATTTATGAAGATACTGAAACAATGCAACTTAATTTATGAGGTCAGAAGTTTTGATTTTTCTTGAAGCTTATTATTAATTCTGTTTGAATTTTAAGAAAAATTCCAGTATTTGAAGATAACAATGGTTGCAAGAATCTCTGTTTTTAATGTGTTTCCTAAAAATAGAAACAGAAATTGTTGTTATACATCTTAGAAAATGAAAGGATATGGAGTAAATGTACATGGGACAAAATTGCACACAATACATAGAAAACATAGAAAATTATCAATGAACAGGGCTTTTATTCCTGTTCTTCATCTTGACAGTTGATGTAGGGTCTTCAACAATGAACAAATCATTCATACCCTACAACAAGGTCAAGACGGCCCCTAGCGTCGACTTAAGCGGTACTATTGATAAAAATAAAGTAATTTTGAAAGACATCGATCGCCGCTAAAATATGCCTTGAAGTTACACATGTCGGGAGCGGTCAATGAATTACATTATTTATAATTACGGCGAGGTTTTTGAACATATATATACATCTTAACATTTTTTAACATGTAGAATTCAGTTATGATATTGTAATGAATTAATGGAGAACTGGATAACATGTCAACAAGACATCAATCAAACAACACGAAAAAGAAGAAAATAAAAAGTCAACATATGTAAATTGTTAATTTTCCTCGTAATGATTTTTTATGCACCTTTTTTTTTATTGGAAAATTACTTTTGAATATAGCTATCAGAATACCTTGTAATGTAGATTCATTATTATTCATGGGATACCAATTTTCGTGGATTTCATGGACATAGGTGAACCACGAATTTAAATGTTCAACGAAGAACACATTTTCTAAGGCTTGTATGCAGACTTGTTATAAAACCATGAAAATACAATTTCATCTTAATTCACAAAAATTGGTTCCTCATGAAAATAAATGAATCCAGCGTATACTGCTGTTGATCTATGAGGTTTCACTTTGACATTGTCAATTTTAGAAAACTTGAGAAGATGGTACCATTGCTTCTGTCCAGACTGGTACTGATATTTGAGTATTTACTTCATTATTTCTACGACCCACCAGATGAACTTATGGAACAGGTAATTATAATGGAAATAAGTGGCAGACAATTTCATGGAAAAAATCTGTGGAAATTAAATGAATTTCTGTAAATATTCTATAAAATTTGTAAATTACAATAAAGGAAGGAAAACACTGTATTAGGTTTTAATAATGATTTGATATCTTTTTGAAACATTAATTTTTACTCTGCATTTATAGAATGATTGATAAATTGTTCAAAATTTCTAATTTCACATTCCATAATTCAACAGGTTAATTTGCTAAATCAGTTTCTCTAAAGAAAAAAGAATTAAAAATGACTTATATTTTCCATCTTGAATAAATGCCTATAATACATAGGAAGAGTTCTCCTTCAATATTTTTATAAAAAAGTTTTTAATTATTTAACAGTGTAATTCAAAATTATTCTTTTTCAGGTCAGGTGGAACTTGTTTACAGTTCATACAATGAAACAGGAAGGCGACAAGCCTCTTGCATCTCTTTACTTTGCCTGGGATGATATAGAGAAGAGATATCGCAAAAATCTCACTGCACAGGAGGCAAATGAAGGTAAACTTTGGTAAAAGTCGTGTTAATTGATGAGAGAATGTAAAAGTCATGTTAATTGATGAGAGAATGTAAAAGTCCAATATTGTAAACAAAGAAATGATGAAAATCATGGGTGATTAAGTAGCTGTTTTGGGAAGTTTGCTATAGCAATACTTTCCTAAGGCGTCGACCTCTAACTTCCGGTGACAGACTATCGCAAATGTTCTGCTCCAAGATAATGTAGTACTAGTGTTTGAATACTGATTCTAGGAAGATGCTTTTAAATTTTGAGTCCTTTTGAAAAGATTACAGCTTGAATAAAAAGGAATGAATGTTCACCGACAATTCAGGTGAATTTAACTTCATTTTGAAAATGATTATTACAAACACTACTTATGGATTTTCCATGTGCTGAAGAGAAAATCAAAAGAAATCTCGCGAGACATCGTTTCATTCATGAATATTTCATGAATGAACATTTTCCGCAATTTTTACTATATACGATATTTACAAATGTTTAGTATTAAATATAAAGTAAAAGCCGAGTGTATCGAAAGAATCCCGTATGACTGACATTACTGAATGCAACATACTTTTAACATGTTTATATTTTGACCAAGCCGTCGGATAATTGACAAGTGATAAAAGTTTGATTGAATAATGATAAATCACCTGGATCTGATGGTTTTCAACTGAATTTTTAAGTTTTTTGGAGAGATTTAAAGTCATTTGTTGTAAAAGCATTAAACTATGGATATATTATTGGTGAATTATCAGTTACTCAAAACAAGGGATTATAACATGTCTGCCAAAAGATAATAAACCAAGACAATTTCTTAAAATTGGCGACCTATATCATTATTAAATACTGTTTACAAAATTGGTTCAGGAGTTATAGCTAGTAGATTTAAAAAGTGTTATGCAAACTAATTGATCTTGACCAGACTGGTTTTATTAGTGGGCGTTATATTGGGGATAATATCAGATTAATCTATGACATTTTACAATTTACTGAAGAAAATGGCATACCTGGTTTATTACTTTTGATTGACTTTGAAAAGCTCTTGATACTATTTCTTGGGATTTTCTTTATAGTGTTTTAGAATTTTTAATTTTGGAGAATACATTATAAACTGGGTTAAAGTGTTCTACAAAAATATTTCATCTGCTGTTAATCAAGGAGGTAACCTTTCAGATTTTTAAGGTAGGACGTGGTTGCCGTCAAGGTGATCCTTTATCACCTTATCTATTTATACTGTGTGCAGAAATTTTAGCAACCAGAATTCGGGAAATAAAAAATTTGTGGAATAAATGTGACGAGTAGAACATAAGTTATCACAGTTTGCCGATGATACATTATTAATTTTAGACGGAAGTGAACAGTCTCTTAATGAAGCATTAATTGAATTAGATAGGTATGCTAAACTTTCTGGGCTTAATATCAATTTCACAAAACGCAAGTAGTTTGGATTGGGAACAAAAATATAGTAATGATGTTTTATGTCCTGAAAGAAAATTATCCTGGGTAAAACAGATTTTACTTTACTGGGAATATTTAGATAAAATTGTTGATATAAATTATGAGCAGAGACTTCTGGTCATAAAGAAATTAATTAAAACTTGGTCTAGAAGAAATCTTACTGTTATTGGTAAAATAACTGTGGTAAAACTTTAATTCTACCTGTCTTAAATCATTTAATAATCTCATTACCAAATCCTAGTGATGCGATTATAAAAAAGATTAATGAAATTTGTTACACCTTTATTTGGGATTCACCTGTGCACAGGATAAAGAAAGAAATATTACAAAAAAAATATTGTGAGGGAGGTTTAAAAATGATCAATCTTAACCTATTTATCATAGCTTTGAAGTCAACATGGGTTAGAAAACTTTTTCGTTCAGAATGTAAATGGAAAATGTATTTTGTCAACAGTAAATAGAGATAGACTATTCAAATGTGGAAACGGATATTTATCCCAAATTAAAAGTAATGTAAAAAACAAATTTTGGAAGGATGTTATTGATGCATGGGATATGATTATTACTAAAGAAGAAACCCATACATGGGATCATTTTTTGTCAAGTTCATTGTGGTTTAATAGATGTATAAAAATTGGTAATAAACCAGCTTTTTATGTAGAATGGTTTAACAAAGGTATTTGTTCCATAAATGACATTATGTCTGAAACTGGAAAATTTCTATCCATTGCCCAGTTAAAGGAAAATTTTGATATTGAAGAAAATGCTATGAAATATAACAGTATTATTTCTGCTGTTAAAAAAGCAGCAAAAATTTATGCTGTTGATGATTATAAGTTATTGACTCCATTTATTCCATCATTTTTGAAAATTCTGTTGAGAAGCTCAAGGGGAACAAAAGATATGTATTCAATACTAATCAAGAATAATATTATATCAAATGGGCAAAGAAAATGGGATGAAATTATAATTTGTGAAAAAGGGGAATGGAAAGAAATTTTTAGACTACCTTTTGTAGTGACAAATAATACCAAATTGCAATGGTTACAGTATAGAATCAATCAGCGTATTTTAGGAACAAACAAATTATTGTATAAAATAA
Organism: Mytilus coruscus; assembly: GCA_017311375.1. Lineage (NCBI taxonomy): Eukaryota > Metazoa > Mollusca > Bivalvia > Mytilida > Mytilidae > Mytilus > Mytilus coruscus. The sequence continues at coordinate 105,905,575 of CM029596.1, read as the reverse complement.
AAATAATGGATAACCCAAATTGTACATTTTGTCAAAAAGAAGATGAAACAATTGAACACTTGTTTTGGAATTGTGAGATTGTACAAATATTTTTAAATGAAACTAAACATTGGTTTCTTTCAAATGATATAAGTATTCCCTTTACTATTCAAAATTGTATTTTTGGAGATATCTCAAAAGCTTTTAGTAGAAATGTGACCAACCTGATTTTTCTGCATATCAGACATTATATTTTTAGTTGTAAATACTTTAAGAGAAGACTTACATTATTTGGATTGCAAAAGAAAATACAGGATCTTTACTGTATTGAGAAACACATTGCTGTTAAAACAAGAAACTGGAAATTTTCGATGAAATGTGGAATACTTTCACTATATTATTTGACAGTTAAATAAATAAATGTACAAACATATAGAAGCAAACTTTTATGTTTAAATTTGACAGAAATAGGATAGGATGTTAAATTAAAATTCATCTAGGCAAACTTTTTCAATTTTTTCTCAGTTTATATCAGTTCTCTTCAATATCTGGTCTATAATGCAGAACTCACTATGAGTTTTGTATCTATTCTTTTTTTTTTTCTACTTCAAACATATTTTTATATATATATATAAATATATATATATCTGTATGTTTTGTTATTAAAAGTATAGTTAATTTTAAGCTATTTAAATTGTTAAGGAACATCCAAATTGTTATTTCTGTTATGGTATATATTTTTATTTTATTATGTCATTATAATGTGTAAATTACTAACAAATACTAATATCTGCATATATATGTTATTTATTAATGTTAACGAGGCCGGGATAAGGTACCGTATTCGATGTAATCAACTAACAAATGTACAGATTTCAATAAAATATGATTAAAAAAAAAAAAAAAAAAAAAAAAAAACTTTTTCAGACAGGATAATTATTTCATAGGCGCTATAGCGCATTAGTTTAGGAACAAATTATAATCAAAGAGACACCTTGATTAGGCGGTCGTTGTCTTTATGTAACAATATTTCTATGTAGACGACGCTTCTGCTGATGGAGACTTGACGTTGCATAATCCTTTTCGCGACGTCATTAAATTATCTTTTCCGTCGGCAACACCCTTTCAACGGCTGATATATAAAAGGGAGTTCGGTAACCATATGAAAATTATATATCAATAGAAAGGAAAATTCTATCATAAAACATTTAATTTTTATAGAAAAATCGAGGAATGGCTTTAACTGCAGATTAGATTAAGCTTGAAATTTCTCATTTTGGCGTAAATTTGACGTTATGTCTATGTGCTTTATGGTGTTTTCTAACATTTTCAAATGACTGTAACTTTGAAAGTAGATCGGTTACCCACTTAAATTTTTCGATTTTCTTTGTATTTTAAAAGTTCTAAGTGTATACAATTTTTAAAAATTGCTGGACAAACCATTTACGTACCTGTTACCTTAAGTGAATAAATGTTTATAATTTCATTCCATTTTTAACAAGTGTAATTTCCTAATGCATATTGCCAGTGATTAAAACTAATTTAGTTAATTGTTTCCTTGTACATATGTATCTATAATGATACATTAAAGAAAATTGCCTCAGCAGATGTCAAATTAACTTGTCACTTTTACAGGAACATTAAGTTTAAAATGTTTCCATTTGTGAACATTTCTTTTATCTTTACTATGAAATATGTTTCATTGTTAACTTATGTCCAAGTTTCCATCTTTAATACTTAGAGGGCTTTGATAAGGGTTGGATATATAACTGATTGTTTGGACAAGAATTAGGACTCATAAAGTGCTAATTAGAGAATGCCAAGTTCTTGCATTACGTCTCATAAAGTTCTTATTAGAGAATGCTGTTCTTGCATTAGGCCTCATAAAGTAATTATTAGAAAATGCTAAGTTCTTGCATTACTCCTATTTTTCTAATAAATATCAGGCATTTGTAATGTGAACTTATTTTTTTCTGTTGATACTGATTTTCATAGATTGAGATAAAATGTATTTTCACTGATATTTGTCTTTGTGCTATAAACATTCTGTATTCAAGCTTATAGGGAGTTTGTATTTGTTGAATATTTAAATTTTTGGTTCACCTATGGCCATGAATGTAATATACATGTATTGACCAGCAAAGCATGCTAATGATTTTTTTTGTAATACATGTAGTATGAATATAAAGCAAAAACATTTTATGGCCCACCAATGGGCATTATGTTTTTCGGTCTGTGCGTCCGTTCGTTGGTCCATTCTTCCGTCCGTCTGTCCCGCTTCAGGTTAAAGTTTTTGGTCAAGGTAGTTTTTGATGAAGTTGAAGTCCAATCAACTTGAAACTTAGTACACATGTTCCCTATGATATGATCTTTCTAATTTTAATGCCAACTTAGAGTTTTGACCCCAATTTCACGGTCCACTGAACATAGAAAATGATATTGCGAGTGGGCAGGATAAAAATATTGGTCAAGGTAGTTTTTGATGAAGTTGAAGTCCAATCAACTTGAAACTTAGTACACATGTTCCTTGTGATATGATCTTTCTAATTTTAATGCCAAATTAGAGTTTTGATCCCAATTTCACGGTCCACTGAACATAGAAAATGATAGTGTGAGTGGGGCATCTGTGTACTATGGACACATTCTTGTTTTTTAAATATTTCAAAATCAAAATTTTATTCAGAAGAATAGCTGAAAATCATCAGATACTAAAACTCTATTCTATATATAACCTAAAACATTCATACTAAATGTATTGAAGTATCTAAGTGATTGAATGGTTGTTAAAAACAAGAATGTTACATACATTATATTGCAAATAGTTCATTAACACAGTTGACAAAATTACAATTTATGGACCATTTGGTTCATAAACTTTCATATGGCCCTCAGTGCCATAATTGTTTGTTAAATATCTATTGGCCCTAATGAAATAAATACAGAGAAATAAAAGTTGGAAAAAAAAAAAAAAAAAAAAAAAGTTTGATTGAACAATTATTCACTGGTGACAGAAATACTCGATAATCATATGGCTTATGTCACACGCCAAGGATGAGTAAAGGTAAATACCGGCTATGATAGAAGTGTGCATGTTTTTGTCAAAACATCGATCAGAAGGTTTTGATGCCAAAAACATTTGAAAACTATTTAAATACTAGCTATTTCACATTCCAATGTGAATTTAAGGACTTTCACTCGTCCAGCATGCTCAGTCACGTGGATCAAACTGACAGCTGAAAAACATTGACTCAACGACAGTTCGTACATATCACAGCCCATGTCCTCAGTGTTACGATTAACAATAACATTTGTACACAAATCGTTACAAGGATAAGGCAGACAAGTCAGCTTCTACTTAGAATAACTCAGTGTATCAAGACAAGTGCTGTAGCAACATGATTAAATAAAATCTGTCCATATAATAGCAAAATGACTTTCTTACTCTTAGTGCTAGTCCAAATAATTATGACGAACCAAAATCTCAAATGTTATTGCCTCAATGCTAAAGTTCACAGCATCAACTTTAAAATGTGTTACAGGGTTATAAGCACCTCTATGAATCTAGTGTTTATAAACTTTTATTCCTTTCGTCATACTGCTATTGTTATGTCCCCACCGTATTAAGTTTTACCCTTTTTCTTCTGTTAGTATGTACGTCCCTTACTTGTACATACGTCCGTACATCCAAAATTAGTTTCTGTTCTCTAACTTTAGTTTTCCTAAACCAAATTGTATGAAACTTATACATAATACTTATTTCCACAAAACACAGGTCAAGTTGAATTTTGGTGGCGTCGATTTTACAATTCTAGAGTTATGCTCCTTAACAAATGGAAAAGTTGCTTGAATTTTTGTTTACGATCTCTAACTTTAGTTTGTCTCAACCAAATGTTATGAAACATATACACAAAGCTCATTATCACAAAACACTGTTTAGATTTGAGTTTTGATGGCGTCAGTTTTACTGTTCTAGAGTTATGCCCCTTTACAAATTTAAAAATTGTGATTGTTGTCGAGCCTTCGACTTTTGTCGAAAAAGCGAGACATAGCGATCCTACATATTGTCAGCGGCGTCCACAAATATTCACTCTGTGGTTAAAGTTTTTGAAATTTTAATAACTTTCTTAACTATCCTGGATTTCTACCAAACTTGGACAGAAGCTTGTTTATGATCATACGATAGTATCCAGAAGTAAATTTTGTAAAAAAAAAATCCATTTTTTCAGTATTTTACTTATAAATGGACTTAATTTTTCTGCCAGGAAACATTACATTCACCATGTTCACTCTGTGGCTAAAGTTTTTAAAATTTAATAACTTTCTTAAACTATCCCGGATTTGTACCAAACTTGGACAGAAGCTTGTTTATGATCAAAAGCTAGTATCTAGAAGGAAATTTAGTTAAAATTTTGTTCTTGTTTTTCCGTATTTTACTTATTAATGGACTTAGCTTTTTTTCCAGTTAACATTACATGCAGTCTGCAGTTAAATTTTTTAAAACATTTATTAGATTCATAAACTATCCTGGATTTTTACCAAACTTGGACAGAAATTCTACCAATCAAAAGATAGTATAGAGAGGAATATTTTTATTAACTTTTTCCTTATTTTTGTTGAGCCTCGATTAACAGCAAAAGTAGGTGAGACACCGGGTTCATGAACACTTACAAATATTTTTCAATTCCGTACTCTAACTTTAGTGTGTCTCAACCAAATGTTACGAAACTTATACACAATACTTTTAACCACAAAACCAAGATCAAGTTTGAATTTTGTGCCGTCATTTTACTGTTGTGGTTAGGGTTATGCCCAGTTACAAATGGGAAAAATACTATAAAATCACAGGCCCTAGATATGGCATGGGCACATAAAGAAATTTAACAGAGCTTATTGTATATTTGATTATTTTAGAACAACAGTTTAAGGTTTCAATAGAAAATATCAAAATTTAAATGACAAACAATGAAAAATTTTTTTGATAATCGCTGAAAAGAAAATGGTTTGGTTAATAACATCAAAGCTGTGATTAAATACATATTTGAAATAATACACATTTATAACCTATTTGAAATAATACACATCTACAGTTGCAAACTTCCCAGAGGTGCTATCCAGCACTTTGATTCATATTGTTTTAAAACTTTACATAAAATGAAGTCTTTATCAAAAGTTCAAATTTGGGTGAATTTTATTTGCCAAATATGGCCCCTGAAAATGTAGCATTCTGTCCTGTTGCATGTGATGTTCTGTGTATTTATATTTGTTTTTACTTTCAGTTCTGAAGCCAAGATTTTATAACATAGGACCAATAGAAATTAGAAGTCAAGATGCACCCAAAGTAGATGGTTTGGTATGTTATTTAGTTTTATTGTCTTGCCTTAGTGGTATGCTAACTTCCTGTGGTTGTGGCATAAATTATTGGTTTAAATCTTTATATTTTATAAGGTAGAAGACTTGGAGAATGGTGATTAAATGAGAACGAGTTAATAAGTCTTTTGGAAGTAACAGTGATTTATTTTTTTTGTGTTTATTTGTTGCAATGAAATACCACAATTTCCCAATTTTACAAAATCCCATATCTCACTTGTAAACAAAATCCTGTAGTTTCACTCCTCTGAAGTCATAAATCAAGAGGTGTTGTGAAAACGAAGTGAAATCATGTAGATAAATATATAATTCCTTGCATTTCATACTTCATTGATGTCAAAAGTGCATTAAAAAGAATAAATATTCTAAGAATTCAAATATCCTCAACTCATGATCGAACAACACTGACTATTCTCTTAAGTATAGCAATAATACTATATGAATAATTTACAATATTTTATTAATGATCTTGTACAATTTCAGGCATGTAGTTTCCTGTTGGCGACATCTGACTGCATGAGTTACAACTTACTTTATGATGCCTGCATCTCTCTTTTAATGGTTGGCAGCAAAGTTGACAAGACAAAGACAAAATTGACACTACTGGTCAGTAGATATTGTTAATTGAATTTAGTGCAGCTTAAACTATTCATTTTTTATGAAAATAAGGAGATGTGGTATGAACTCCAATGAGACAACTATCCACCAAAGTTCAAATGAAGTGGATGTAAACAATTATAGGCAACTGTACAGCCTTCAACAATGAGAAGAACCCATACCGTATAGTCGGCTATAAAAGGCCCCGACATGAAAAATATGAAACAATTCAATTGAGAAAACTGACGGCCTAATTTATAACAAAACAATTCACGAAAAACAAATATGACAGACATGAACCAAAGACAACCACTGAACTACAGGCTCCAAACTTTGGACTTGCACATGAAGAATGTGGCAGGGTTAAACATGTTTGTGAGTGCTCAACCCTCCCCTAACCTGGGACATCACAACATTATGTCTTCTTTTCTTAGAAGTGAAGTAATTGGTTTCAAAGTATTTAAGAAACTGAAGATTTTAGAATTGAAAAATAATAATGTAACAGGAGAAAGTTTGTTTCATCTTTTTAATTGATTTGAATTGGTGTATTGTAAATTCAGAAATTATTGTGTGCATTTATTATTGTGATTTTTGAAAAACAAAAATGGGATATTAATTATTGCAATTTCAATAAAAGCTGAATACAGATAAATGTATCCGATATCAGAATGTGAGTTTTTATTATTGGATATTCACCCAGTTGCATTATTTCCATTAATAAAAATGTCTCAATAATTTCTGAACTTACAGTATTTAGTTGTCGTTTGTTGATGTGGTTCATAAGTGTTTCTCGTTCTCGTTTTATATAGATTAGACCGTTGGTTTTCCCGTTTGAATGGTTTTACACTAGTAATTTTGGGGCCCTTTATAGCTTACTGTTCGGTGTGAGCCTAGGCTCGTGTTGAAGACCGTACTTTGACCTATAATGGTTTACATTTATAAATTTTGACTTGGATGGAGAGTTGTCTCATTGGCACTCATACCACATCTTCTTATATCTATTATAATAGTTAAATGCTGAATAAAATTTATTTTGTTTGGTTTTCAGGACTCTGTGTCAAGACATAGTCATTTCTTGATTACATGGAGACTGCTTTCCTGTTTGCCTCCCTCCATACAGTATCTTAGGCTTCTAGAAACTGGAACCCTACAAATGAGCAATGGACATGTGTTACATACACTTAGATGGACACCTAGATGTGGACAGAAAGTTTTTATAAGCTGGATAAAGGTATGTCGTTTTATGTAACTGGATATGGGTAATTTTATTTTAAGATACATAATTTCATTTTTGCTCATTCGAAGTTGAGTTAGCTGACTCACTTTATGAAAATTGACATGAAAATTGATATAGCTTTTTACATTATTGTTGTATTAAGTATTTGATTTTTTGAAAGTTTATGATTCTCCATCAAATATGTGGGGAAACCATGTTTTGCTCTGTCATATGTCAGCGAATAAAGTTGAGGATTGAAACAACAATTAAAGGAATTATTGCTGTGTTTGTACATTTTTTAATCTTTTTTGAATTTTTGGTATCAATTGCAAACAATATTTGTGTATCATACCATAGCAAAATATTGACTTTGCAATTTCTTCATATGGGGAAATCTGTCAAGGTAAAATCTATAATTTTCATAGAAATTAATCTAATCTTCATACCACATTTTATTCATTTCTTGTTTTTATAGATCAGATTGTATATTTTAGTATTCCACAAAGTAAACATGGACTTTCCACATGAGAAATTTGTCTGTAAAATCTTTCACAGTTTGAATTGGAATGAAACAAAACTTATCGAATTAACACGTTCTTTACCTGATGTGCTAAAATAAACACTACACACATGTAAACAAATTGTTAATGTTTTCAGGACTGTCTGGTCAAACAAGGACTAACAACACAACAGTCTGATGCACTGTTAACAGCTGTTAACAAACTGGCAAACACGGTTAACTTTGATATTCGTTTGGCCATGAACTTCATACAAGACCAGGTAAGGCTGAACTCATATGTTCATAAACTGATATTAAAATAAGCATATGTGGTATGATTGCCAATGAGACAACTCTCCATCAGAGACCAGAAGTTAACTACAGGACACCATACAAAAAATGTCTTTCTGTAAAATTATATCAAACTGTTGTGATTTTGTGATTACTTGCATCATAGACAAGTAAGGCAAAAAAAAAAAAACTTTTATTAAAATATTGTTAACATATTCCTTTTCTAAGTGCTTTTATTTATTTGTTGAGAAATTATGTCACATTTATAGAATGTTTTGCACACAACAGCAATAAATAGTGGTATATTTTATCTGTAGCTTTGAACTTAGAAGATGAATGATATTTTGTAGAATGATTTTTAACAAAAAATTCAAAAAAACTTTGAAGAGGAAAATTTTTATTTTTACACCCTTTTTCAAAAACATCAGCACAAACAATTCAAGGTTGTAATATCATTGTGTTGAGGCTGTATGTTTTATGTCTCGTTTCAGATTGCAGTATTACCATTCGTAGAAAACACTGAGGTGTTACCTGTGTCAGAATTACCCAGTTTGTTTTCTTGCCTCATGTTAGACTGTGTCATAGCTAAAATACAGGTCTCATTGGATGAAACTTTTGCAAAAGCAATGGTAAGTATGGTTTAATAGCCAGTTCTCGGAAGAAATTTTCACAAAAACAGTTATTGGTTTTCTTACAATATATTGATGTTGACTAGTATCATAAAAATTTTCACATTTAAGGAGTACAGTTAAAATCATGATAAAATATTTTGTAGACTTGAATTTTCTTTGTTGAATTGTGTAAATTTTCACATAATTGTTGACAGGGCAGTATGCCTAAGTCTTAAATTTTCATACTTTTAAACTAATTTAAAACTCTACTGGCAGTTCACAAAATTATTTACTTTTTTTAATTCCAGGATGATATTGATCCAAATAAAACTATGGAAATTGCTCAGGATTTAATACCAGCTACATTACTACTTCTTGAGGCTTATGGTGTCTTTGCTAGGTAAATCTAGTGTATTTTGATGTTAGTAAAGTTATCAATTTCAGAACATAATAAATGTTTGTTATATTTTTATGAGCACCAGATGTATATTTTTGGTCTAAAGTAGGATTACTTTAACTTTTTTTTTACAGCAGAAACCATATTTATTCCTCGATAAGTCAAAGTCGAAGGGCTCTGCATAACTATTCTACTGCCCAACGATTTACCCGAGTTCCACCAAAGCAGTTATGGCTTTACATAGTTGTTACTTAAATGCTTGTATGAAAATTTGTAAACTCTGGAATGGTTTTGTATGTAATAATCTATGTACTTAAATGATCATGATTTCACTCCATGAAAAATATAAGTTTTCTCTCAATTTACTTTGTGATGTACATGCAGCAAATTTGGAAAGTCATATTAAGAAAATTGGAGCTGAAGAATTCCCTTTTCAGAATTTGAAGGATTGTGGGTAATTTCATTGTGTGTGTACCCCGAAATGAAAATAATGTTGAATTCTGATTTTTTTTTTTTTTTACCAGTCAAAACAATTTTGGTGTACGTTTTATTAAATATTTCTCAGAATTCATTAGATTTTGAAAGTTTGAAATGATAAGAATTTAATTTTTACAATGTCGTACATTTGCTTTACACCAGATCCTGTATTTTGGGAAAACTGCACTGTGAAGAGGATGGAGAACTTCAAGTAACAAATAAACAACAGAAGGCCTATGGTATAGTGATGAGTATTGGATCAACAAATCATTCCACAACAATGTTACTGGCTAGGGAAATCATGGCTACTTTACCCAGGAAACTGTCACAGGCCATTGATAAATGGACTACATCTACAAAAGTTGTCTTCCCTGGAAATGCATCATGGGTAAATAAATGCATTTTATTTAGTAAAATTTTACATTGAACTTTGTGAAACCTAATAGCCTAATATGAATTTTGACTTATTCTTTAAGTGTTTAAAGGATAAAAGAAATTTGAAAATGGATACCAAATGACTATGAAAGGGAAATTTTATAGTCCTAAATTTGTTTCGTAAGTCATGAAAAATGTAAATCGATGTTAAGTAAAAAAGTTATTTATTTCTTCGGAATGTATATATACATGTAGGTCAACTATTTCTTCGCAATGTCTATACACTTGTAGGTCAACTATTTCTTCGGAATGTATATATACATGTAGGTCAAATATTTCTTCTGAGTGTATATGTACATGTAGGTCAACTATTTCTTCGGAATGTATATGTACATGTAGGTCAACTTTTTCTTCTGAATGTATATGTACATGTAGGTCAACTTTTTCTTCTGAATGTTTATGTACATGTAGGTCAACTATTTCTTCTGAATGTATATGTACATGTAGGTCAAATATTTTTTTTCAACCTTTCTATGTTCCTATTTATAGAAGGGAGATTACAGTAATGATTTGATACCAGCTGAGAGCTACATAGAAGCCATACTTAGTTCACACATAGAGACTATGTCAGTAGAGGCTACCTTCAGTGTGGACATGTCAATTAGACATATGCTTTCTTCACTCGTCAAGTTTGCATCAGATTTAACTACGTAAGTAAAGATGTTTATAGTTAATTGGGGTTGTCCAAAGTATTTGCCAAGGCATTTAGAAAGTAATGTAATTAGTAGGAAGGTTGGTGAAAAGGCCATTTCAAATCATTTCATGGTTGTGATTGTTTCTTAAGGTCAGATATAGGAAAAGTTGAAATAAGTATAAATGTAATTTTTATGTTGTTTATTTTCATAAAAACTAAAAATCTAATCAAATTAATTATTGTCAGCAATGCAACAGTTAAATGTAATGAAATGGAATTCAGTTTTTATGTTAGTCAATTTTGCATACCTTATTCTTAAAATAGAACAAGAGTTCAATAAGTCTGATTTGAAACTCTATAAACCTTTTATATTAACAATCAATTATGACAATAAACTGCAAATGTACTGAAAATAGAAAATCCAAAATATGAGGTCAAATTGTGACCTTATTATCACTAATTCTTTTATGGATTGCTTTGGTATGCAGATTAACTATCCATTATATTAGCTTAAAAATATTTATTTTAATAAAAAAGACTGAAAATAAGCAGCATAGATATTCAACCAAATAGTCGAAACACTATTTCCTTTGTTTTTGACCTTATACTTTAAAATAGAAGGTTCATGATTTGAAAAAAAATTGTTATTTTCTTTTGCTGTTGTAGATGGTGTCCAGACACAAACAGTAGTAAAGAAATGGTCAGAGTTATGTTTCCATTGACAGTAGAGGCCGCTGCTGTCTCCATGGATGAAATGGTAAGACAATGTTTTGATTGAATGTAAAAGACTCTCTTGAGTTAAGGTTAACAGAACTTTTTAAGAAAATAAAAATAGAGGGGAAAATCAGACTAGGAGAAATGCAGTTAAATATCTCAAGTGGCACAGGTAAAAGTTTTCTGTAATGAACAAGATAGACTACTGCAAACAACTGATAATCCCTGCAGAACAATTGGAAATTTTTTGTGAATGCAACAATATTTATGCAAATTTAACCTAAGCTTGTAGAACCAAAGATAAATGCACAAATTTAACCTTGTAGAATCAAAGATAAAAACCCAAAGATAAGATTGTATCATTGTAGAACCTAAGATAAACACACAAATTTAACCTTGTAGAATCAAAGATAAAACCCAAAGATAAGATTGTCTCATTGTAGAACCTAAGATAAACACACAAATTTAACCTTGTAAAACTAAGATAAAAACACAAATTTAGTCTTGAAGAACCAAAGATAAATACACAAATTCAGCCAGGTCAAACCAAAGATAAATTAATCAAATTTTAACCTTGTAGAACTAAAGATAGATACACAAAATTTGATCTTGTAGAACCAAAGATAGATAATCAAAAATTTAATCTTGTAGAACCAAAGATAAATACACAAATTTAACCATATGGAATAAAAGATAAATACAAATTTAAACTTGTAGAACCAAAAGTAGATTCACAAGTTTCACATTCTGAGTCTTCAAATAATTGGCCTTAGTTCTAACTGACATAATAAAATAAATACATTTTAATCTTGAAAACAGTTGGGATACTTTATTTAATTGATGTAACAAAAAAAATAATTCAAATTAGTTTTATATTTATTTATATGTGTATATTGGGGATGGAGGAAGATGTACCATTATAGGATGGGTGGGAAGATGTAGCATTATAGATAAAAATAATTAGTCTTTTAATCATTTAAACTCATAACTCTGAAATGAACTTGAGAAAAGGCCGTACAGTGACTTATAGTTGTTAATTTCTGTGTTATTTGGTCTCTTGTGAAATGTTGTCTCATTGGCAATCATACCACATCTTCTTATTTTTATATTGAAACTTATGTTTACAAATTTTGAATTTTATGCATGTTTGTTTTAGGTTTGGATGTCTTTGGAACGTTTCTTAGGACCAGCTGACGGTGAAGAATACTTAGAGAAGACTTTTTACTATTGTATCTCTGTTTGTAACAATTTGATTGTGAATTATTCTGACACTGAATTTGGACTAGAAGAAAAAGTTTTCATAGAATGCTTGAAATTCATGGAGAATCATCTGGAATCTAAGGCAGAAAGGAAAGCATTTGAAAAATTCTTCACAGAAAAAGGAGGTAGGTTAAAAGAGGAGACATGCATATAAATCTTTTTCTCTTGTGTTACTGTAGACTCTGGTAAAGGATATGTTCATATGTAGTTTATCAAATAACTAAGGCTGGTCTTGAAGGGTTTTAAGAATTCAGCAAGAATTGTTGAATTTTTTACAGGCATATAGCATGACATTAAACAAGATCATATGCATTTAATTTTTGAAACATTTCTCCTACATAATTATACCTCTGCTCCTAAAGAAAGGAGTATTTTGGTTTGATAAAGTGTGTTAGTGTTTCCGTCTATTCCATAAAATTTTGTATACATTTTTTCAGGAAATTCAAATCTGGAGCTTCCTGAAATTTGGCTTCAAGCTTCATGTGAGCATGGTATATTGTGTGATTCATTATCAAATTTATGACTCAGCCACTTACTGTTTACCAAATACTTGTATATTATTGCTAATACATGTAATTACCTTGTATGAGATTTTTATCATACCCTGAAATTTGGTATCAATATAATATATACTGTGTGATATGTTTTCACATCTTTTGCTCATCAACTTCCTATTTACCGAATAATATAGCGGGGTATCATTAGTGAGCTATTGCTCACAGTTCAACTTGTAATATAATGAAAAAATAAGGAGATGTGGTATGATTGCCAATGAGACAACTATCCACCAAAGTTCAAATGAAGTAGATGCAAGCAATTATAGGCAACCGTACGGCCTTCAACAATGAGGAAAACCCATACCTTAAAGTCGTCTATAAAAGGCCCCGACATGAAAAATATGAAACAATTCAATTGAGAAAACTAACAGCCTAATAACAAAACAATTTACGAAAAACAAATATGACAGATATGAACCAACGACAACCACTGAACTACAGGTTCCTTACTTGGGACAGGCACATAAAGAATTTGCCCAGGTTAAACATGTTTGTGAGTGCTCAACCCTCCCCTAACCTGGGACATTAAATACTGTATATGCATCAGTTTTGGTTAAGGTATTGAATTGTTTATTTGATTGATAGACATTTTTCCTGAATTTAATAACCTAATGAAAACTTATTCAATGAAGAACATTACCTTCATAAAATGAAAATCCCTTTCCAAATCAACATAATCTTAACCCCACAAAAATATATATTTCTACATTATTTTTGTGTCTGACTGATATGCAGATATTCATACTTTTATAAAATTTCAGATTTAACCACACTGCTGCTTGGAGCCTCAAGGAAGAACTTGTCATCACAATTTTCAACATATATTTTGAAGTTTTTGAACAGATTGTTGACTCTAGGTTAGTTTTATCAGAGACATGCTGTTTTTTGATGCTTTGATTTTATCTTAGAATTTATTGCTTGTTGAAAACAAAAGATCATAACAAAGGTGATGTAGGATGTGTGTGTTCTTTCGGAAATGAATACATATAATTCACCATTTCATAATCTAAAGTATTCATTGGTAATATTTTCAAAAGCGTACACAAAAATGTTGTGATTGACTAACAATGTCCACAATGGAAATTTAACCAATCACATGACGTTATTGTCATGAAATTACCCATAGTCCTTTTTATTCTGCACCACATATTAATTTCCCATGCTTACAATGTAGCAGGAAAATACTGAATTCCAGTTAAATAAAATGCTCAATCCCAATGTCCTATAAAAGGTCCTGCTACCTAGGATAATTTATATTTTCTTTTAAATAAGGATGGCTTAGAATTGATTAACTAGCCTTATTTTAAAATTTTGCAGTTTGTTGAAGATTAATAGGTGAAGTGATGAATGTTTATAAAACAAATGAAAAACAGTAAGTTTAAAATATAGCATAAGTACCACAGGTTCACAAGCAATCAAATATGTTTAGTTTGCCCGTTTTGGTGAAAATTGATGTCTTATTCTGTCTTGAAATTGCAAAGCTGTGTTTGTAGATGTTACTTTTCTAGGAAACGATAAATTAGATGTGATAAATGTTTCAGCTGAGAAGAATTCCACTGATACAAGCTATGAAGTTCTGTGTGGAACCCTATCTAAGCTGACAGAAGTAGACAATTTAACACTACAGAAATGGCTATCAAAAATGATTGTTTCTTCCCAGGTATGTTTTCAGGTGGGATAAGATTATACTTATTAATTTTGTGAAGAGGATCAGTATGTTTTTATTTACTGTTGTCTATGTTTTAAGCACTGCTGTAGTTTATATATATATATTATTAAATTGAATTAAGTTTGAATTACACTTTTATTAAAGGTTTTTGGGGAAATTGTTGACACCAATTATAACTGTTGAAGGCTTATATATAAAATAAAAATTAAGGAAATAGGATGAAAGCACTGTTATGTTCAAGAATAAGAATGCCTGTAAGAATTGCCTGATTTAAAGTGTTTTTAAAAGCAATTTTAGTTTAACAGCTATCAATTTTAACAATAGCTTTTATTGAAATAAGAATACATTTGACCAGTGACAGAATATTTGTATAAAGTTGGAGTTGTTCCACTTGTATATTAATTGATTTGTCAATTTCCTTTCTCAGTACAAAGACAAGTGTCTTCTTATCTAATTGAAAATTATGTAATACATTATGCATTCAAATATTAAAATGATACTTTTCTTACTCAGTGTTGTAGGCATAGGAAAAACCTTAAGAAAATAGAACATGTATACTGCAAAAGTTTACTTTTTGTTAAAACTTCCCTAAATATATAAATATGTCTTTGTAGAAGGAAGACGAAGAAGAAAAGACTCTAAGAGAAAACAGAATGTTATTGAGAAATATCACTATCCATATTGTCAAGGAAAAAGGTTTAATTCAATAAATAAATTTGACATAAGTTAAAAGATTCTACAGCAGTTTTAATTTTAACTGGTACAAGATTCTTTTCAATATTTAATGCAATGTAATCTCCTGGCATAAAAAGCAGATATGCTCCCTTTTAATGCAATTTTTTGAATGATTTTGAATCCATTTGAATGTTGAACAAGGTATATAAAGAATGATAACACTGCCAAGAGTGTTAGACTAGACAATCACAGTCTCCTATGGGTAAGATTTCCTGTCATTTCTGTCTCAAACAAATCTGAAGTTCTGTATTTTTTGCACTCTGTCAATGTTAAATTCTTTATCTGTGTTTAGGTTGTAAGCTCTGTGGTATCTCCATTTTCATTCAGTTATTTTACATCTTTTTTTATTGGGAGCTTCTCATTTTGTTCATGAAAGTGAGTATTGTTTATTTTATTTATTAGGAAATATTTCATCTTGCATATATTCAAATGGTTTACCAATTCATACTTCCAAACTGAAAAGGTGAATCTTGTGTGCTGTAATGAATCCAAACATGATTTCGTCCTCCATCATCTTTTCAGTTCAGTGAGTGAGAAGGTTGCTCTGGCTATATTGTCAGCTATGATACCCATGGGAGAAGTGATACTAAGTAAAGAGAAGGACACATCAGCTTTCCCTGAACTGATGAGTGTAATGCAGACACTAGCAGGAGCAGGACACGGTGTAGGACATAAATCTCTTTTCCCAGCAGCCACAGGATGGCTAGAAATATGGTAAGCATTTGAAAGTTGGATATTTTGCTTTTATTATTTAGTGCCAGGAAAAAATTTACATGTACACAAATAAACTATTGTTTTACTAACTAGTGTCGAGTTCTCTGTGCACAAAAATTTAAAATGATAATTTGATTGTTATTGCAAATACTAATAAGAAGTATTATTACATTGGTAGCAATGAATTACATTGATTTCCCAGTCAAATAAAAACCGATAATTTCACATGTGAAATAAACGTGGTTATTTCACTCTCTGACGTCATACAACAATAGGCGTTGTCAAGACGTCGATAATGTCGAACAAAACAAATTGTGAATGCGTAGAAAAAGATATAGTTACTTACATTTTCTACATTAATTTCATTAAAAAAGCCATTTGCCAATGTAATAAAGAATAACTAATCAAAGAATTCAAATATCGAAAATATTCAACTCGTGACCGAACAACACTGATAATTAACTCATGCGCTACGCGCATTCGTGAATTAATGTGTTGTTCGGTCACTCGTTGAATATTTTTCTCTATTTGAATTCTTCGATTAGTTATTCTATAAATATACATTTTCATCAGTTTCCTTTCTAAGTTTGGTGTAATTATTTTCTAATGTTGAAAATTGTTTCTGGTTTTCTTTTCTAAAAACATATCTTTTAACTTATTTTATTTTTCGGGAGTTTTGATGAATTGAAGGTTAATGTTTTATTAATTATTTTAAAGTAATCAACAATTATCAGAGAAGGAAGTCCTGGACAGTTTGACAGACAGTGGCAACAAAAGGAAGGTAAGTAATCAACAATTATCAGAGAAGGAAGTCCTGGACAGTTTGACAGACAGTGGCAACAAAAGGAAGGTAAGTAATCAACAATTATCAGAGAAGGAAGTCCTGGACAGTTTGACAGACAGTGGCAACAAAAGGAAGGTAAGTAAAATTGTCTATTTGTCAGTGTAAGTTTCCTAATGGTTAATTTTAATCTTTCTAATTAAAATTTGTGTATTTTATACATTTTAAGTTTTTAAAATCTTGACTTAAACAGGAACTGTGTAATATACTACAGAACTTATGATTAGAATATTTTGTAGGCGATATTGGACACCATTTGCTGTTTGCTGTCATACATAGGAGATATTCTTAGTGCACTGAAAAGAAACTCGGAAAAGTAAGTTTTGTCATGTTTAGCTTACGAAATAACTCAGAATATAATATCAGACTTTATGCATACAACCCAACTTTTGTGATTGAGCTCAACAAAATGAGGAAAAAATCAATAAAAATATTCCTTTAGATACTATTTTTGATTGTAAGAAGCTTCTGTCAAAATTTGGTATAAATCCAGGATAGTTTATGAATCTAATAAATGTTTTAAAAACTTTAACTGCTTTATAAGTAAAATACGGATAAACAGGTACAAAATTTTAACAAAATTTAGATACTATGACATAAACAAGCTTCTTTCCAAGTTTGGTACAAATCCAGGATAGTTTAAGGTTATTAAAATTTTAAAACTTTTACCACAGAGTGAATATACCCAGAAAAACTAAGTCCATTTATAAGTAAAATCGGAAAAATGAAATTCTTTTTAACAAATTTACTTCTGGATACTATCTTATGATCATAAACAAGCTTCTGTCCTAGAAATCCAGGATAGTTTAAGAAAGTTTTAAAAGTTTTAAAACTTTAACCACAGAGTGAATTGGCAAAAAACTAAGTCCATTTACAAGTAAAATGAAAAACAGGAAATTTTACAAAATTTATGATACTATCTTATGATCATAAACAATGACCAAGTTTGATGAAATGGTTTAAGAAAGTTATTAAAATTTCAAAACTTTAAACAGAGTGAATATTTTGGGACGCCGCCGCCGCCGACGGAATTAGGATCGTATTTTGACTAAACAAGGCTCGACAAAAAGTGATTTCCAAAATGTGCTGAATTTAGTATGACTAGATTGGAAATGATGTTTTTGCAGGATGACCCTCCCATTTCAGTTTATTCTGATATGACTAGAATTATGTTTGTATTTATTGGTGATTAGTGCAGAAATAATGTGATATGATGAAATGCTTGAACAACATTTTTTTGTATTTTGACAACCTTCACTTTTGTGTGATTTAATACCTTGAAATTTTAGTTAAATGTGAAGTTATGTGTACTACAGTCTTAACTGAATTGTGCATATAGAAATAAGGAGTTGTGGTATTATTGCCAATGAGACAACTCTCCACCAGAGACCAGAATGAGGTAGAAGTAAGTAACTATAGATCACTGTACTGCCTTCAACAATGAGCAAAATCCATACTGCAGTTGTGTTTTCTGGAATATTTACACATTTTTCAGATGGAGTGAGTCATATATACTTGAATTTCGACAGCAAATATGTTTAATGCTAAAGCTTACATGTATATTGGTCCCATGGTCATCTTTACTTTTGTATTTTCAGGAGTGGACATGTACCATCAGAAGATGCTGATACTACTGCTGTAGTGGTAAGGATTTAATCATTTACTAAATTTGATTGAATAACAGACAATCTCTTACTGCTTTTCATTAAAGTTCACCATGGGAGACTTGTTAGCATTAAGGTGGTACCAAACACCTTGACTAAAATTAATTTGGCTTGTTTAATTTTCATAAAATTTTGACAAAATATTTACTTTGACCCTTTGACAAAAATATAAGAATTTCAAAAAACTTGAACCACACACTTTATCGGAAAAATTTCATTGGATATATAGCAGTTTGACAAACACTAATTTTGATCATTGAGAAGCTTAATATTTCCTTAACAATAGAACGTGATTAAAACGTTCAGCTGATTTTTACAGAGTTATCTCCCTGTAGTGTTATGTACCACCTTAAACAAATACTGATGTTGAATATATAAAATGAAGAGCCCAGAGAGGATTTTTAAATGGTTTACTGAAATTGACTTGTTTATCAATAACTTAACTGTTGACATGTAAAGGTTTCTTTGTTGCATGAACCTAAAAGTGAAACTTGACTGAAAACAGGAAATTATACAAACTCTTTCGTATTATATCCAGTGTTTATTTTTTAAATTTTAAACTGAATCCTGAATATCTAATAATTAAAGCATCCATTCCTGAGTCCCCGTACGTGTAAATCCTGAATTATCTCCAAAATAAAGGCCTAAGCTCAGCATCCTGAAAAAGGTCCTTCCGCCCCTCTGTACAGCATCTTGTTCATCTACTCTTAAGCATTTACTGATGCATGTCTTGTGTTCTCATTTTATGGTATGAGTTGTCTTCTCTTGTTAATTATAGGAAGCAGATAGTGATTGGGCAGAAGATATAGCACAAGAAGATGAAGATTCAGCAGCAGAAGATTCTGTATGTATTTACATGAACAAGATCTGTCATGGTTGATTTAAATCATTGTTGCTTGCTAAATGTCTAGTGGCAAGATTGGTTATGGTTTTTACAAATAAGATATGTAGTTGTGGGCAAGGCAGAATCAAATGAAGTACAGAGAATCATAGTAAATCAATGGAACAAAACAGTTATAAGGGTTCTGATTTTTTAATTTTCTTAATGGTCTAGCATTACCTTGACTTATTTTCATTTTACACCTTGCAGCATAAACCAATCAGATTTGGAAAAATCTTCTTGCAAGTGTTGAATTTTATTATATGCTATTTGGAAAAAGGTAAGAATATGAAACTTGAACTGCTCAGGTGTAACCCAGGTAAATCTAAAGAAAAGGTGCATGAATTGAGCAGTTTCATCTGAGCAAAACTGATTTATATACTTTGAAATAGCTGTTGATAAAAGTGTAATTGAATTTTTACCAATTTTATGAACATTTGGTGGTGTATGCTGTAAAGAATGTGAAATAGAAAAAGGGAAATTTATATGATTATAAATTTTTATCTTTTTTTGTAGGATGAGGAATCGCTGAACAATAAATTATGTACTTTTACAGTAACACAGAAAGAGTTCATGAATCAACATTGGTATGTATTAAGAGGGTATAATTAAGGTTAACAGTCACAAAGCAATAGAGAAATAGAGCATTTTGTTGAAAAAGTAATTACGGAGTCAAATCCGGTTTTACTGATCCCTTGAGGGTCAAAAAGAATTCCTGTCCAGCTTTTGCAAGGAAACATTGGTTTATTTTGGGAACTGCAATGCATCTTCTTGACTTCAGTTTTTAAATGTCTTTATGAATATAATTCGTAATTGAAATTTTAAAATTATGATTCCCAAGGCATAAACTATAGAAAGAAAATTTGTCAATCAGAGAGAAAAAGGATTTTGTACACAGGGTCAAATTGCTTAATTAACGTTATCCTAAAATTTTTAACTAGAAATAATAAAATTTACAAATGTATAAATTAGATTGAACAAGAAAGGAAAAATGTTTTATTCTTGTTATGGCTATAATCTGATATTTTTAGGTATCATTGTCATGATTGTAAGATGGTAGAAGGAGTTGGAGTTTGTACGGTTTGTGCCAAGGTATGCCACAAAGGTCATGACCTCACTTATGCTAAATTTGGATCATTCTTCTGTGATTGTGGAGCCAAGGATGACAACACCTGTAAGGTAAGTACCAGTATTAAATACTGTATTGTTTAGTGTTTCTACCGTACACTGAAAACAGGAAAAGTTTGGAACTTATTTGTGGATGTTCAAAACCTTTAGAAATGTGAGATATTGAGAAATACATAGGAAAGTTGTGATTTATAATGCAAATCTACAATACAGACGTAATGTTGCCAACTTGTTACCCCGAGATGAAACAAAATGGAACTATTATATGTTATGGAGACCTTGATTTGGCATAATTAAATCTCATTCAAATAAATGTTTTACCTGTAAGTATTTTTTTTGTGGATTTCCAGGGTTCAGGTGAACCATGAATTTAAATGTGCAATGAAAATCAAATTATATATAGGCTTGTTTGTAGATTTTGTCAAAACCACAAAAATACAATTTTTTTCTCAGTCTATAAAAACTGGTACCCAAAAGTAAATTAATCCACAGTACACAAACAAATCTGATAATTATAAACATAATCTGCATTACAGGCACTAGTGAAAAGATCATCACAAGTTGGAATGGATGCAAATGACAATATGAATTCACAGTCCCCATTCTCCATGGACAATATTTTGCCTAGTAGTCTTCGACGTCGTATGTCAGCCACAGGAATGACAGAAAAACCTACCAATATCAACAAAGTGGCAGAGCAGGTCAATAAAGCTAGAGAGGCTCTCTGTAAACAAGTGGAAGGTTGTAAAGAACTGTTACTTAATCAGTTGGTAAGAAAATATATGAGATTGTTCTTAAAAATTTTTTCAGGAGAGCATAGGTTTGGGTTGGTGGCTGAGTGGTCTAAGTGTTAATCTGGTCAATGGTCCAAGACCACAATTAATGATGTATTGAATATAGCCTTTAATTATAGTGATTTTTCTTTATGAGTTCATACATTTCTAACTGGGGTGGAAATGGCAGGTGCCTTTGGATGTTTTATTTTAACTGAATATGAAAAGGATTGTGCAAAAGGTAATTTCCTTTTCGAACATCTCTTGACTTGCCTATAGGGGTATGGATGTGTATTGGCCAAATTTGTATGATGTATACATGCAATTTTCTGAAAATTGGATACATTTTGGGACTTGTACTGTACATTACAGCCAAAAATTGCTAATAGTGGTTTTTAACACCAACAATCGTTATAAAGAACTGATAGAGGTCAGTCTCGGGCCAATAGCCTGTCAACACTCAGGTTATGAGTTTGCCAAGGCTGGTCGACTCAAATCTTTATTGACTTGCATTGTCAGTTTTCCTGCGGAAGGTCAGTGGTTCTCACAGGCCCATAGAACCAATGAAAACTGATCATAAAATAACCAATTGTGCTGACAGTAGATTAAACACTGACAATTGATCAATCAATCATAGATTTAGGACTGATTTATTCTACAGTCAGCTGATAAAAGAAAGAAATGAAAAAAAGAACCGCACACTTAGGTAATTTTAGATGTTTAAAAATGTAAGAAATGAAAAGTCACAGAGAAAGAAAAAAAAAATTGTCTTGCAGATGAAAATTTATTGTCTAAAGATAGAATTATTATTGAAGTCAAATATTAGCGTCAACAGGATTTAAGTCCTTTATTGTTGTTTAAGAATAAGTACGTATATAAACTTTGCAATGTTATATATACAAGCCAATTATAAAAATTACTATTTATTATTGTATTTTTTTAACGAAACAACTTATATAAAACCATTTTGCTAGACAACCTATTATAGTATAATTTTACTTTTACAGGAACAATCACAGACAGTGAAAACAGTATTAACTATGTTGGAGACTATTCTCCCAACACTGACAGAGAATTACCAGAAGGTGTCACCGATGGGTAGTACAAAGAGGGCACAGAAAGCATTACATGATCTACATAACTTACCAAAAACAACAGAAAATACAGAAAATCTTATGGTAAGGCTACACCAACTAAATAGTGTCAATGGACACATATTCTTGTTTTTGATTAACTTATAGATTGTATATAATAACAGAAATCAAACTTAATTTCAAAATAAGATTCATGTTTATTCTTTTAGATATTTATGATTTCTGTTTTAAAAGTATTACTGTAAATTCAGAAACTATTGCTAGGTTCTTATTAATGTGTAAAATGTGATTTGGTGAGTATCGCAATAACAAGAAAATCACATTCTAATATCTGATGCATATATATTTGTGTACAGCTTTTCCTGAAATCGCATAATAAATCTCACATTTTTTCCAGAAAACACAATAATAATTATAATAATTTGTGAATTTGCAGTAATTGAAAGTAATTAAAGAAATTTACATCATTTTTCTATTTTCATTTCAGACTGTAACCCTTGGATCCCAGGAAGGTGCGTTTGAAAATGTACGGATGAATTATAGCGGAGATCAAGGACAGACAATAAGACAATTGATCACTGCTCACATGATTAGAAGAGTTGCCATGTGTGTATTGGCATCAACCCAAGGAAAGAGACAACATTTAGCTGTCAGCCATGAGAAAGGAAAAATAACAATCCTGCAGTTGTCAGCTTTATTAAAGCAGGCTGATTCTAGTAAAAAGAAATTAACCCTGACAGTAAGCATGCTGTTTGGCATTAATTTTTACATAAAATTGAGAATGGAAATTTTGTCAAAGAGACCCAACCAAAGAGCAGAAAAGAGCCAATACAAGAGTCTTCAACACAGTAGATTATAAGAGGTAGGTTTGAAAATGTACTAGTTCAATGTTTGGATTCACATTTAATCTTAAACATTTATATATATATATATATTTTAGAATTCTAATGTAAGATATTTTGCAGATTTAATATTAAAATTTGAACATTATTTATTTTTTTCATTCTATTTAATCATATTTATTTTTATACAAGACTATAAATGAGCAAAATAATGAAATACATTTTTCTGATATACAGTTGTTCTTTCCTGGTCTCTGTCAAAAAACAAAAAATAACTGCAAAGGTTTAGTATAAGTTACATGTAATTTTGATAATATAGTTTTTTCTATTTTCTATTGTCCTAGGGTAACAAATTTCTCAAGTTGAGACAATTAAAAAGTTTTTATTTTTAATAAGCTTGTTAAAATACCTCAATAGTAGAGAAATTCATGTATAGCACAGTGAAATCAAAGCTTTGTGTACTTTATCTTTCGAATTGTAAATCAAGGAAAGAAATTCTAAAAGACCAATAACATTGAAGTATTTGTAGATATGCTAATCATACAAGAATTGTTGAAATATGTGTGTTAATTTGACTGTTTTTCAGAGACTTGCATCAGCTCCAATTCCATTTACCGTGCTGTCTATAACTGGTAATCCCTGTAATGAAGATTTCCTGGCTGTGTGTGGATTAAAGGTAAATATGTAATCAATTGATGCTATTTTGATGGTTTCACATGTGTAAAATCTATTAATGCAAGTTGATTATATTAAGGAAAATGCACAATTCAAAATAAAGTGTATCGTGATAGAAGAATTGTATAACTGAACTGCTTAGTTCTGAGTGTTTCAGGATTGGTTTTTACAGACATGTTTATAATTCTCAATTGTTAAAATATGTAACTTTCACAAGAACTTATGATCTGACTTCTTCAAGCATATTTAAAGTTAGATGGTTTTGGCTGTGGTTTCCACATGTCTTTGGCCTTCCCAACTTCTGGATCTGACAATTTGATGATGAAGGTTCAAATAGAAAAAAATTTTGATTACAGCTATTAGTTATATTTTACTTTGATGATAGAAGAGCATATTAACCTTTTTGAAAAAGAGTTTAAAGATGTTCTTCTGCAAATGTACATTGATACAAATTAGATGACATACTGTTATAGTAATATTCATTGGTAATATTTACAATGTATTGTTTCAGGATTGCCATGTATTGACATTTACCAGTGCTGGGTCTGTAGCTGACCACTTGGTCCTGCATCCTACACTTACAACAGGAAATTTTATCATCAAGGTATTTATACTTAATAGATAAAATTTATATTCACATCTTTGATTGGAAATAGGAAATGTTTTTGAACATATTGTGAAATTATGCTTTTGTGTTGAGTGTTTGTTACTGAGGTTCTTCAAAAAGATTTTTTCACATTCTTATTGAGCTTGATTTATAAAAGGTAGTATATAAGTGAATGTAGAATTAGAAGTCCTAATTGGATGATACATATAAAAATAAGAAGATGTGGTATGATTGAAAATGAGACAACTCTCCACCAGAGATGTAGACAGCTCTCTCACAATCAAAAAAACCCTGCAGTAAATAAATAAGAAGATGTGGTATTATTGCCAATCAGACAACTCTCCACCAGAGATATGTATGGAAGATATTAATCAATTTGTGTCATTTCTTGATGCTTACTTTGAATGTATTACCAATCCGTTTTAAAACTAAAGTATGAATGTTTTGTTCATATTATATTCAAATTTAGCTCTTGTTTATGATATCAGCCTTTGAGCATGTTTGCTTTGACACTGATAATGGATCTGATAGGAAAATAATGCTGTGCAATAATATGTTCCTTCTTGCAGATATTTAATAATCATACAAGTATTTAAGAATGTAAGCTAAAATACAGTTGAAAAGTTGAGTATAAATGTGAAAGAATATGTACAATTGTATAATAACGTTAGTAAAAATGAGTATTTGTATAATTTTACAGGCTATCTGGCTGCCAGGAACACAAACAGAACTAGCTATTGTTACAGCAGATTTTGTCAAGGTAGATGTCTCTAAGAATATTAGCTTTAAAATTTGGTTATTTTTTACTTAATCAGTAGAAGGAATACATTTACCATTTGTCTGAACGTAATCACATGTAAATTAGTCATTAGTTTTGATATGATATTAACATTGCACATAATGTAATAGGTCATCAATACTTTCTGTGAGATACTGTGGATTTTTTAGTAATCTTTGGTTCCATTTTTTGTGGATTTAGTGGGTTATAGTTAACCTCGAATTAAATGTTCAACTAAATACAATGTCATTAAGATTTGTATTCAGAAGTGGTTAAAACCATGAAATCAATTGTCCTTGACAGTACAATGTTTCCTCAATCATTTAAAATCAAGTACCCTGTAAAATAAATGTATCCAAAGTATAGGAGGATAATTTTAACATTTTTGTTACAGATATACAATCTTGGATCTGATGCACTGAGTCCACAATATTTCTTCTTGCTGCCAAGTGGTAAGATAAGAGACGCTACATTTGTTACCACAGAAGATGGATGTCACATGGTTCTGATGGCTTCTACAGGATACATCTACACCCAGGTCCTAGAGGAGACTAGCAGTGCTAAACATGGACCATTCTATATCACTAATGTATTAGAAATCAACCATGATGATTTAAAGGTTTGTTTTATTACCTCATGACTTGCAAAATAAGCTGATTATTAATCATTTTATAGATCTCAATAGCTCATTTGTTTATATATGACAGTAGATTTTATATTTTATAGATTGTTTAACATTTTCTCTGGATTTTCTCTATGATTGACTTTTCACAAGTTTTTTTTCGTTTATTAGTCAAAATGTCATTCAAATCGGAATGTTAGACTGAGTTCTTTTGAAATATTATTTCCTATTTGGTTATTTTGATCTTTTTCTGGAATAGAGCATACCTCAGTTCCATGATAGACAATCTTTTCTGGGATAGAGCATACCTCAGTTCCATGAAATACAATCTTTTCTGGGATAGAGCATACCTCAGTTCCATGAAATACAATCTTTTCTGGAATAGAGCATACCTCAGTTCCATGAAATACAATCTTTTCTGGGATAGAGCATACCTCAGTTCCATGAAATACAATCTTTTCTGGAATAGAGAATACCTCAATTACATGATAGACTATCTTTTCTAGAATAGAGCATACCTCAGTTCCATGGAATACAATCTTTTCTGGGATAGAGCATACCTCAATTACATGATAGACTATCTTTTCTGGAATAGAGAATACCTCAATTACATGATAGACTATCTTTTCTGGAATAGAGCATACCTCAGTTCCATGAAATACAATCTTTTCTGGGATAGAGCATACCTCAATTACATAATAGACTAAACTTCACCTCATCAGTAGTTCAGTTGACTGTTTTCAGCCATTAAGATTTTGTAGTCTATGTTGATTTAAAATAACCTCTAAGGAGACTAATAGTAAGGGTTATTGCATTAAAATGAGTATGGGAGGGTACGAAGGGATCTTTTATTTTTTACATAGGTTTTGGGTCATTTATGATTATATGTCCTTTGGATTTATGCAAAATTAGTGAAAGAAAGTATGGTGGTTGTGAGTGATTTTGGAAGTCTTTTCTTACACTTTCATATCTATTTTAATGGAATAGCCCTAATTCTTGATGATTTACATGTACTTTCAGGAGACTAATGGTAACGTAGCAGGAGGAGGAGTGTCTGTATATTATTCCCATGCATTACAACTACTGTTTTTCAGTTATGCTCAAGGTAAATTAATATACCTTTAGTTTAGATTCAACTCTATATCTTAAACTGGATCTGAGAAGATATTTAAGCACATATTTTGATACCATAAGAAACATTATCATATGTATTTCATTTATTTTATTTATTTATTTTTGGTGTTTTAACGCCACTTTTAAGCACCGCTTTTGGGCTATTTCATGCCAGTTTTATTGGTGGAGGAAGCCGGAGTACAGGACAATACTTCTATAAATGCTTTTTCTCAACAGTAGTTTTATGCACTCTAGTCATTCATGTAATTTCAGAATGCATCTTAGAATTTTTAAATGTAAAAATATGATATTTAAAATCTACATCTGTTACTGTAGAATAAATCCTAAGTTAGGATTTAAATGATCTTAAATTCTTGGAATTCTTTTCAGGTAAAAGTTTTGCCGCTACAGTAACAAAAGACTTATCAGTAACATCTCTCTTGTTCCAGATTAGTCTTAAAAGGTAGGTTGTTTGTAGAAAAGTTTTAACATATAAAATGTATGCTTCAGCAAGACCTCTCATCACATTACAATGTTTTGTTTAATTGGTTAATAATAGTTTGATTGTTTTTGTTAAGTTATTTTGGGATTGAAAAACTGTTTTGGGAATCTCCCGAGATATGACTTGTTCATTTGAGGTCAATTTACTCGTACATGTAAAATAGATTTATAGCTTGCTGTTCGGTGTGAGCTAAGGCTGAAGGCTGTACTTTGACCTATAATGGTTTACTTTTACAAATTGTGACTTGGATGGAGAGTTGTCTCATTGGCACTCATACCACATCTTCTTATATCTATTATATGACTTTATTTGAGCTTTTCAGGTAAATAAATTTTGCAAATGAATAAATAACATACAATTTGTGTAGTATTTTATACCCCCAATGAATGACTAATTTTATTAAATTGGATGTAGCTATTCAAGAACATTGAATTATATATAGTGTAGTATTTTATACTTTGTTATGAATTGCAGGTGTACATTTCTTTAAATTTGCCAAGTCTAATGCATTTTGGATAATATTTTCAAAAGTGTACATCAAAGCTTTCTAAACAATGGAAATTTAACCAATGACGTAACATTATTTTCACTTTTAGATACGAACAATAAAATTACCAATAGTCCTTTAGATTGTAAAATTTCCAATTGTTGTCTTGATTTAATCTTTATTTTTCATGTAAAGGTAAAAAAATGAACATATACATGTGTGCTCTAAAATCAGTTTTAATTTATATCAGTAATGGAACCAGCAAGGGTAGTAACAACAGTCAGCCTTTGGTCCAGTGGTCTGAGGTTCCAGGTCATGTTGGACTAATGTACTGTATGACACAGAGCACCAACAATCCTGTGGTCCTTATGATTAAACCAGATGCTATTTTGGTCCAGGAAATTAAAGTTGTTCCTGCAAAAGCCAAGGTAATAAAATATTTATTGTCTTTGAATAATTGAGGTCTCTTACTCTGGCTAATTGTCATTTTATGTTATGATATAGTTAGTCCTCTCTTTTTGTTAGGTCAGTGTTACCTTTTAAAAAACAACCAATGGAATAAATTTATTTTTGTGAATGAGCACTGTGAGAGTATTAATTATTTACACATAACATGATAAAACATGTTGGTTGATTTCTATAAATGATTGGTCAACTTCATTTGTGTCTATAAAATCTTTGTAATGTTTACATTTCCATCTATGAGAAGTCACATGACCATAACTTCATTTTTCTAGTTGAATGATTTGGGTTCAGTTTTCTTGCTTGCAGCAGCTTCTTTGTTACCATAATCAGTAGGTTAGCATATTTGGTCTGTAGAATCAAAGTAAGGTGTACATATCTGCATGATAATTAATGTTATCAATTACACAGGAAAGACATCACCTCATTTCTGCTATGGTTCTTTGTGTTGATAAGATAAAGTGAAACAATGTAAGGAAAAATCAACCCTATAAGTGCTTTAAATAATAGACTGTGTTTACCTTTACACAAAAATAAAGCATGTAACTTAAAATAATTTTTTTATTATTATTTCCACTATATAGGTAGTTAGATATATGTAGGTCAATGTGAAGTTGATATTAACCGTTTAAGGCTTGTATATTACAGATTCAAGATGTTGTAGCTATCAGACATACAGCATCCAATTCAGATCAGGTAAGAATTTGAAGTTTATAAAACAGAGCAGTACTGTAAATTCAGAAATTATAGTGATTTTATAGACTGAACAAGAATACTAAAGACCAAAATACGATTGTGAAAAGCGGAATGGAAATTTAAGCCCCACTGGAAAATCAATCGACCGGCGCTATATTTTGATGAATCAACTGTCCTAATGTTATGTACATACTGCCAGAAGTTCCCACCCATTCAGAAAGAGAAAGTGCACTTGTAAGGGGAACACAAAATCTTGAAATAGACCCAATAAAAATATACAGTGACACCCAGCATTTATCTTGTTTAAAGCAGTGGATCCATGAAAGTGACCCACATTTTCAGTCTAAAGATTTATTGTCAGACACTAAACTTGGACAATGTATTCTCAAGCAGCAATGTTAGCCTGATCAGTTTAATAGATATAAGGTTTTCTTCAACACTGCATACAGTGTTGCAAAAAAGAAACCCTTCATTTAGTATAAAATTGAGAATGGAAATGGGGAATATGTCAAAGAGACAACAACCCGACCAAAGAGCAGACAACAGCCGAAGGCCACCAATGGGTCTCCAACGCAGCGAGAAAATCCGCACCGGAGGTGGTCCTCAGCTGGCCCCTAAATAAAATTGTATACTAGTTCAGTGAAAATGGATGTCACACTAAACTCCAAAACATATCAATGAACTAAAATTAAAAACATACAAGACTAACAAAGGCCAGAGGCTCCTGACTTGGGACAGGCGCAAAATGGGTTAAACATGTTTTGTGAGATCTCAATATACATGCAACCTCCCCTATACCTCTAGCCAATGTAGAATAAAGAAACACATAGCTATAAGCACAGTAAAACTCAGTTTAAAAGAAGTCCGAGTCCGATGTCAGAATAGGTAACAAAAGAAACTAAGCAAAATGACATTGATACAAAGGACTACTAGCAGTTACTTACATGCCAGCTCCAGTACAATTAAACTGATTGAAAGATTATGTCTTCATCATATGAAAATCAAGTACAATCCCTCTCATTAGGGTTTAGTATCATACAATCATAAAATATATGAGAAGAACATAACCCGTATCATGCCAACAACTGGTTTTAGAATAATAGTGTTTATTTCCGATCCAAAGACCCTATGGTGAATCAATATTAATACTAAAATATGCAATCCTTAATGACCTGACAACAGTATCGTAACTATATCCTTTCCGAATAAGTCTGTTTAAAGGTTTGGTTAGCTTTTGAGGTGAATCCGACATTTTGTGCTTTGTAAAGAATATTACCATAAAATATTGGATGTGAAATACCTGAACGTATAAGGTGTCTACATGTTGATTTATATTTACGAATGATGTCCTTGTACCAATGATAAAATTTAGTAAATGTTTTGACTAGTTTGTGATATCGAAAACCCTGGTGTAATAATTTTTCAGTTATACAGAGATTTCTTCGTTGAAATCAAATACGTTGTTACATACACAGCGAATCGAACAAGTTGAGTGTATAAACACCATAAGATGGTGACAAGGGCGTCACCATCTAAAAATGGATAATTAACAATAGGGAATGGTAAATCATCTCTTTTATGATAAATTTTGGTATTAAGCTTCCCACTAAAGATATAGATATCAAGATCCAGGAAAGGGCAGTGTTCATTGTTAGTATTAGCTGTATTTAAAGTCAGTTCGACAGGATAAATCTCTTTAGTGTAGATACTGAAGTCGTCATTATTGAGAGCCAATATATCATCTAAATATCTAAAAGTGTTATTAAATTTTTGAATCAGATGTTGTTTTGATGGGTCTTTGTTGATTTTAGTCATAAACTGTAACTCATAACAATACAGAAACAGGTCCGCAATAAGTGGTGCACAGTTAGTCCCCAGAGGAATTCGATAACCTGACGATATACGGAATCTTCATAGCGAACAAAAATGTTATCTAGTAAAAATTCAAGGGCAGTTATAGTATCAAAGCAGGTCCAATTGACATAGTTCTTTTGTTTGTTGTTACTAACAAATTATCTAAAGAGTTTGAACATATATATTCGCATTCCGACTTTTAAATGCCCATTTAATCAGGTTTGTGAATTTTTCTTAATAAGATTATGAGGCAAAGTTGTATATAGGGTAGAAAATCAAAATTTTGAACAGATTCGAAATCACCAATATAAGCATGCAATTTATCAAGTACTTCCAACGAATTTTGACACTCCAAAGTAATTAATTCCACTATTTTCAAAAGCCTTATTTGAACAATTTATTACCAGGTTTTGATTGTACCAAGTGTACTAGTAAGTAGAATAGATAGTTTAGTAGTGGAACAATGGCTTGAAGACGAAATAAATCTATATTTGTAAGGAGTTTTGTGCAGCTTGAAGCCAGTACATATTTGGAACTTTCATTGTATTTGGTTCTGCTTGTAAAGAGGTAGCTAAAAGTTTATGTTTGTTACAGATTTCATTTTCCGAAAATGGAGTCAGTTGAAATGTTGGTGAATTCGTGATTTCCTCAATGTAAAATTTCGTCAAACAATAATAATATTGTTAGCAGCTTTATCAGCCAGGACAAAAACAAATTCCTTGGCGAGTTCTTTTAGCTTATGTTTGATACAAGAAACTGGGCTATTATGGTTGTTGTTAGGAGTAAAATGATCTTTAAAATGTTGAATACGTATATCAACTATGTTCATTACCGAATTAAAAAGAATCTAATGATTTCTTGTCAGCTTTTTCTCGTTTTATCCATTTAGAGCAGTAAGTGCGGAGTGAGTCGTGGATGATGTTACGACACTCATTCCAATTAATAATTGACGGGGATGATATTTAGGTAATAAGAATTTATTCTTGAAATCCAGAGCAAAATGGTATTGATGTCAGTAAGCAGTACTTCAATATTGAAGGTTGTAAACTGTTTATTTGCTGGATAGCCCATTATATGAGAAAGCGAAACATTACATGCAGTACAAATATGATGAAACAAACAAACCTAACTCCAAAAGCAAATTAATTTTGTATCTTAATGAGTTATGAAATATTTCATGTAAAAGTAGGACCAGGGTTTTAGGTTGTGGACCTTTCAGTTTTGAGTGTCAAAGGTCCTGGACCTTCCAATACCAAATGTTAATTTGAACCCTGTTATATGAAAATAATGCTGTGCAATATGGTCCTTCTTGCAGATATTTAATAATCATAAAAGTATTTATAAATGTAAGCTAAAATAAAGATAGAAAGTTGAGTGTAGATGTGAAAATAACATGTACATTTGTATTATAACCTCATAGTTAAAATAAGTATTTGTATAATTTTACAGGCGATCTGGCTACCAGGAACACAAACAGAACTAGCTATTGTTACAGCAGATTTTGTCAAGGTAGGTGTCTCTAAGAATATAAGCTTTAAAATTTGGTTATTTTTACTTAATCAGTAGAAGGAATACATTTACCATTTGTCTGAAAGTGATCACATGTAAATAAGTCATTAGTTTTGATATGATATTAACATTGCACATAATGTAATAGATCATCAATACTTTCTGTAAGATACTGTGGATTTTTAGTAATCTTTGGTTCCATTTTTGTGGATTTAATGGGTTATAGTTAACCTCAAATTAAATGTTCAACTAAATACAATGTCATTCAGATTTGTATTCAGAAGTGGTTAAAACCATGAAATCAATTGTCCTTGACAGTACAATGTTTCCTCAATCAATTAAAATCAAGTACCCTGTAAAATAAATGTATCCAAAGTATAGGAAGATAATTTTAACATTTTGTTATAGATATACAATCTTGGATCTGATGCACTGAGTCCACAATATTTCTTCTTGCTGCCAAGTGGTAAGATAAGAGCGCATAACTTTTGTCACCACAGAAGATGGATGTCACATGGTTCTGATGGCTTCTACAGGATACATCTACACCCAGGTTTTAGAAGAGACCAGTAGTGCTAAACATGGACCATTCTATATCACTAATGTGTTAGAAATCAACCATGATGATTTAAAGGTATGTTGTATTACCTCATGACTTGCAAAATAAGCTGATTATTAATCATTTTGTAGATCTCATTAGCTCATTTGTTTATATTTATTTGACTGAGTAGATTTTATCTTTTGTAGATTGTTAAACATTTTCTCTGGATTTTATCTACGATTGACTTTTCACAAGTTTTTTCGTTTTAAGTCAAAATGTCATTCAAATCAGAATGTTAAGACTGAGTCCTTTTGAAATATTATTTCCTATTTGGTTATTTTGATCGCTTTCTGGAATAGAGCATACCTCAATTACATGATAGACTATCTTTTTGGAATAGAGAATACCTCAATTACATGAAAGACCATCTTTTCTGTTATAGAGCATACCTCAGTTCCATGAAATACTATCTTTTCTGGGATAGATCATACCTCAGTTCCATGAAAGACCATCTTTTCTGGGATAGAGCATACCTCAGTTCCATGAAAGACTATCTTTTTGGAATAGAGAATACCTCAGTTACATGATGGACCATCTTTTCTGGGATAGAGCATACCTTAGTTCCATGAAATACTATCTTTTCTGGGATAGAGCATACCTCAGTTCCATGAAATACTATCTTTTCTGGGATAGAGCATACCTCAGTTCCATGAAAGACCATCTTTTCTGGGATAGAGCATACCTCAATTACATAAAGACTAAACTTCACCTCATCAGTAGTTCAGTTGACTGTTTTCTGCCATTCAGATGATGTAGTCTATATGTTGATTTAAAATAACTTTAGGAGACTAATGGTAATGATTATTGCATTAAAATGAGTATGGGAGGGTACGAAGGATCTTTTATTTTTACATAGGTTTTGGGTCATGTATGATTATATGTCAGTTGGATGTATGCAAAATTAGTAAAAGAAAGTAGGGGGTTTGTGGGTGATTTTGGAAGTCTTTTTCTTACACTTTCATAGATATAAGAAGATGTGGTATGAGTGCCAATGAGACAACTCTCCATCCAAGTCAAAATTTATAAAGTAAACCATTATAGGTCAAAGTACGGTCTTCAACACGGAGCCTTGGCTCACACCGAACAACAAGCTATAAAGGGCCCCAAAATTACTAGTGTAAAACCATTCAAACAGGAAAACCAACGGTCTAATCTATATAAAAATGAGATATCTATTTTAATGGAATAGCCCTAATTCTTGATGATTTACATGTACTTTCAGGAGACTAATGGTAGCGTAGCAGGTGGAGGTGTCTGTATATTATTCCCATGCATTACAACTACTGTTTTCAGTTATGCTCAAGGTAAATTAATATACCTTTAGTTTAGATTCATATCTTAAATTGGATCTGAGAAGATATTTAAACACATATTTTGATACCATAAGAAACATTATCATATATGTATTTCATACTGTCAGTACAATACTTCTATAAATGGAACAATATGCTCCTTCAAAACATACTGTAAACCAACTTATTTTTCCGGCATACTTTATTTTGCATTAAGTTTATCTAGCCAACTTCACAACAATTTATTTTCATGATCTTCTCATTTTCTTGATTTATTTTTAAAAGGGAAGATCCAAGTTTCTATATTCTATATATTAGCGTTATTTTTACTCGCTAAAAGTAGCAAAAAAGTTGGTTTACAGTATGTAGGGCTTTTTAAGATATCTAAGCTTATTGCTCAAAATCAGAGTTATTGAGATGTTGCTGAAAGAAGGCTTTCCATCATGGGTTGCTTGTAGCATGAACCTGTATTATGTATCTCTTAATGAACTGTTTAGGGATGATTCATTGTATCATACACTGTGTCAATGGTTTCTCATGCATTTTCTCAACAGTAGTTTTACACACTTTAGTCATTCATGTCATTTCAGATTGCATCTTAGAATTTTTAAATGTAAAAGTATGATATGTTACTGTAAGAATAAATCCTTTCAGAGTATAATTTAACATATATATGATCTTATATATAAAATTATTTGAATTCTTTTAGGAAAAAGTTTTGCTGCCACAGTAACAAAAGACTTATCAGTAACATCTCTCTTGTTCCAGATTAGTCTTAAAAGGTAGGTTGTTTGTAGAAAAGTTTTAACATATAAAATGTATGCTTCAGCAAGACCTCTCATCACATTACAATGTTTTGTTTAATTGGTTAATAATAGTTTGATTGTTTTTGTTAAGTTATTTTGGGATTGAAAACTTTTTTTGAATCTCCCGAGATATGACTTGTTCATTTGAGGTCAATTTACTCGTACATGTAAAATAGATTTATATGACTATATTTGAGCTTTTCAGGTAAATAAAATTTGCAAATGAATAAATAACATACAATGTGTGTAGTATTTTATACCCCAATGAGCGACCAAATTTATTAAATTGGATGTAGCTATTCAAGAACATTGAATTGTATAACCCAAGGCACATGTAGTGTAGTATTTTATACTTTGTTATGAAATGTAGTTGTGAATGTCTTTAAATTTGCCAAATCTAATGCATTTTGGGTAATATTTTCAAAAGTGTACACCAAGATGGTGTTATTGGATAAAACTTTCTAAAGAATGGAAATTCAACCAATGACGTAACATTATTTTCACTTTTGGATACGATCAATAAAATTACCCATAGTCCTTTAGATTCTGAAAAGGTCAATTGATGTCTTGAATAAATTTTCATTTTCATGTAAAGGTAAAAATGAACATATACATGTACATGATATCTAAAATCAGTTTTAATTTATTTCAGTAATGGAACCAGCAAGGGTAGTAACAACAGTCAGCCTTTGGTTCAATGGTCTGAGGTTCCAGGTCATGTTGGACTAATGTACTGTATGACTCAGAGCACCAACAATCCTGTGGTCCTTATGATTAAACCAGATGCTATTTTGGTCCAGGAAATTAAAGTTGTTCCTGCAAAAGCCAAGGTAATAAAATATTTATTGTCTTTGAATAATTGAGGTCTCTTACTCTGGCTAATTGTCATTTTATGTTATGATATAGTTAGTCCTCTCTTTTTGTTAGGTCAGTGTAACCTTTTAAAAAAACAACCAATGGAATAAATTTATTTTCTGTGAATGAGCAGTGTGTGAGAGCATTAATTATGTACACATAACATGATAAGACATGTTCGCTGATTTCTATAAATGATTGGTCAACTTCATTTGTGTCTATAAAATCATTGTAATGTTTACATTTCCATCTATGAGAAGTCACATGACCATAACTACATTTTTCTAGTTGAATGATTTGGGTTAAGTTTTCTTGCTTGCGGCAGCTTCTTTGTTACCATAATCAGTAGGTTAGCATATTTGGTGTGTAGAATCAAAGTAAGGTGTACATATCTACATGATATTTAATGTTATCAATTACACAGGAAAGACATTGCCTAATTTCTGCTATGGTTCTTTGTGTAGATAAGATAAAGTGAAACAATGTAAGGAAAAAATCAACCCTATAAGTGCTTTAGATAATAGACTGTGTTTACCTTCACACAAAAATAAAGCATGTAACTTAAAATAATTTTTTTTAGTTTTTTTATTATTTCCACTATATAGGTAGTTAGGTATATGTAGGTCAATGTGAAGTTGATATTAACCGTTTAAGGGGTTGTATATTACAGATTCAAGATGTTGTAGCTATCAGACATACAGCGTCCAATTCAGATCAGGTAAGAATTTGAAGTTTATAAAACAGAGCAGTACTGTAAATTCAGAAATTATAGTGATTTTAAAGACTGAACAAGAATACTAGATTCATTTATATGATTTTAAGGAAATACTGCATGCAGATATATATATCAGATATCAGAATGCGAGTTCTTATTATTGCGATACTCACCCAGTCACATTATTAGCATTGATAAAAACCTTGCAAATTTACAGTATTTGAGAATATTTCATAACATAGGGGATGCTCGAAAATAATAGTAATGATAACTAAATTGTGGAGTAATTATCTCGCATCTTAATGGTTAAAAATGTATTAAGTATTTCTGAATAAAAGAAAAAGCTGTTTAATAATAAAGGCATTGTTTTGTGAAATTTGTTCAGCCTAGACAAAATAAGGCTTGCATTTGACAAAAGCTGTCACATGATCAGTTTGATAAGTAGGACTTAAAACAGCATTGAAATAATGATATATTATTCAGCTTTTATAGAGTAGACCTAGAGAACTTAATTAAGCCTTTTAATGAATAAATACATACTTTTGCTGGCATATCTGTTGTAAATTTTTGCTGTTATAATAGTTGCAAAATAATTTATATCCTCGCAAGTACCTTGCTTACTAAATACTTATTTTGAACAGCAAAGAACCACCATGATTCTGTTATGTGAAGATGGAAGTTTAAGAATATACATGGCCAACACGGAGAACACTTGCTACTGGCTCTCCCCCTATCTTCAACCACAAAGTCCAATTGCTGTCCTAAAGCCAGCCAAGAAGAAGAAGGTTACACGATCAGGACATACTACAGGATCTGTGTCGTTCCCTGTAGATTTCTTTGAACATTGTTATCAAACAAATGACATTGAGTTTGGAGGAAATGATTTATTACAGTTGTATAATACACAACAGATTAAACATAGGCTGACAGCCATTGGGATGTATGTGGCAAGCACAAAGGTATGGTTGTATGATAGCAAAACTGAGGATATCATTCAAAGTTTAAATTGTCATAGTGAACTAGCAAAAGCTCTTGATTGATTTTTAGTAGTGTCAAAACCTGACCATAAACTAAAACTTCTCCTTACAAACCCTGAGCTTGATACAACAAACAAGGCACTAGGTATACAACAAACACCATGACATGAGGGAAATATTTTAAGCTTTCTGTCACATTTTCTATACTAAAATTCATGTATATTTTCTAAACCGATGTCTGATATGAAAAAATAAATAATTTTAAAGCCCTGTTGACATTTTCAAAGTTTTACAGTGAATTGAACAAATTTTATTCCAATTTGGGTAAAATAGCATTAGACATGTATTAGTGTTTAAGGGATATGGAAGCATTAGACATGTATTAGTGTTTAAGGGATATGGAAGCATTAGACATGTATTAGTGTTTAAGGGATATGGAAGCATTAGACAGGTATTAGTGTTTAAGGGATATGGAAGCATTAGACATGTATTAGTGTTTAAGGGATATGGAAGCATTAGACATGTATTAGTGTTTAAGGGATATGGAAACATTAGACATGTATTAGTGTTTAAGGGATATGGAAGCATTAGACATGTATTAGTGTTTAAGGGCTATGGAAAAATTAGACATGTATAAGTGTTTAAGGGATATGGAAGCATTAGACATGTATTAGTGTTTAAGGGATATGGAAACATTAGACATGTATTAGTGTTTAAGGGATATGGAAGCATTAGACATGTATTAGTGTTTAAGGGATATGGAAGCATTAGACATGTATTTGTGTTTAAGGATATGGAAGCATTAGACATGTATTAGTGTTTAAGGGATATGGAAGCATTAGACATGTATTAGTGTTTAAGGGATATGGAAGCATTGGACATTTATTAGTGTTTAAGGGATATGGAAGCATTAGACATTTATTAGTGTTTATGGGATATGGATAACAACAGAATAAAAGGTAAAAGAAGCCCAAATTAAAGAGAAATCGGCAGCTTGTTTGTTATAAAATATGTCCACACCATAT
Source organism: Mytilus coruscus (assembly GCA_017311375.1). Classification (NCBI taxonomy): domain Eukaryota; kingdom Metazoa; phylum Mollusca; class Bivalvia; order Mytilida; family Mytilidae; genus Mytilus; species Mytilus coruscus. The sequence goes on along the minus strand of CM029596.1, from coordinate 105,866,625 downwards.
TTTATAGAAATATAATGATATATATGCAAAATGCACACTGTTAAAATTGAAAGGTAAATTTCAAAGAATCCTTAGGCTTAATAAATCTTGATAAATATACCTGACCGAAATGAACAAAATGAAAATATAGGATAGTTCATATTGATTAAAAAATGAGATTTGCTCAAAATAAATCTTTAAAGTCATTAAAAAGAACAAATAAGGAAAACTTTCTAAATGTAATTATTTTGATTTTGCAGCCAGCTGGATTTACTATAGAGATCAACAATACCAATGCTACTAATGTCATGGTTGGATTACGTGTACAGATTGGTACACAGAGTATTGAGAGAGTACCCTCTTATCTGGAGATCTTCAGTAGATCTGTCCCAGTAAGTACTATAAAAAAATTACTTTCAATTTGAACCTAAATTTGTATAAGTAGTCATTTTGTGCAAATAGTCTTGAAAATGAAAATTTTCTTTTCAGTATATACATGATATATAAATAGTGTTTAAGAACATCAAATTTGCTTGTTTTGGTTAACATAAGATTATGTTACAATTACCAATACTATTCAGAATTTTGGAAAATAATGACTTTCCATATTGCAGTATTAGACCATTTGAGTCTTAGCATCGAGTGGCAAATATTTCATGCATATTCAGGACGTGCATGCTTTTCCAAGTTGAATATCTATTCCTTGGAGTAGTTTATACTTTTGTATGGTTAAGTTTCCAACCCTTCGGTATAATTCTGGTTTTTGTGTGGCAGTCAAATTTATCTGTCTCTTTTGCTAGGTCACCTGCTTTTCATACTCTTCCAATTTATATGTTGTGCGCATGCCCTCATCCTGAAAAATCAAACAATATTTGCCACAATCAATCTATCAATTAATCCAATTAAAAATGTACAATGTTGTGTTTTAGGTAACATTAACTAAAGCAAGATGGTATGACTTACCCTTCACAAGAGAAGAATCATTGACAGCAGATAAAAAAGTCACTCTGTTTGGTTTGTATAAATCATCTTTTATGTATTAATTATAAAGCTAACTGTGCTTAAAAGCATTAGAATGACAGAAAATGTGTATCAAGTGAAATAATAAGAATGTAGGGTTTTATGTTTAATTTGAGTATCCAAGTTTGGAAGAGTTATTTGCTTTTGTTAAGTTTGCGTCAGTTTGAAAGGTCCGCTCAATTCAAACAAAAGGCAAATTTCAAATTTGATCATCATTGTTTGTTTTTTTTTGGGGAGGGGATTTGCTTTTATCCATCTGATTACAAAGAAAGCTGTGGACCAACTTTTAAATGGTATAAATGTTGTTTTATCTCAATATTAATAGTTGGAGCCAGTGCTGACTCAGGTGGTGTAACAATGGTGGACTCCATCAAAGTTTATGTGAAAACAAAGGAATCATTTGGATGGCCTGAGGAGACAGATGAATTCCCAGAATCCTCTGTTTCAAAAGTTTTACAACAAGGTGTTGTTACAGTGACAGAGAGTGAAACAGTTTCATTTGCTCCACTACCATTGACATGTGCTGACAGGTTTGTACTTACTCTTAATTTTCAACAAAATCTAACACATGTTATTTTAAGATTGACACTACTGTTTTTTACAAAACAAGAGAAAATATACAATTATGCAATACAATCTTTTAATAAGCTAATTTTGTATACATTTTTTACAAAGATGTATTTTTATTTTACAGATTATTAGGAAGTGCATTAGAAGTTTTAGATGGAGCATTTGTTAATACATCAGCCAGCGATAAGGTATGTTATGACTTGTTGAGAACATGCTGAAAATATTTGACCTCAGTATTTTAGTCCTTACCGACAAAGTCGAGGGACTTTAGGTTTGCACTCCGTCTGTCTGTCCTCTGTCCGTCTGTCCATCCGTCAGTCCGGCAAATCAGTTTTCCATACTTTTTCTTCGTTCTTGTAGATATTGATTTGATATTTGGTATATAGTTTTATCATGACAAGTTATAGATCAAGTTCTAATTTGGTTCCGGTCTGATGATTTAGTCCAGAGTTATCATGGTCCATATCTAATGTTAGAATACTACATTTTGTATGTTAAACCATATTTCTGTACAAAGGAGATAACTCATTTTAAAAGACATTCTTTGGTAAATTGTTTGTTTGATATTTTGTATAAACTAATTTTCTGAATGCTTTATATGTAAAATTTGTTTATGAAGTGAAATTCTTTAATTAGATAATAATCTATTTTTATTAAGGTATATATTTCATTACATTACATTGTGTATAGATAAAAGTTGTTGACATTTTATAGATAAGTTACAAATCTGTATTAGTTTGTGACAAATGAAAGAAAAATATTTGGAACTAATAATTATATTTGATTATAATTTGAAAATAGATATACGTTGTATTACATCATATCTAATTTTAGAGAACTATTAATCATATCTAATGTTAGAGTGTTTTCCACACTATTTTCATCATGCTTGAAGATATTGATTGACAATTGGTATATAGTTTTATCATGACAAGTTACAGATGAAGTTTAAATTTTTGTTTTGGTCTGATAATTTTGTGCAAAGTTTTGGTACTTGGGCTTGAAAGATTCACTCATATAATCGGTTTTCCACACTGTTTTTAGTCATTCTTGAAGATATTGACTTGATATTGTCTTTTTGTTTACACCATGACAAGTTATAGAACAAGTTAGCATTTTGTTCCAGTATAATGAATTTTTACCTGGGAGGGGACTATGTATTGCCATGCAATACTCTCAGAATCTTGTATTAAATTACAGATTATGGAACTTGATGCATATGTTTTCTGATTAATTTGTGTTTAGATATTTCTTGAAATTTAAACACATCAGATCATAGTGGAAAAGATTATGAATTAACTAAAAATTGTCTAAACGAAACCACTTCTGAAGTTTAAATGAATTTTGATGACAATTTATTGTTTTAATACCATCAAGCTTGTATATGCTCAGTCCAGTTCTCATCATTTGAAAGCAAAAGTTTAAAAATTAATTTTATTTTGAGTTTATTTCTTTATTCTATTTTGTCATGAAGACGAAGACAATAAATCAAGGCATTTCTATGTATTTTCTTCATACTTTTAGACTCGCTAGGGACAAAAATAGTGGGTTCGTGGACTTGCCTATTAAAATTCTTAGTGAGAACCCTGTATAAAATCATTTAACTTACTTTATTATAGAACCCTACAAGAGAGACAGCTCTGACTATAGCTACAAAGTTATTGACTTTACCAACACCATCAAGTGTACAACAGCATACCAAGTCATTGATGGCTTCATTATTCCCTAACACTGCTTCTTATTACAATCACAAGGTATTTGTCACAACACTTTTTGGGAGTTTTTTTGGGTTTTTTTTTTTTTTGGACAATTTACAAAGTTTAAGAGGGACCTCTTAATGCTTATATATGCAAATTCCTATTACATTACACTGTACAAGAGTCTGGACAAGATTACAGAATAGAGAATAATGTGCCAACAAAAACTGAAACATAGAGAATAATGTGCCAACAAAAACTGAAAAATAGAGAATATATACATGTATAGAGGATAATGCACAAAAAGTGAAGAACAGAGAAAAATGGCCTAAAAAATTAAAGAATGAAATGAAGTCCTCCCATCCAGACCTCATGTATAACTTAGTACCACGTCTACCTTAAATCAAAATTAGATCATTACTGATAGCTTAAACATTCTGATGGAAAGAAAATGTTGATCAGTTTACATTGAAATGTCAGAGTAGAGATGCTTTTATCCTATACATATTTTCTTGCAACAGGGCACATAAATATAATTTCTTTCAAAGTAGTTGTTGAAATATAACTTACCTTTACAATATAGAAAAAATCAGATGACCTTATAGGTAAAGATAACATGAGTTTCATTGGCTAAATTTTTTCTATTATGAATTTTTTGATATCGTAAATAAAATTTAACAGTTAGATTTGAAAAAATAAAAGAAGTTTTAGATACAAGATGATTGAGTATATTTTCAGGATCAGGCACAGTTAGTTCATGTAATGGACAGTTTATCAAAAGAAGAGCTAGATTTGGATGTGGAAGCTTATCAGAGACTACTGGTTACTGCCAGATCTGTAGCCGTTGCTAGAGCAAGTAATCTAGTCAAGTTTGCTGAAACAGGAACCAGTGCAAAGGAGGAAGGTGAGTGCTTATTTATTCTAATGATATATCTGTTGTAAATATAAATAAGAAGATGTTGTATGAGTGCCAATGAGACAACTCTCCATCTAAGTCACAATGTATAAAAGTTGTTTGAATTGACATTTCAACTTGTCTGACACGGCCGAGACCCTCATGAGTATTTCAAGGCGTTTAAGGATGTTTGCTCCTCTTGGTTTTGAATTTTTGCCAGATATTTGGAATCCTCTGGTTTTATCCATGTAGTGCCATTATAGATTTTGCCCACTAACCCCTACTTTTCTTTTCATAATTTGATTAAATATAGTTTAAAATACCATCCTTGAAAATCTTATTAAATCCTTGTTATTTTTTCATACTTTTAGACAGAAAGAAGGTTCCAATGTTAAATGTATGAAAAATCTAGAAGAATCATTTCCGCCAAATTTTCAATGGCTTATATCTCGAAAACAAGCACACAGACCCTTCATTTTTATCTGCTTTTTAGTTCCTTTATTTATATGCTATCAATTTATAACAGTCTTTTAAAAGCTTGTTATTTTTAAACAGAGTAGCGAACATCCTTAACACCCCCTAGTAGTAGTATTACTCAAAATCAAAGTACTATGGATTCATTATTATTTGTGGGATGCCAATCTTGTGGATTTTGAGGGTACAGGTAAGGGCTATTCCATTGAAATGTATGTGGGAGGGTAGGAAGGAAGTTTAATTATTGAATGTGGGTAATGGGTCTTTTAGCTCACCTGGCCGAAGGGCCAAGTGAGCTTTCTCATCACTTGGCGTCCGTCGTCGTCGTTAACTTTTACATTTTGAACTTCTTCTAGAGAACCACTGAATCGAATGAAACCAAACATGGCATGAATGTTCCTTATGAGGCGCTAACCAAGTGTTGTTACTTTGTAGCCGATTCATCATCAAGATTTAGTTTAACATAGGACCCTATGGAAAATGCATACAAATGACTTCTTTTAGAGAACCACTGAATGGAATGTAACAAAACATAGCATGAATGTTCCTTACAAGGTGCTGACCAAGTGTTGTTACTTTGTAGCCATTCCATCATCCAAAATAGCCACCATTGAGGGACTTAGTTTAACATAGGACCCTATGGGAAATGCATACAAATGACTTCTTTAGAGAACCACTAAATGGAATGAAACAAAACATAGCATGAATGTTCATTAGGAGGTGCTGACCAAGTGTTGTTACTTTGTAGCCGATCCATCATCCAAAATGGCCACCAGCGAGGACTTAGTTTAACATAGGACCCTATGGGAAATACATACAAATGTCTTCTTTAGAGAACCACTAAATGGAATGAAATAAAACATGGCATGAATGTTATTTATGAGGTGCTGACCAAGCGTTGTAACTTTGTAGGCGATCAATCATCCAAGATGGCCGCCAGTGGGGACTTCATTTAACATAGGACCCTATGGACAATACATACAAATGTCTTCTTTTAGAGAACCACTAAATGGAATGAAACCAAACATGGCATGAATGTTCCTTTTGAATTGCTGACCAAGTGTTGTTACTTTGAAGCGAACCATCATCCAAGATGGCCAGATAGGGACTTAATTTAACATAGGACCCTATGGGAAATAAATACAAATGTCTTCTTTTAGAGAACCACTAAATGGAATGAAATAAAACATGGCATGAATGTTCCTTATGAGGTGCTGACCAAGTGTTGTAACTTTGTAGGCCATCCATCATCCAAGATGGCCGCCAGCGAGGACTTCGTTTAACATAGGACCCTATGGACAATACATACAAATGTCTTCTTTTAGAGAACCACTAAATGGAATGAAACCAAACACAGTGATCGGGAAGGGCGTGCGCCATGCGTAATTGCGCTTTCGACCAGAAATGGCGCATAGAGTGACAAATGTGGCGCCCACGTGGCGCACAATATTTTCACCGTTTGAAATGTTCAGATATCATAAAATGGATTTCGATCGTGTTTCATGTCGCCATGTGTGTGTTCAAAACTGTGTAGTGTTCCTCAATGATAGGAGCACCGCCTATATATTTTGGGACGTCTCGGCGTTTTCTATGGTAATAACAGCAACATGCGGTATAACTGATTACCAAAAAGCGTAATAAGTTTAAACATATTTATTTATAGTGGATTGGAAAACAAGTTATTGCAACTTATATTAATCCCTTTCCAAAACGTAATTAACCATCATTCATGGTATAAATTTTTATAAACAACTTAAAATTTGTGAATTTGGCTAGTACAGTTTTCTCTAATTATAATCTTTAAAGTAAGCTTGCTATTTTGATTGAAAAACCAAAAGCCTTTTTATGAATTTAGTATTTGTGTCCACAAAAGGCGCTAAACTGTCCTTGTCAATTTTTGGTCTTTGGCTCGTTTGAATATTTTGTAAACATGCCTTCAGCGAATTGTTGTTGTCCCTTATCAATTAACGAAACTCTCTTCTGTTATTTCTTGTCATCGTGATGATGTTATAATAATACAAAAGTGCAGAGGAAATGTCAGAAACGTCCTCTAATACGGAACGTCTGGAATATAGGATGGCAATCGGCGAAGACCCAAATGTAATGTAAAAAACATGAACATGAACAAGGCAACAGTACCAGTTTTAACATTGTATATAAAGGTTATCGTAAATATTGCCGGTTTGGAAGAAGTTATTCATTGAAATTGAAATTACAAAAGCACAGGAACAATATCCATGATATCAATTAGAATCATACCAGTAAACCCTACCTCTTTGCTGAAATATACACTTTTATTTTTTTTCATTGTAAGCGAATGGCCCCTCATTTGACAACATGGCCCATTAATTCTGAAAATGGCCCATTGAATTTATGTTTGGGGGCCCTGGGCCCATAGAGAAAAATCCTTCCAGATCACTGCAAACATGGCATGAATGTTCCTTATGAGGTGCTGACCAAGTGTTGTTACTTTGAAGCGAACCATCATCCAAGATGGCCGCCAGATAGGGACTTAGTTTAACATAGGACCCTATGGAAAATACATACAAATGTCTTCTTTTAGAGAACCACTAAATGGAATGAAATAAAACATGGCATGAATGTTCCTTATGAGGTTCTGACCAAGTGTTGTTACTTTGAAGCGATCCATCATCCAAGATGGCCGCCAGAGAAGGACTTAGTTTAACATAGGACCCTATGGAAAATACATACAAATGTCTTCTTTTAGAGAACCACTAAATGGAATGAAATAAAACATGGCATGAATGTTCCTTATGAGGTGCTGACCAAGCGTTGTAACTTTGTAGGCGATCAATCATCCAAGATGGCCGCCAGTGGGGGACTTCATTTAACATAGGACCCTATGGACAATACATACAAATGTCTTCTTTTAGAGAACCACTAAATGGAATGAAACCAAACATGGCATGAATGTTCCTTTTGAATTGCTGACCAAGTGTTGTTACTTTGAAGCGAACCATCATCCAAGATGGCCGCCAGATAGGGACTTAATTTAACATAGGACCCTATGGGAAATAAATACAAATGTCTTCTTTTAGAGAACCACTAAATGGAATGAAATAAAACATGGCATGAATGTTCCTTATGAGGTGCTGACCAAGTGTTGTAACTTTGTAGGCCATCCATCATCCAAGATGGCCGCCAGCGGAGGACTTCGTTTAACATAGGACCCTATGGACAATACATACAAATGTCTTCTTTTAGAGAACCACTAAATGGAATGAAACCAAACACAGTGATCGGGAAGGGCGTCGCCATGCGCCAATTGCGCTTTCGACCAGAAATGGCGCATAGAGTGACAAATGTAAGCGCCCACGTGGCGCACAATATTTTCACTTCGTTTGAAATGTTCAGATATCATAAAATGGATTTCGATCGTGTTTCATGTCGCCATGTGTGTGTGTTCAAAACTGTGTAGTGTTCCCTCAATGATAGGAGCACCGCCTATATATTTTGGGACGTCTCGGCGTTTTCCTATGGTAATAACAGCAACATGCGGTATAACTGATTACCAAAAAGCGTAATAAGTTTAAACATATTTATTTATAGTGGATTGGAAAACAAGTTATTGCAACTTATATTAATCCTTTCCAAAAACGTAATTAACCATCATTCATGGTATAAATTTTATAAACAACTTAAAATTTGTGAATTTGGCTAGTACAGTTTTTCTCTAATTATAATCTTTAAAGTAAGCTTGCTATTTTGATTGAAAAACCCAAAAGCCTTTTTATGAATTTAGTATTTGTGTCCACAAAAGGCGCTAAACTGTCCTTGTCAATTTTTGGTCTTTGGCTCGTTTGAATATTTTGTAAACATGCCTTCAGCGAATTGTTGTTGTCCCTTATCAATTAACGAAACTCTCTTCTGTTATTTCTTGTCATCGTGATGATGTTATAATAATACAAGAAGTGCAGAGGAAATGTCAGAAACGTCCTCTAATACGGAACGTCTGGAATAAAGGATGGCAATCGGCGAAGACCCAAATGTAATGTAAAAAAACATGAACATGAACAAGGCAACAGTACCAGTTTTAACATTGTATATAAAGGTTATCGTAAATATTGCCGGTTTGGAAGAAGTTATTCATTGAAATTGAAATTACAAAAGCACAGGAACAATATCCATGATATCAATTAGAATCATACCAGTAAACCCTACCTCTTTGCTGAAATATACACTTTTTTTTTTTTCATTGTAAACGAATGGCCCACTCATTTGACAACATGGCCCATTAATTCTGAAAATGGCCCATTGAATTTATGTTTGGGGGCCCTGGGCCCATAGAGAAAAATCCTTCCAGATCACTGCAAACATGGCATGAATGTTCCTTATGAGGTGCTGACCAAGTGTTGTTACTTTGAAGCCGAACCATCATCCAAGATGGCCAGAGATAGGGACTTAGTTTAACATAGGACCCTATGGAAAATACATACAAATGTCTTCTTTTAGAGAACCACTAAATGGAATGAAATAAAACATGGCATGAATGTTCCTTATGAGGTGCTGACCAAGTGTTGTTACTTTGAAGCCGATCCATCATCCAAGATGGCCGCCAGAGAAGGACTTAGTTTAACATAGGACCCTATGGAAAATACATACAAATGTCTTCTTTTAGAGAACCACTAAATGGAATGAAATAAAACATGGCATGAATGTTCCTTATGAGGTGCTGACCAAGTGTTGTTACTTTGTAGCAAATCCATCAACCAAGATGGCTGCCAACAGGGACTTAGTTTAACAAAGGACCCTATGGAAATATATACAAATGTCTTCTTCTAGAAAACCGCTGAATGGATTGAAACCAAACATGGTATGAATGTTTCTTTTGAGGTGCTGACCAAGTGTTGTTACTTTGTAGCCATGCGCGTAATTGCGCTTTCGACCAGAAATGGCGCATAGAGTGACAAATGTAGCCCACGTGGCGCACAATATTTTTTCACTTTTGAAATGTTCAGATATCATAAAATGGATTTCGATCGTGTTTCATGTCGCCATGTGTGTGTTCAAAACTGTGTAGTGTTCCCTCCAATGATAGGAGCACCGCCTATATATTTTGGGACGTCTCGGCGTTTTCCTATGGTAATAACAGCAACATGCGGTATAACTGATTACCAAAAAACGTAATAAGTTTAAACATATTTATTTATAGTGGATTGGAAAACAAGTTATTGCAACTTATATTAATCCTTTTCCAAAAACGTAATTAACCATCATTCATGGTATAAATTTTATAAACAACTTAAAATTTGTGAATTTGGCTAGTACAGTTTTTTCTAATTATAATCTTTAAAGTAAGCTTGCTATTTTGATTGAAAAACCAAAAGCCTTTTTATGAATTTAGTATTTGTGTCCACAAAAGGCGCTAAACTGTCCTTGTCAATTTTGGTCTTTGGCTGCGTTTGAATATTTTGTAAACATGCCTTCAGCGAATTGTTGTTGTCCCTTATCAATTAACGAAACTCTCTTCTGTTATTTCTTGTCATCGTGATGATGTTATAATAACAAGAAGTGCAGAGGAAATGTCAGAAACGTCCTCTGTACTGAACGTCTGGAATATAGGATGGCAATCGGCGAAGACCCAAATGTAATGTAAAAAAACATGAACATGAACAAGGCAACAGTACCAGTTTTAACATTGTATATAAAGGTTATCGTAAATATTGCCCGGTTTGGAAGAAGTTATTCATTGAAATTGAAATTACAAAAGCACAGGAACAATATCCATGATATCAATTAGAATCATACCAGTAAACCCTACCTCTTTGCTGAAATATACACTTTTATTTTTTTTCATTGTAAACGAATGGCCCACTCATTTGACAACATGGCCCATTAATTCTGAAAATGGCCCATTGAATTTATGTTTGGGGGCCCTGGGCCCAGAGAGAAAAATCCTTCCAGATCACTGCAAACATGGCATGAATGTTCCTTATGAGGTGCTGACCAAGTGTTGTTACTTTGAAGCCGAACCATCATCCAAGATGGCGCCAGATAGGGACTTAGTTTAACATAGGACCCTATGGAAAATACATACAAATGTCTTCTTTTAGAGAACCACTAAATGGAATGAAATAAAACATGGCATGAATGTTCCTTATGAGGTTCTGACCAAGTGTTGTTACTTTGAAGCCGATCCATCATCCAAGATGGCACCAGAGAAGGACTTAGTTTAACATAGGACCCTATGGAAAATACATACAAATGTCTTCTTTTAGAGAACCACTAAATGGAATGAAATAAAACATGGCATGAATGTTCCTTATGAGGTGCTGACCAAGTGTTGTTACTTTGTAGCAAATCCATCAACCAAGATGGCTGCCAACAGGGACTTAGTTTAACAAAGGACCCTATGGGAAATATATACAAATGTCTTCTTCTAGAAAACCGCTGAATGGATTGAAACCAAACATGGTATGAATGTTTCTTTTGAGGTGCTGACCAAGTGTTGTTACTTTGTAGCTGATTTGTCATTGTCCTTATAAAGTCATTTTCTACAATTTCAATGAATTTATTGGTAATTTCTGTAAACTTTACAAAGTCTACTGCTTTTGATTAAATTACGGGCCAATATTAAATCAAATTTGGCCTCAATTATTATTAGGATATCTGTTATGATTTTTGTCTATTTTACATGATTTCCAAAACCAAAGTAGAATCAGATGAGCGACACAGGCTCTTGGGAGCCTCTAGTTTCAGTATGCGTCTATTACCATTATGCAAAATTATCTAAAAATGGTTCTTGGTTGTAGGGATATTTTGAAAGTCCCTTCCTACCCTCCCACATACATTTTAATGGAATAGCCCTAAACCACAAATTTAAATGTTGAACAAAGTACACATTTATTTAAGGCTTGAATACAGACTTTGGCAAATCACAAAATCAAATATCCAGGAAAATTTAAGTTTTCCTCAATCCTTGAAAATTGATATCCATACCTGCCAACTTTCATGATTTAGGCGTGTACTACACGATTTTGACTCCTTGTGACGATTGCACGATGGTGATCGTGTAAAATCTCTAAAACACGATTTTGTGAAAATCTACATGAAAAAATGATTGTTCCCGATTTTGAACTGTTACCAAGGGAAGACAATCGTGATCAGCAAATCAAAGTCTGTGTTTCTCATGATCAAATTAATAGGCTAATCAAAATCGTTTTCTCTCATGATTATTTGGACATGCTAAATTTTGAACTTGTTTGGATTCCTCTGTGTATTTGTCAGAATTGTAAAATATTGAATATGGCAGGTGAATTTTCATGGGCAAGAAGGTCCTTAAACAGCTTAAGAAGAAAAGCATGACTGATTGATAAAAATTCAATGATCCAGTACTGTTATAAACATAATAAATAGTATCTTATTGACATTACACTTACTTTAACATATCATACACTACAGTGTTATCATTCTTGTAATTAAATTACCAAATAATTGAAAGTACAATGTACTATGCTTTATTTTTCACAAGGACCAAACAAATGTCCTTCTTTGTGCATAATTTTAAATTGGAAAAGTGAACAATCATTTAATATTCTTACACAAGAAAATATATCCTGGTATTTTAGCTACATGATATAATTACTAGAACCATGCAAATATCAGTATACCAAATAAAAAAAAGATATGGCACTTTTCTAGAGCACAAAACAGCACACGAAAAAACAACTATAGAATTGTATCCTTTGAAATTGTTGTCACCCACTAAAACCCCATAGGGATTTTCAAAAGTTGGCAGGATGCGGATATCCAGGAAAATAAATGAGTCCACAGTACTCAAAATCAATGAATTTTACCATCTGACAGAAGTACCTAGGAATGATATTTCCATTTTTCCAAAATGAATATATATGAGGGTCTTGATAGGAGGTCCTTCAATACTGTATTCTTTAATTTTTAGTTTATTTTCTCTATTCTTTATACTTTTGCCCATTATTCTCTATTCTTTATATTTTAACACCTCATTATTCTCTATTCTTATTATTTTGGTCCATTTTCTATATTCTTTATATTTTTGCCCATTATTCTCTATTCTGTAAACCCCAATCCACACCTCATACATTATAGAACTGCTTTTACGTAAGAGTCAAAATAGTAAGAGTTTGAGTATTTCTCTGCACCCTTCTAAGATTTGAGAGTCAAATTTAAAATTTTTATTTTTATAACATTTATGATAGTCAAATAGAAAATTGATGTGGGAAAGTTTTGTATAACATACATTAATTTATTATTTGCAAAGAATCTTGACATTCTTGTTTTTGCATTAGAAAATAATATCTTTTGAGAGGAGGATCATCTTATTTTTTATCAACAGTTGGAAAAGTTTGGAATTGAACATCCCTAGATCTAACATTATTTTATATCCCTATTTATATTTGTATATAACCTGTAATATTTTCAGTTTTGGAAGTGACAGATTTGGAGGAAGAGAAAGAAGTGACAGCTAGCTGGTCTGTATCAGATGCTAAAGATAGTCGTCACTTTGTCACCATGTTGACTGAGGCATTCTGGAAGTTACACAGTGCTAAACCTGCTAATTCTATGCTAGCACCTGTCTGTTTACCTGGTAATAGATTTGTAGTTTTCACAAGAAATGCCTTTTAGTTATATGATTTTGATCTTTTAAGTGTCATTTCATTAGTGGCTAAGGTTTACACTGAAAATAAGATCTCCTTTACCTTCATTTTACACATGAAAGACTTCGGTTTAGTTTTGCATTGAGGTTCAGATCTAAGGTACTGAAAAGTTATAGAGGAATGATCTTTTATCTGTAAATGACAGATCTATCATATTCAATGACAAAGGTTGACACTGAAATTAGGTCACCTTGATGTTCATTTTACACATGAAAGGCTGTGGTAAAGTTTTGCATTGAGGTTCAGATCTACAGTAATAAAAATTATAGAAGAATGATCTTTTGTTATTTTGATCCATTATATTTAGTGATGTGGGTCCATACAAAAATGAGGTTTAATTGACCTTCATTGGTTTCAATAAAATTAACAAAAAAATTAAAAGTAAAAAAATGATTATAAAATAAAGAATAGGGGACGGGAAAAGTTTCATTAATAATTGTTCAGAATGATTTTTGCAGTAATTGAATTTGTTTTATTTTCAGGACTTTCCCATGTAGATGCCACAGTTAGTGCCCTGGTAGAGATAATCAATGCCTTTACTTTGTGTGACCTGGATACAGCTAACCTTGCCACCAAGTTATATGTTAGATTCTTAATGAGTCCTGTAAGTATACTTTAAAGGGGCAATAAGGCCCTTATTTGGCCCAAATATTTATTAGTGCAAATTGAAAAGTTAACATACATATTCTTAAATTTGTACAAGCTACACTAAGGTACAAGTTGTTCAGAAAATAAATACAGTTTTACATAATACGAGTAAAGTGGAAAACAAACAAACCATATTAAAATTTATATGTTGTAAAATTCTCAATTTTCCTTGTTTTACACCAACTTTAAGGTATATATCAAATTGGAAAAATATGTGCCACCCAAGAAACAACTTTATATTTGGTGAGATTATGTCAATAGCTATAATAAAGCTAAAGTTATTTTGTTGTTTCTCTGCAGTTTTCTTTGTTTTCATGAAAACAGTGTATAATCATGGGGTAACTGTTACGTCATAACATCAATAAATAATGGTAATTCATTTATATTTCTTGATTTTATGTATTTCCAAACATTATGTGCAAATTTGAAATGACTCAAAAACTTTTATTTTCTTGGGCCATAACCTGGCCTTAATGCCCCTACTCCTTTCTACAGAACATGAATTATTTTGCAAAATTAGATATTGATTATACACTACAACATTAAGCTGTTATAATATGTAAAGACTTTCATTTCTAGGATAATGTATTTTTTTGTTTTTTAAACAAAACAATGAATTTTAATTTGTAATGTAATGCATATCTTACATTGATTGATATGTTAAATGTAGGTGATGATGAAATAAAAAGATAAATGTACATTATCAGGAAATGATAGTTGATAACAGCCATTTTGTAATTATTATTAGGTACAGACAGTGAGTTTTGCCTGTAAACAAGCCATCATTAGATCTCTAAGACCAAGACACAGAAGGAGGCGTGTCTTTATACCATCTCCACCTAGATGTAGTTCTCCAGGTAAATGTACTGTCTTTATTGGTTCTATCTTAGTGTTTGTGTGTTTCTTTTTAGATCCCTTATGCTGTGAAGTTCCAGGAGCTCAAGAGTAATCTGTCTGTCATTATTGTGCTCACTGCCTTTTGAATTTGGCACAAAATCATGAAAACAAGGGCAAGGATTCTATTGATTTCAGGAACAAAAGAATAAGGGTAGTGAAAACTTATTTGAGCAAAATGTTAAGTTTGAAAAAATGCAATCTGAACCCAACTGCATATATATTTATTATTATATATGACAGGTGGAGGTGATGATGATGATGGAGATAATGATGACAACGACAATCAAGGTGATACACCTGTAGTACGTGTGCCTGCCCCAACTCCACCCGCAGAACAAGAAGGAGATGAAGCATTTGAAGTTGTTGTAAGTAAATTGTTATAGATGAAAAGGGTAGCTTTAAATGTTTTAGGTACTGACAAAACAGATCATAGGTTCAAGAAGAAAAACCTTTTGTAACAGATAACTTGTGACTATTGATGCAGGTAGGATGGTTTTGGTTTCTACAGCTCTTATTCTTATTCATTAAATTTGTTTGAGACATTGAAGTACGGTAAAGTCTAAGATACATACCATGGGATACCAATTTTGGTAGAATTCGTGTGTATATGTAAACCAAAATTTAAATGTTCAACAGACTTTGGCAAATTCACGAAATCAAAATATTCACTAAAATTTAAGGTTTCCTCAATCAACGAAAATTAGTATCCACGAAAATAAATGAATCCACATTATGCAAAAGAAGCTACTAAAAAATTACAAAATAACCATTCAAAAATTGTATGAATATTTCATATAGGAACAGCATGAGCCAATGGAAATAGAGCAGTCTATGCCAGGAAGACCTATTGGTTTAGAGGAGTTGTTATCAGGAGGTGTTAACTTCCCTCCTATGGTAGATATACCACCTGATGCTGATGATGAGACAATGGTAGAACTAGCTATTGCTCTTAGTTTACAAGAACAGGTGGGCATTACATATATATGTTTCCTTAATTCTCTATGCATTTTAATCTATGACTGATAAGATAAGTTTCATAAAATCACAATTGATTAAGTCTCGTATAAATTAAACCTCAGCTTTTGAAGTTAAAAATGTAACTATCTTGAGTGGATAAATATTGTAATGAATGAATTGGTGTGGTCGAATCTTTATATATAGGATTTAGAAGGAATGAGTTTCCATCTCATGGTAGGGACATCTTAACTTACTTTCATTGTCATATTTTTTTACTGTAGATATCATTTTAGGCATAAAACGCAAAGCTTGATTCAAACTTAATTGTTTGAAGTATTTTTTTTTTTAAGAAATGAATATATGTATATTTTTAAACTTTATTTAAATCAAATTTTTACCATGAATCATCATATAAGTAAGTGATGAGTGAGATGCAGAAATGTTGAGGGGATTATTATATTTCATTTTTAACAATGATAAGAAGTTATAGATTATGATATGAATATTATAAATGAAATCATAATTGATGATTGGGATTTTTTTCCAGCCTGGAAGTGGATCTCTTGGTTTGCAGGGTTTGAGATTGGCTGCAGCACAACAGATTGTAAGTTTACCTGAAATACAGTTCTTTGAACTATTTACATTTAGAGCTTTGTCCTGAATATGCCTGCAATATTTGCCACTGGACACTCAGTACATTCAGAGTTTGTTTTTAGTTATAGAAATTAAGATTATATTAAATCCATTTTTGTCAAGCCTGCGACTTTTGTCGCAAAAGCGAGACATAGCGATCCTACATTCCGTCGTCATTGGCGTCCACAAATATTCACTCTGTGGTTAAAGTTTTTGAAATTTTAATAACTTTCTTAAACTATCCTGGATTTGTACCAAACTTGGACAGAAGCTTGTTTATGATCAAAAGCTAGTATCTAGAAGGAAATTTTGTAAAAATTTATTTCCTGTTTTTCCGTATATTACTTATAAATGGACTTAGTTTTTTTTCCAGTTAACAT
Source organism: Mytilus coruscus (assembly GCA_017311375.1). Lineage (NCBI taxonomy): Eukaryota > Metazoa > Mollusca > Bivalvia > Mytilida > Mytilidae > Mytilus > Mytilus coruscus. The sequence goes on along the minus strand of CM029596.1, from coordinate 105,849,818 downwards.
TACATACAGTCTGCAGTTAAAGTTTTTAAAACATTTATTAGATTCATAAACCATCCTGGATTTTTACCAAACTTGGATAGAAGCTTCTTACAATCAAAAGATAGTATCTAGAAGAAAATTTCTAATAATTTTTTCCCCACTTTTGCTGAGCCTGCGACTAACAGCAAAAGTAGGCGAGACACTGGGTTCCACGGAACCCTTACAAATTTTTCAAATGGAGAGGCATATATTATCTTTATAAATAAAAAAATATGACTTTGATGGATAACCAATTTCAAAGTTTCTGAATATCGATAAATAACTTTTCCACAGGATGATGATGAGTTGGAACAAGGACCTCTGTCAGATACAACAGCCTCAGCCCCTGGCAGTGATGATGAAAATGGTAGTAATGCTGCTACAGATGGATCTACATTACGTACCTCACCAGCTGAACAGGCAGGAAGTGGGGGATCAGAGAGTGGCGGCAGTGCTCCAGAATCTATATCTGGTGATCAAAATGGTAAATATATATATAATAAGAAGATGTAGTATGATTGCCAATGAGACAACTTTCCACAAGAGACCAAATGACACAGAAATTAACAACAATAGGTCACCATACGGCCTTTAACAATGAGTTAAACCCATACCACAAGTCGTCCATTATTAAACAGAAGAGCTCCAGAAACATCTATTGATCAGACTTAAGGTTATAAATATTTTTTCAGACTAAGAGTATAGGGGTTATGACTAAATGTAAATCATACCAACTTTTTATTAGTATTGATCTTATTAGTAGATATAACCAATTGATCAATTGTGTATGATAAAGAATCAATATCTGGTCCAAAAGTAGTAAATCTCCATGTATAGTTTGAATCAAGGATATCCTGAGAGTTTTAAAATATAAATCCTTAAAGATAAAAACAATTACATTAATTTGATCTTCATTCAGTAAGTGGAAGAAGTAGTGTTTATGGAGACAAGGATAGAGAGACAGGGGCAGAAGTGAAACTAGTAGTCTAGGGTTACCAAGTACATCACTACAACAAGATACAGATGCTGATTATGATGCTACTCAAAGGTAGGTAACTTTTCAATAAACAATTAAGGAATGACTGTAATATATTTTCTGTCTATGAAGAAATAACATCAAAAATGTGGTGCACACTGAATAACCCGCGAAGCGGTTATTTTAAAGTGTGCACCACATTTTTATATTATTTCGAATAGACAGAAAAATATTACTGTAATTTCTTATAATTTAATTCTCAATTCCATTTTAAACCGGAGTAAACCATGAAAAACGTTGATGACGTCACGGTCACATGACAAAATTATGTCTATGAGCTGATAAACAAAACAACGTCAGCCAATCAGAAGACGCATTACATCCAAAATTAAATTATTGTCAAAGGTACTGAAAAAAATACAAATATTTTTTCCTCCCATGGAAATAGTATTTGTCAAGGGAATCTAAAGTTTGTGTGTGTGTTATTTTTTTTTTTGGAAGGGGGGTGAGCGTATTACAATTTTTGTCGAGCCTTCGACTTTAGTTGAAAAAGCGAGACATAGCGATCCTACATTCCATCGACGTCGGCGGCAAGCGCCCACAAATATTCACTCTGTGGTTAAAGTTTTGAAATTTTAATAACTTTCTTAAACTATTCTGGATTTGTACCAAACTTGGACAGAAGTTTGTTTATGATCATAAGATAGTATCCAGAAGTAAATTTTGTAAAAATAAAATTCCTGTTTTTCCGTATTTTACTTGTAAATGGACTTAGTTTTTCTGCCAGGAAACATTACATTCACTCTGTGGTTAAAGTTTTTAAAATTTTAATAACTTTCTTAAACTATCCTGGATTTGTACCAAACTTGGACAGAAGCTTGTTTATGATCATAAGATAGTATCCAGAAGTAAATTTGTTATTCCGTATTTTTACTTTTAAATGGACATAGTTTTTCTGCCAGGAAACAATACATTCACTCTGTGGTTAAAGTTTTTAAAATTTTAATAACTTTCTTAAACTATCCTGGATTTGTATCAAACTTGGACAGAAGCTTGTTTATGATCAAAAGCTAGTATCTAGAAGGAAATTTTGTTACAATTTTGTACCTGTTTATCCGTATTTTACTTATAAATGGACTTAGTTTTTCTTCCAGTTAACATTAAATACAGTCTGCAGTTAAAGTTTTAAAACATTTATTAGATTCATAAACTATCCTGGATTTATACCAAACTTTGACAGAAGCTTCTTACAATCAAAAGATAGTATCTAAAGGAATATTTTTATTGATTTTTACCTCATTTTGTTGAGCCTACGATTAACAGCAAAAGTAGGCGAGACACTGGGTTCCGCGGAACCCTTACGAATTTTTAATTATTGAGGCATGATTGATGCAACTCTACCCAGGAAAGGGAATTAATTGTTATTCAGTTGAAGTTTTTTTTGTCAAAATTTTGAATTTAGGAAATGAAGGGTATACTACAGTATATATTGTCATTTTTGTTGAGCCTTCGACTTTTGTCAAAAAGCGAGACATAGCGGTCCCACATTCCGTCGGCTTCGTCCACAAATATTCACTCTGTGGTTAAAGTTTTGAAATTTTAATAACTTTCTTAAACTATCCTGGATTTCTACCAAACTTGGAAAGAAGCTTGTTTATGATCATAAGATAGTATCCAGAAGTAAATTTGTCAAAAAAAAAAACATTTTTCAGTATTTTACTTATAAATGGACTTAGTTTTTCTGCCAGTTAACATTACATTCACTCTGTGGTTAAAGTTTTAAAATTTTAATAACTTTCTTAAACTATCTTTGATTTGTACCAAACTTAGACGGAAGCTTGTTTTTGATTAAAAGCTAGTAACTAGAAGGAAATTTTGTTAAATTGTTGTTCCATTTTTTCCCTATTTTACTTATAAATGGACTTAGTTTTTCTTCCAGTTAACATTACATACAGTTTGCAGTTTAAGTTTTTAAAACATTTATTAGATTCATAAACTATCCTGGATTTTTACCAAACTTGGACAGAAGCTACATACAATCAAAAGATAGTATAGAGAGGAATATTTTTATTAATTTTTTTTCCTCTTTTTTGTTGAGCCTGCAATTAACAGTTAAAGTAGGCGAGACACTGGGTTCCGTGGAACCCTTATGAATTTTTACAATGTATTTTATCCTTAAAAAAATAAGGAGATGTGGTATGATTGCCAATGAGACAACTATCCACCCAAGTTCAAATGTAGTGGATGTAAGCAATTATAGGCAACCGTACGACCTTCAACAAATAGAAAAAAAACCATACAGTATATTCAGCTATTAAAAGGTTGTTCAAATAAATAAGATATATCATCGTCATAATAAATTAAATAGATGACAGAAATTACTAAAAACATGGGACATTACATCAGACGACACAAACATAAGACAACCAACTCCTCTAAAAAATAGATGTACAAACAACAATGTACAGCACATGATCAAGATTGTCATACTTTGTACAGGCACAAAAAGTGTTGGAATTAAATGCCTGCATGTATTTGTACATAAATATTTTTCAGCAATTCTATGTCTTTTTAAGGTTACACAGCTTGAGACTGATACTATTGGAAAGGTTGCTTCATTACTTACCAGAAATCAGAGAAGTTGGAGGTGTCAGGGCTATTCCATATATGCAGGTTAGTGCAAAGTCTCACTCAAGGCCATTCTAAATAAATTTGTAGTTCTTTCAGATTTTTTTTTTTTTTTTTGGGAGGGGGGCATATATAGCGGTTACCATGGTTCCACCATCTCAATTTTTATTTGAACAAATGTCTTTATTTTTCATATAGTTCTTGTAACAATCTTGAAGTATTTCATGGCTTGTAAAGAAAATAACTAAAATTTTGATATGGAAATGGCATGGCTAGTAACATTTTGTTTAATTAAATGAATAAAATATTGATTAAATGTTATAAAGTTTTAAAAGTCTATGTTATTTTTATAGTAATTTGATATGTATCTGGATGTCTGTAATGCACATGAGACAATGGAAAGAAGATAAAACATGAATATTGACTCTTCTTTGTATCAAACAGGTATTACTGATGTTGACCTCTGACCTTGATAGTGAAGAAGAAAAAGATAAAGCAGCTCTAGACACTCTGTTGACAGCTTTGATTAAGGAACTAGACTTGTTTGGACAGGTTAGTTTCATATTGTGTTAATGTACCAATTTAACATTTGTCAACCATTAGTCTCTTAAAGACCATACTGCAAATGTTTCTATAGTTCTCTTTAAAACAATTTTATGTGTTAAAAAAATATCTCAAGACTTCATAGGTCAGTTAGAGAAAAATGTGTGTTTCAGTTGAAAAAGTTAAAATTAGCAATGTAATTTAAACTGATTTTCCTAAATTTTGTATAGATGTACTGGTAGCTATAATGAAAAGGAAGGAAGGCTGAATATGTAATAATTCAGCAGTATTTTTGTTTCAATCCACTGCAATTTCATGTAAAACCAATGAACAAAAACAATGAAATTTAAAAAACTTATTTCTTATTTTATATACCATTATTTACTGTAGAATAACAAAACATGATGGTAGGAAATTTCATTTGCCCTCTGTATTTGTAGGTTATTGAAATAGACAATCTTGCTACAGCTGTTTTAATGATGATTATTTTCAGGAGAAAGAAAATGTTGCATGTAGAAACCAGAGCTATGAGTTCAAGTTGGTACTTCTACGACTTCTGAGTGTGCTGTTATCTCGTACTAAGGCAGGAACTAAAGCATCAGGAGAGGTATTTATATAACTGGTTTGTGCTAGTGCACCCAACAATTTATTGACAGCTTTTTCAGCAAGCTAAACTTTGGTATTATATGAAACCACATACTGTTTTGTTTTAAAATATGTGGCAATGCATCTTGTTCACCATGATTGACTAGGCTTACATGTATAACAAAAATCATTTCTATCACATAGATGAAATTCACAATCTTACTTTGGTTACTTTGTTGCTGAGTAGAAGATTTTAAGTAAAAATGGTGATTAAATTATTTTTTTCATTTCAAGAATAAGAAAGAATGTCACACAATCATTATCAGTGAAAATATTACATGTATGTAAAGTATATTATGTTGCATTTATTTTTCAGTCTTCCTCATTCATAAGTAACAGCACAGCATCAGCCCTTATTTCCAGTGGTGCTATAACGTACTGTCTAAACATACTGAAAAGTCTTCTGCCATACTGGAAACAGTACTCACTCCAAGAGGTTAGTATGAAAAAAATCCCAGTTCAGAAATTAATGTTAACCTACTTACTGTAAATGTGGAAATTTTTTGTGTTGGCTTTATTTTAGCTTTTACGTCTTCATGTCAATTTGGGCAAAAATGTTCCCTTGCATGAATTGTTTTAAGAAAGCCAAAAAATTTATATGAATTGATATTTAATACCTGCACAAAAAGTTCATGCTTACATTTCATGAAATATTCATGTTTACACTATTATAACTCAGAATGATATATATTTTACAGAGTGATGGAAGTCCTGTAACTGGATGTCTGTTGAAGCCACACCCATCACACCCACCACCAGACATGTCACCATTCTTCCTCAGACAGTATGTCAAAGGTCATGCTAGTGATGTGTTTGAGGATTATCCACAACTTTTAACAGAGATGGTTCTTAGACTGCCATATCAGGTAAGTTGTCCAACTGCGACCTACAAAGTCATCCATAGATTGTTATAATCTGACCTCTTCAACTTATCATTTTTTATGGGGCAGGTATCACTATTTTTCTTCAAATGATATGTCAGATGATATGATTGTGACTTTTTTAATCAACATTCTATAGTTGAGAGTCTGTAAAGGGGGGTCTTTATTTCTTTATTCTTCAATTTTTAAACCATTTTTCTCTATTCTTTATTTTGCCCTTTATTCTCTATTCTATATATTGTAGCATCCCATTATTTTCTGTTGTTTATTTTGTTGGCCTTTTTTTTCTCTCTATTTATTAGTCCCCTATTGACAAAGTCGAAGGGGACTTTAGGTTTGCACTCCATCCGTCTGTCCGTCCGTCCGTCTGTCTGTCTGTCTGTCTGTGTCTGTCTGTCTGTCTGTCTGTCTGTCCATCAGTCAGTCCGGCAAATTAGTTTTCCACACTTTTTTTCTTCATGCTTGAAGATATTGATTTGATATTTGGTGTATTGTTTTATCATGACAAGTTACAGATCAAGTTCAAATTTTGTTCCGGTCTGATGATTTTGTGCAGAGTTATGGTCCTTGGACCTAGAAAATTCACTCAAATAATCAGTTTTCCTCACTTTTTTTAGTCATGCTTGAAGATATTGATTTGAAAATTGATATATAGTTTTATCATCACAAGTTACAGATCAAGTTCGAATTTTGTTCCAGCCTGATGATTTTGTGCAGAGTTATGGTCCTTGGACTTAAAAAATTCACTTAAATAATCAGTTTTCCTCACTTTTTTCGTCATGCTTGAAGATATTGACTTGATATTTTTGTTATATAGTTTACACCATGACAAGTTATAGATCAAGTTAGAATTTTGTTCCAATACAATGAATTTTTAACTTGTAGAGGACTATGTATTGCCATGCAATACTCACAGAATGCTTGTTTTTTAGCTATTTATTCTGCACTTTTTGCCCATTATTCTCTATTCTGTAAACCCCACCCAAACCCTCATAGTTGGGGATGAAAAATTGTGTGGATCTTTTCAATTTTACCAGTGCTTCATCACTTACTATCACAAAAACTATTATGTTGAAGTCATAATCCAATGAAAATTTTCCAAGAACTTCCTTTTCAATATAGTCAGTAATTTGAAAGAAATGAGTGAAAAATTCTGTATTTTTGATATTTTAACAGTTATATGTGAATGGTCACTATAATTTGGCTTAAATAAATTGAGGGTATTGTTTTCATACAGAATGAAGATAATGCAGCAATCAACAAACTAGTTGTAGAAAAAGGTGGAAATAAATTTATTGTACAACTGATGTGGGAAAAAAAATTGTGTCAGGCTAATATCTTTGAGTCTAATTTAATTTAAGAATTATTTGTTTTTAGTTGAAGAAGATATCAGAGAGTAACAACAATGTGACACAGACTAACTTTGACAGCACCTGGAATAACATTCTGTCTGAGGTATACATATAGTTTATGTATTTGTATACCTGTATTAGTTTTACAATTTAATTATATACTTTAAAGAGGTAGATCTTTGGTAAGGAGACAACTCTTAAAAATCACTGGTACTTTTTGTCGACCATTTCGATAGTTTAAAGTCAAAGCTCCTGAGTTACACAGATTATTTTACTTCAGTTTCATACAAGAGTGCTTAAAAAGCATTGATAAAACTGGCATTACAAACGCAATATTGAATTTGAAGTTATCTCCCTTAACTCAAGTTTTACCTTTACTGATTTTTCATGATGCATTATTTTTAGTGTTTCAATATGTGAAATGTAAATCACCAACCATTGAATAATGATAGGTTTTTTTTTTTACACCAGAATAAATTCAAGATTAGCACAGACATAGCTATCACCATTTTTAGCTCACCGGGGCCCAAAGGGCCCCATGTGAGCTTATGCCATCACTTACGTCCTGTCGTAAATCGTCTGTCGTCATAAACTATTTCAAAATCTTCTCCTCTGAAACTACTGGGCCAAATACCTTCAAACTTGAACAAAATGTTCCTTAGGGTATCTAGTTTATAAATTGTATCCAAGTTTTGATCCATCGACAAGCATGGCCGCCATGGCTAAAAATAGAACATAGGGTCAAATGCAGTTTTTGCTTATATCTCAAAAACTAAAGCTTTAAGAGCATGATATCGGGTAAAATTGTTCAAATGGTCAAGATCTATCAGCTCGAAATTTTCAGATGAATCGAAAACCCATTGTTGGGTTGCTGCCACCGAATTGGTAGTTTTAACAAAATTTTGCAGTTTTTGTTATTATTTTGAATATTATTATAGATATATATAAACTGTAAGCAGCAATAATGTTCAGCAAAGTAAGATCTACAAAAAAGTTAATAAGACCATAATTGTCAATTGACCCCTTAAGGAGTTATTGCCCTTTAAAGACAATTTTACACAGTTTGTTCATCAAGTTTGCTAACATTTAAAAATCTTCTCCTCTGAAACTACTGGGCCAATTACCTTCAAACTTTAACTAAATGTTCCTTAGGTTACTTGTTTATAAATTGTATCCAAAGTTTGTATCCATCGACAAACATGGCCGCCATGGCTAAAAATAGATCATAGGGTCAAATGCAGTTTTGGCTTATATCTCAAAAACTAAATCTTTTAGAGCAAATGTGACAAGGGTAAAATTGTTTAATTTGTCAAGATCTTTCGCCCTGAAATTTTCAGACGAATCGGACAACCCATTGTTGGGTTGCTGCCACAGAATTGGTAGTTTTAACAAAATTTTGCAGTTTTTATTATTTTGAATATTATTATAAATATATATAAACTGTAAGCAGCAATAATGTTCAGCAATGTAAGATCTACAAAAAGTTATATGACCATAATTGTCAATTGACCCTTAAGGAGTTATTGCCTTTAAAGACAATTTTACACAATTTGTTCATCAAGTTTGAACATTTTAAAATCTTCTCCTCTGAAACTACTGGGCCAAATACCTTCAAACTTTAACTAAATGTTCCTTAGGGTATTTTGTTTATAAATTTTATCCAAGTTTGTATCCATCTACAAACATGGCCGCCATGGCTAAAAATAGAACATAAGGGTCAAATGCAGATTTTGGCTTATATCTCAAAAACTAAATCTTTTAGAGCAAATGTGACATGGGGTAAAATTGTTTAATTTGTCAAGATCTATCAGCTCTGAAATTTTCAACGAATCGAACAACCCATTGTTGGGTTGCTGCCACCAATTGGTAGTTTTAACAAAATTTTGCCATTTTTGTTATTATTTTGAATATTAATATAGATATATATATACTGTAAGCAGCAATAATGTTCAGCAAAGTAAGATCTACAAAAGTTAATATGACCAAAATTGTCAATTGACCCTTAAGGAGTTATTGCCCTTTAAAGACAATTTTACACAATTTGTTCATCAAGTTTGCTAACATTTAAAATCTTCTCCTCTGAAATACAGGTGAGCGATTCAGGCTCTTGAGAGCCTCTTGTTATATAAGTTTTCAATTTATTTATTGTAAGTAAAGATTATGATTTCATTAAAAAATGAATATTGAAAGAACATGTTTATATATTTTATTGGAGCAGTTTGTTTATGTATTGAAGACTATTTATTATTTATTAGTTCAAATTAAACATTCAGACATGTGATTCTTACGGCGGAGTCAAAATCTCCCGATTTTTAAGCCCTCTTCCGTCCCTACCATTAATAATTCAAATCTTCTGGTTTTTTTTTAAATTTCATGGAGGATATGAAAAGTTGGCAGGTATGAGATCAAACATGCAAATGCACTTTCATCATATTATATTTGAAATATGAATGTTTGACATTTTGTATTATTTTACAGTACATGATGACACAGCAGACTCCATTTGTAAAGAGACAAGTCAGAAAGGTATATTTTTATCTTGTAATAATATTTATTAATGTTTGTAAGTCAGTGACATTGTAAAAATAAGTTACTATAGATTACTGGAATAAATGTGTGTTTACTGGACCAGACAAGATTTCAGATCGTTACTTGTTTCATCAATCTGCACCATTTAAATTTCATTTAGTCAACACTTACACATTACCAGACTTAATATCAGATACCTAGTGAACCACATTGTTAGTCTATATAAGATTATAAAAATTGTGTACTTCACTGAACTTTTGAATTTGTGGTTTACATATAGAATTGGTTTCTGAAGAATTAAATGAATATACAGTATCTGCTATTGATGGCTCAGTTGGTAGAGCTGTTTCTTACTTGAGCTGGTACATTGATAACTTTTTAGGGAAAATCATGCTGTACTGTTATAGTATGATGGATGAGAGTAGCATAGGATCTGGAAAACTTTACTTGCACCATTTAGAACTAGAATATATTACAATTCACATATTTTCAATGGAAAGTATTTTTACCTAGTAGGAAAATGTCTTATTTGGTGCAAATGTTGAGACTCATTGGAGTTATAAAATTATCTTTGAAGTTTAGTAAGTGCAGTATTTCTAATGTTACATATTTTATAATTTGATTTTTGTGTGTCTGTATAGAAAAAAATAGCAAAACCTCTTATAGAAAATAACTCATTAATACAATTTTCACCATTCTTTTTTATTATCATGTTTGAATTGATAGTTTTAACAGTCACAGTCTAGAATATCATATATTGTAGTCTGATTTTGTGTTTATAGTTGCTAATGTTTATCTGTGGAACTAAGGAGAAATACAGAGAACTAAGAGACTTGCATGCTGTAGAGATGCACCTAAACAGTGTAATCAAGCTGTGTAAAGAAGGTGGACTCCCTCTGGAACAAGTGGTATCACCTGGAATCATATTGCCTTATGATACACTTCTTAGTATTGTAAGTATTGAATTATGGGGTTACCCATAGTTTATAGAAAAAAAAGTATCACTATTTATTATATATATATCGTTTTTTTTTTTTTTGGCTTTACAACTAATGTACAAAGTCATTTTTCCGCTAACAACTGATCTACCACTCAAACCAAAGAGGAACTCATATTAATCTACACTATACAAAATTAATGTAGGGAAAATTAAGTTAAATTCATATTAAGATTTGCATTTAAACAATTTTGGATTCTATTTGATAATCTCTATCTACATTTTATTAACTAACAACATTATTGTAAGAAACAGTATTTGTTGGGTTGATGCATGACTGAATACTTAAATGATTGGAAATATTCTATGTAGATTAGTTTGAAAAATGCATATAAAAAAGTGTGCTGATTTTATGTAGACTTTCATTTATTTTTGCCTTTGAAATTTGTTAACTAGTATTTTAATTTAGCATTTGCTTCAGCCTATCTAGCAGTTTTCTTGATATGTTAGATATGATTTAACATTTATTACCAATTAAGTAAAACCTTGCTCCAGAATGAGCTGGTGTTTATCAGGCCTTTTAAATTTTTGCAAGATGAACTGTCTCATTGTATAAATACAATCGCTATTGTTCTCTGTGGAGTTCATTCAATGGGAACTTTAAATTTCTTCATGAGAAACCAGTCATTCATTGATTGATTTGGCTGTAAAAGAATTTGATTCATGATTAAGTGTGAATGGTAGTGAATATTCTAACAAACAATACATTTTGTAGATTGAGCATCTGAAAGCATGTTCAGAAGTAGCCACATCAAGGCCAGTTAACTGGCAGCTGTATTGTAAAGATAATCAAAGTAAGTACTGTACCATTTTAAAGCCGGATATACCATAAAGGTGGTCCCTAAGCAAGTAATTTAGGTAGCTAGTTGATATCTACTTCTTCATAGCATGTCAGTCTTATGCAAGTATAGTAGGGTTTAAGTCTAGCCAGTCTTGAAACAAAATGACTGCACATCTAATCCTTCAGTTTGTAATTGAGAAGGTTGGTGTTTATCTCAAGGCACTAGGCTTCCTCAATGAAGTAATACTGCCTGCCTTTGATATAGCCAATAGTGCTGAAAGTGGCGTGAAACACCAACAATCAATCAATCAATATTGGTAACAGTTAACCATCAAAGTTTCTGTGATAGCATTGATATGAAAGAAATAAATAATTACAGAATCATTTTTAAATTTCTTTTTTTTTATAAGATTGCTGTATTTTTCATTCTTAAATTCAGATTGCAAATGCATATATCACTGTGTGCCATTTTCTGAATGTTGTTGGGCTAATTAAATTGTACTATATATACATCTGTTGATTGTAGATGTCCTATCATTCTTGATAAGAGCAAGTATAATGTTGGATGAGGGTGTAGCTCCTACCCTGCTACAGTTATTACAGTGTGCCCTCTGTGGGAGTAAAATGGCTGCAGCTGTTGCCGAAGGAGGAGGAGCCACAAGTTCTCCTTCTAAACAGAAAAAAGATAAAGACAAGGATAAAGACAAAAATGAAGGTAAGACAGTTTAAAAGGATTGTTTTTCTTTTTGAAAATTTCAAATATATTTTTGTAGTGGGAAAACTTTTTTAACCTCTAGTCTTACTACATTTTCTCTCTATATATAACATGATGGATCATTCGATATTTACAGATTGTTAGGTTGTGAAAGTCATAATATGTTGATGTTAACATTTCTGATTTTCCAAAATAAAGTATTGTATCTGATCAACAAACAATAGAATTGTTGTGAACACAATGAAATTTTAAAGTGTCAAGGGGTTTCTCCTGGAGAAAAGATATGAATGAATGGAAGAGTTGGAATATACGCCATTGAGACAGTACCCCGAAGATACCAAAAAAATCTTGAGGTCAACATAGAGTCTTAAATAATAGACATGTGTCTTAACGAATTGTCCAGTTCAAAAAAGTTGTAATTAAATTTGATTAGACATTTACAAAGATATGTGTTGCTGCATCATGGAACTTCTAACTTGGTCTACCTAATTTTGACCTTTTGTACTTAAGATTCTGATGATGGACAAAAAGTGGATGAAACTCTGTGTGCAAGTCTGATACAATTACTGAACAAAGTTGTTGATCCAGACTTAATGATAAACTTTATCAGGACTTTCTTACTGGAATCCAACTCTACAAGCATCAGATGGCAGGCCCATAGTCTTGTCTTCTACATCTACAAGTAAGTCTTAATACATTGAAATTAGATCTAACCTATGTTTGAAACCACAGAGTTAGGGAAGCTATAAAAGAAAGACCAGAAGATTTTATTTAAAAATCAGAACAATTATAATCATCAGCAATTTTAAACAGATCCTGTCATTAGTTGAAAAAATTGTTTAAATTCTGTTTTAAGGATGTTCACAACTGGGTCAATGTTCGCAATTGTTTCTCCATAGGCGGTAATGGTAACGTTTTCTTCTGTTGCTCAGTCCATATCGTTAACTTGGATATGTATGATGGCTCGTTTGAAGCTGAGACATTTTCACATATGTGGTTAAATTTTGAGTGCAGTGAGATTACTTTTTCCGTAAATTAGCAAACCCCGAAAATCCTTTCGTGATGCGGCTCCTCGTGGTAAAAAATCCCTTTTTTAACACAATAAGTTCTTTGAAAATTTAATACTTTGAACACATTTGATAGCTCCATAGTTTTTACACATTTATTCTGTGTTCCCCTACTTTCTAAATCAACACAAATGGTTAAGCTCAGTCACTTGTTTATCATAGAAACGTATCAAATATCACTACACAGAGATTTTTTGTTTACACACAACTTTTGAGTTCCTCATTTTGAGGCGCATTAGGGATATTGACCCATATTGAAATCCATAGTTCTGATTTTTCCAAATATTCTTGTGTGATCTTCATCGGTATGACTTTCTGAATAAATCTGTGTATTTTTGTCCATTTCTGAAAAAAAATAAAGTTGTTTCAGCACTATAAGGCAATGACCCTTTTATCGCTTTATCTTTTTATTTTTAATACAATGTGTATGTATAGTTATTTTTTCCAATTATACCTTCACTAGTCATAATGGACAAAAATCTGATGATAACCTTAAATTACAATACACAGACCCTGTTAAAGCATTCAATAAAAATTTCTGGTGCCTAAAAGTGCATTTTGACTGAGAAATTATGCAAAAATGTAGATTTCATAAAAAAGACACCAAAATACTTAAATATTTTAACCAGTGGAAATCTGGTATTTTCAACTATAGAATCCACTCTAAACTACTGTGAATGTCATTTTTATCATATAATTAGAGTGCAATGAAGTACAAATTTTCAAAATTTGTCCTTTCACATAATTCTATTTAAAAAAAGGTTTTTTAGATGTATTTCTGTGAAAACCCTTTATCAGTGAGAAATGCACATGAGGTATTAAAGGAAACATTGTGACATCACATGTATTATGACATCATTAAATAACGACCGATCAAAATAATGCTAATTACAGTTAGCAGTGATACATGAGGAACAGTTGCCTCAAGGTTTAACTCGAAATATCGAGTCGAAAAGATCAGTAACTAAGCATTTTTATATAATATCAAGACCATAGCAACAGTTTTCATATCAGCATATTTTCAACATACTGACTGTAATTTCAATTGCATAAATACCATAAATAAACAATTTAGAGCTTGCCTAATAAAATAAAATGCTTACCAGTTATTTAGAACTGTTTAAAACCTCTAGTTTGCCGTCTCAAGTTAAATAGTAATGATATGTCTCAAACTGAAATAAGACAAAAAATTACTCAGGCTGTGTTATCATTTCATATAAATACACAAGTATTATTGATAGAGAAAAAATCTCATTCTTGAAAGTTTTATCACAAAAAAAGAGAGATGCTTCTCCCTTGTGGCTTATTAACCTTCATTTAAACCTTTTATATGAGGAGCAATGAGTAGTATCTTAATTATAGTAGTTGAATAGGTGCAGCACTATGTTTTCAAAATGTTTGACCCTCCCCCTTTTTCACTGAGAAAAAGACAATATCTTGCGATTTGCTTGTGTGCATTAAAATAGAATAGTTCATGATTTTCTTAAGACATATTTGTCTGTTTATTCGCATATAATTTATAATGACCAGGGGTCAAATGCACACGTACAAAATGTAATGATGACTTATGTATCTAATTTTACTTGTATGAAGTGTGTTATTTTTCTATATTATCAGTAATTCCTGTAGACTAGAATGATAATTACAAAACAAAGACTTTATTGTGTCATGTTTACTTACAATTTAATAATATTATTAAATGTTCATGCCTGTTTCCAGTCATAACAAGTGCCTTTCGGATCTCTCGGGAAAACAGAGATTTGATTATGCCTAAAAGAAGTGTTCAGCCCCGTGCCAGTAATGCATTTCAAAAGCGAAAATAGTGGCTGATCTTTATCGATAATGTTTATCTAGAACCAGCTGTTATAACTAGGTATATATTAAAGACAACTAACCTTCATTTTCACAATTTTCTCTAGTGTACAAGGTGCAATCATTCATAAATCAGTCTGAGAGCTGCTGATATCTTGTTGTAAGATGGGTCAATGTTCGCAATTATTTCTCCATAGGCGGTAATGGTAACGTTTTCTTCTGTTGCTCAGTCCATATCGTTAACTTGGATATGTATGATGGCTCGTTTGAAGCTGAGACATTTTCACATATGTGGTTAAATTTTGAGTGCAGTGAGATTACTTTTTCGTAAATTAGCAAACCCGAAAATCCTTTCGTGATGCGGCTCCTCGTGGTAAAAATCCCTTTTAACACAATAAGTTCTTTGAAAATTTAATACTTTGAACACATTTGATAGCTCCATAGTTTTTACACATTTATTCTGTGTTCCCCTACTTTCTACATCAACACAAATGGTTAAGCTCAGTCACTTGTTTATCATAGAAACGTATCAAATATCACTACACAGAGATTTTTGTTTACACACAACTTTTGAGTTCCTCATTTTGAGGCGCATTAGGGATATTGACCCAACTCTTTCAAAATAACAAGCTTTTAAAAGATTGTTATAAATTGATAGAATATGACTAAAGAAACTAAAAAATTTGTAAGGGTTCCGCTGAACCCAGTGTCTTGCCTACTTTAGCTGTTAATCGCAGGCTCAACAAAAATGAGGAAAAAAATCAATAAAATATTCCTTTAGATACTATCTTTTGATTGTAAGAAGCTTCTGTCAAAATTTGATATAAATCCAGGATAGTTTATGAATCTAATAAATGTTTTAAAAACTTTAACTGCAGACTGTATTTAATGGGAACTTGAAGAAAAACTAAGTCAATTTATAAGTAAAATACGTATAAACAGGTACAAAATTTTAACAAAATTTCCTTCTAGATACTAGCTTTTGATCATAAACAAGCTTCTGTCCAAGTTTGGTACAAATCCAGGATAGTTTAAGAAAGTTATTAAAATTTTAAAACTTAAACACAGAGTGAATGTAATGTTTCCTGGCAGAAAAACTAAGTCCATTTACAAGTAAAATACGGAAAAACAGGAATTTAAATTTTACAAAATTTACTTCTGGATACTATCTTATGATCATAAACAAGCTTCTGTCCAAGTTTGGTACAAATCCAGGATAGTTTAAGAAAGTTATTAAAATTTCAAAAACTTTAACCACAGAGTGAATATTTGTGGACGCCGCCGACGACAACGACGCCAACAGAATGTAGGTTCGCTATGTCTCGCTTTTCGACTAAAGTCAAAGGCTCGACAAAAAGCAGAAAAAAATGAGGGGTCCGTGTGCTTGTTTTCAAGATATAAGCCATTGAAAATTTGGCAGGAAATAATTCTCTCTAGATTTTTTGTACATTTAACATTGGCACCTTTCTTCATTCAAAAACAATGAAAAAATAACAAGGATTTTATAAGGTTTTCAAAGATGACATTTTTAACTATATGTAATCAAATTATGAAAAGAAAAGTAGGGGTTAATGGGCAAAAAATCTTAAAGGCACTACATGGATAAAACCAGAGGATTCAGAACATCTGACAAAAATTCAAAAACCCTGAGGAGCGAACATCCTTAAATTGTCTGCTAATATTAAATTTATTTTCATATTGAAAATAACAATACAATTGGTCATTTGACTTTACAATGAGAAATTGAAAAAAAAAATTAAAAAAAGGAATAGAGAGGAAACATTACAAACTGCTACATGTACATAATTTTATGCAACTGGTCTGATTTATTCTTATTTCAACAACACATATATTTATAAAATTGATAGTTGTTTGAATCAAAATTGCTCTATATAATATGAATTATGGTTGAGCTCATTTACAGTTTTGATTTCAGCATCTACCAGTCGTTTAAAAAAGCTCTAGTACAAATTAAAATACATGTGACTCATTGCAAAAAAATACTGTAAACCAACTTATTTTTGCAGAAATGTTGTTGTTTTTTTTTCCTTGAAGTTGCCTTTTTCAGCCTATTTGTTTCAACAAGTTTCTATAACTCCAATAAGGTTTAGATATAATAAAAAAATCAAGTTTGACGTTTGCATCTATTTATATTCATGTTACTTTTCTGTTCGAGAATGTCAGGAAAATAAGTTGTTTTACATTATGTATATGACTTTAGGATTTTTATTTAAATTTAAATGCCTTCTACTCCGGTCTTTTTGATGAGGAAGTGAACTGTTCTGTTTAAGAAAGTTTTATTGAACTTTTATGGTTTTCAGGATGCATTAAACATAGCAATTCGTGATTTAACTGTTCTCTTCTCCATTCCAGAAACTGTACTTTGACTGAACAAGAGAATATGATGGAGATGATGTGGAGTTTATGGAAAGAACTTGCTCTGTATGGTAGAAAAGCTGCCCAGTTTGTGGATTTACTGGGATATTTTGTACTCAAAACACCTCAAACATCAGAGAAGAAAACAAAAGAGTACCTGGAGAAAGCTATAGCTGTCTTAAGAGATGAGAACAATCTATTGACTAACCACCCCAATGCACAGATTTATAAGTATGATAAATGTTTCATGATTAAATATAGATGTGTCGTATTTATTTGAAATTGTGCTAATAGATCTATTTGTTTAAAACATTTCCCATAAAGAGTCAAAGAAAGATAATTCAAGCTTTTCTAGTAACTAATAAAATGAGAAAAAAAAGGAATAAGCTTTCTTTTACTTTTATTCATGTGGCTTATGTGTTTTTCATAAAGAACTTATGTTTGGATGATATATGCACTTAATCAAAATAAAACTTTTGAATTCTTAACCATAATTCAAATTAATAAAAGAATTATTGATTGAAAAATAAACATGTTTTTGACATTTAATTACACTTTAAAGGAATTTTCTATGAAATAACAGTGAGTATATAACACACTCTTATTTTTTTAGCATGTTACAAGGCCTGGTAGATTTTGATGGCTATTACCTGGAGAGTGATCCCTGCCTTGTCTGTAATAATCCTGAAGTTCCTTATACAGTAAGTTTTGTAATGATTTTAAAAATGTAAAATGTCTTATATTGCATGAAAGAATGGTGCAAAAATCATGTTTTAGAATGATTGCATAAAAAATGGTGCTTTCAAATTGGAAAGATATTTACAGCTTCATGAAGACCATTTTTTTGCTCTAGTTAGTACAGAAGAGATTTTCACCAAAAAAAGATGCCAGAGTTTATGGGCTACACAATTATCATTAATGATATTTTGACGTTATATAGTCAGGATTTGCATATGAACAATCAATTGAAGTTCTATGCTTCAGTTTTATATCTCACATATAGTCAAACTACAGAAGTAAAATCAGAACCAAGATAAATGTGAAGACATGTATTGACAGTACTTACTACTGTGGCTTCATTTATTTTCGTGGATTGAAGAAAACTTGCATTTTTGTGGATATTTTGTG
The DNA here is from genome assembly GCA_017311375.1 of Mytilus coruscus. Taxonomy (NCBI): domain Eukaryota; kingdom Metazoa; phylum Mollusca; class Bivalvia; order Mytilida; family Mytilidae; genus Mytilus; species Mytilus coruscus. Next base: position 105,831,370 of record CM029596.1, on the reverse strand, counting down.
GTTTTGCCAAAGTCTGTATACATTTCAATAGAAAGTTTGTAATTCTTGAACTTTGAAACTCTGGGTTGCCCTGTACCACCGAAAGTCACTAAAATTGGTACTATTAAAACTACGAAAATACTAGAACATGTTTAAAGAAAAAATAGATGAGAGCTATTTCATTATGTGAATGGGGGAGGGTAGGAAGGGAAATTTTATTTTTGGACATGAGTTGTTTGTTATTTATGGTTGCATGTCCATTTAAAATATATGCAAATTTACTGAAAGATGAGGTACAAAATATGTCAGAACTTATTCACAGCACAAACAACAGATCTGTTAACCAAGTTTCTTTGCAGCATAAACAACACATGTGTTAACCAAGATTCTTGTTCAGCCCAAACAACAAATGTGTTAAACAAGTTTTTTTTTTTCAGCATTAACTACACATGTGTTAACCAAGTTTCTTTTTGGCCTAAACAACACATGTGTAAACCAATTTTCTTTGCAGCACAAACAACACATGTGTAAAGCATTAACAACACATGTGTTATCCAAGTATCTTTTCAGTATAAACAACACGTGTTAACCAAGTTTCTTGCAAGTGGACAATTCTATTTTGATTTTTTCCAAAATTGTTTCAAAAAAGGTAAAGTGTTGAAACCAAAATTTCTCGATTTAATCTCCAAGTAAGCAAATGGAGTCAGTTTGCTCTTGATAATATTCAAATTGATCTGATCAGTTGCAAGAATACTGGTTAAGATATATATATGAATTAAGCTGTAAATTTTTTAATTTTTTTTAAACAGTACTGTATTTAAATGAAGTTCTCACATTGATGCTTTTTTCGGCATTATATACAACTTATGTGATAAGTCTGATACATTTTACATTGATTCTTACAGAGCCTGAAGTTGTCTGCTATAAAAGTAGATTCAAAGTTCACCACTACGACACAGATCATAAAACTGGTAGGAAGTCACAACATTTCTAAGATAAGCTTGAGAATCAGTGACTTAAAAAGAACTAAAATGGTAAGTTTTTACTTATGAAATATTTTAAAGATTATATCTGGTATTATAATGATATCAATTATTTTATTTATTATAGTGTATAAATGTGTGTAGATATGCTAAGTGCCTTTGCACTTAATTGCCACTTGACATTATCTTAGTCAATGACCTTTGAACCCTTGCATATTTTAAAGGTGAACATGTTTACTATTTTGGTAGTGCATTTGGTAAGATGTATAAATAAAGATGTAAAATATTTACCAAAAAGGTTAATGCCATATAACATTGTGTACATACTTCTTTATCTGAAAGAATATATAAGCTGGATACAAGATTTTATTTAGTAGATGTGTGCTACTTGCCAATGAGACAGCAACCCAATGAAACGGATAACCAAAAGACATCTCAGTCTATCTAATTTGAATTATAAATGGAACTTGGATTTAAAGTATTTACCGGATATATATACCTAGATTTAGATATTGAGACATAATCAGCACACACAAATGGCATTTCGTTAAAAATTGAAATATTTTTTTTACCTTGAAAATATAGATATTTAAATTATCTGTCTTCTGGGAAAGAGTAATATATTAGACAAAAGGTATCGATTGGTTAATAATAGGAGTATGCAAGAAAGACAACAAAGTCATGTTAAGGGAACATTTTATATACTGTAAATTCTGAAATAGTTGTAATGTTTTTGTAAATTCAGAAATAGTTGTGATGTTTTTGTAATTTCTGAAATTGTTGTGATGTTTTTGTAATTTCAGAAATAGTTGTGATGTTTTGTAAATTCAGAAATTGTTGTGATGTCTTTATGAAATGATGTCTTTATAAATGTGAAAAATGAGAAAGTATCAGGTTTGCAATAATAAAAACTCATTTATAATTACAGTAGTGATTTTCATTCATTAAATTTTTGCAATCGCATTAATTGGATTTCGCATTTTTGCCAGAGGTCAAGGATTTAGAATAATAGATGCATACATTAATTTCTGATTTTACAGTACCCATGACTATTTGAATGTGAACAAGTATCTACATTTCACCTTTTTTTTCAGATAAGATTTATTTGTTAGAACTTACGATGGTATAATTAACAATATATGTTTAATTGTAGGTTAGAGTGATCAACTTTCACTACAACAACAGGACTGTACAAGCTGTAGTAGAACTTAAAAACAAGTAAGAATATGAAGTTACTACCCTGTATCTCTAGGAAAAAAAAACTGCTTGTTTTGTAGTTGAATGCTTGACATGAGTTGTTAAGCTGATCAAACCAAAGACTTTAAAATGATATAAGTGGCATTTCCACACAGCATTTAAGAATTAATGCGAAGACTGACTGGCTTGGAGACCATATAATTTGTTCATTTGAGGTGGCATTTTTTTTTTTTATATTCTTACCCGTTTAATATAGCAAGGCTTGGAGTCGACATAATTTGTCTATTTTTGGGATGGTAAATCCTTTTTGGGGATTCTAACCTTGTAAGGTACTTTGAATTGATTACTATTCTTGGGATACCAATTTTGGTGGATTTCATGGGTATAGGCAAACCACAAATATAAATGTTCAACGAAATACAAATTTTCTATTGGCTTGTATACAGACTTTGACAAAACCACGACATCAAATACATGTATTCACAAAAAAAATAAAAATCCACAGTAGAATATTGAAAGAAAATCTGGCTCAGCCTGTCAGTAGGGTATAACATAGGGTTCATACTCATGTCACAAACTTTTTCTCATCTTAAAATCCATTTAAGAATTTGCTGGATTTTATTATCCATGTATCCTTTGGATTTATCATTTTTTCCACAAGATATTTAAGAATACAAGGAATGCATAGGATTTGGCAAATTAAAAAAAATCATAACCTATTATTAAGGCCACTTTTTTGGTTCCTGAAATGGATAATTATTGATTTTCTTTTTTAATAACTTCAGGCCTGGAATCTGGCACAAAGCTAAAACAGTGGTTCTGACGTCAGGCCAGACAGATGTCAAGGTAAGGAATATTTTCTGCAAAGTTTTGTAGATCTGTATTTTGCTTCTGTAGTAAAAAACATCAATTTAATTCAACAGTATTGAAGTAAGAAATAAATATAAAATTTCACAACACACAACACCCATCCATCTTTTAACCAATTTTCTTGATATTGGTCAATTTTACATGAACTTTGTCAATTGCGTCTACCTTATATTTATTTAAGTTTATTCTGAGCACTGAGCATAAAGTTCAAACACAGCGTTTTACGTTTTCTTTTTTCTACTGAATCTTAAAAATTTGATTAAAAAGGACCCCTTGCAAAAAAATATTATAGAGTGGTGTTTTAAATTGTTTCAGATGAATAAAACCTTGTTAAATCTTTTAAATAAACTAGAGTTGAAGAAACATGGGTAAAGTAGTATTTAAATTTGTATTTCTCAGGTTGAATTTCCTATTCCAATAGTTGCCTGTAACTTGATGATAGAGTATGCAGATTTCTATGACAACCTCCAGGCAACAGCAGAGACCTTACAATGTCCCCGGTGTAGTGCCTCTGTTCCTGCTTCTCCTGGTGTGTGTGGTAATTGTGGAGAAAATGTGTTTCAGTGCCACAAATGCAGGTTTGTATATTTAATTTTGACATCTTTCTGAAAAGATATAAGATACTTATTAGTATAACAATCAGATTGCTACTAAATAACACAAATAACCCTATTTTTATGCCCCATTTATGGGCATTATGTTTTCTGGTCTGTGTGTCCGTCCTTCTGTTCGTTTGTTCGTCCCGCTTCAGTTTAAAGTTTTTGGTCAAGGTAGTTTTTGATGAAGTTGAAGTCCAATCAACTTGAAACTTAGAATACATGTTCCCTATGATATGATCTTTCTAATTTTAATGCCAAATTAGAGATTTTCCCCCATTTTCACGGTCCACTGAACATAGAAAATGATAGTGCGGATGGGGCATCTGTGTACTGGGGACACATTCTTGTTTTTATATCATTTAATCAGAAATTTATGTACTAAAAACATATAGTTTTTTGAGAAAAATCTATGGATTCAAAATTGGAGATTTGATGATTTTAAGATTTAAGAATGTTTTTTGTCAATTTTATGTGCTTTCTATACAAATGTTCACCTATTTTGAAAGAATTCAATTAGTAATATTACTAATACTTCAAGAGATAAATGCATTATTATTTCGATTTTGAGTTATAGTTTGCCAAAGTTGTATGCCAAATTTTACCTAGACAGTCAGTTTACTGTTCCTTAACCTTAAACAATGGTTAAAAATGCAAAATGTATTATTTCAGTAAATACTGCTTTCAAACAATGCTATCAAAATTTGAAATAGGAGTTTTTATTTTTGCTAAACCTATCTCATTGCAATTTCTGAAATAATAAAAACATTGCCAACATTTTCCAATTTACAGTATTTATATTATATCCAGAGCTAAAGCACTCTGTTGAAGTAAGCCATGGTTTCTTTATAAAAATTTAATTATGTCTGTATTTTATTAAAGAGCCATTAACTATGATGAGAAGGATCCTTTCCTGTGTAATGCCTGTGGTTTCTGTAAATATGCCAAGTTTGATTACACACTGACGGCCAGACAGTGTTGTGCTGTAGATCCTATAGAAAATGAAGAGGATAGAAAGAAGGTATGTTATCTAAGTTTGATTACACACTGACGGCCAGACAGTGTTGTGCTGTAGATCCTATAGAAAATGAAGAGGATAGAAAGAAGGTATGTTATCTAAGTTTGATTACAGACTGACGGCCAGACAGTGTTGTGCTGTAGATCCTATAGAAAATGAAGAGGATAGAAAGAAGGTATGTTATCTAAGTTTGATTACACACTGACGGCCAGACAGTGCTGTGCTGTAGATCCTATAGAAAATGAAGAGGATAGAAAGAAGGTATGTTATCTAATTTTGATTACACACTGACGGCCAGACAGTGTTGTGCTGTAGATCCTATAGAAAATGAAGAGGATAGAAAGAAGGTATGTTATCTAAGTTTGATTACACACTGACAGCCAGACAGTGTTGTGCTGTAGATCCTATAGAAAATGAAGAGGATAGAAAGAAGGTATGTTATCTAAGTTTGATTACACACTGACGGCCAGACAGTGCTGTGCTGTAGATCCTATAGAAAATGAGGATAGAAAGAAGGTATGTTATCTAAGTTTGATTACAGACTGACGGCCAGACAGTGTTGTGCTGTAGATCCTATAGAAAATGAGGATAGAAAGAAGGTATGTTATCTAAGTTTGATTACACACTGATGGCCAGACAGTGCTGTGCTGTAGATCCTATAGAAAATGAAGAGGATAGAAAGAAGGTATGTTATCTAAGTTTGATTACACACTGACGGCCAGAGAGTGTTGTGCTGTAGATCCTATAGAAAATGAGGATAGAAAGAAGGTATGTTATCTAAGTTTGATTACACACTGATGGCCAGACAGTGCTGTGCTGTAGATCCTATAGAAAATGAAGAGGATAGAAAGAAGGTATGTTATCTAAGTTTGATTACACTCTGACGACAAGACAGTGTTGTGCTGTAGATCCTATAGAAAATGAGGATAGAAAGAAGGTATGTTATCTAAGTTTGATTACACACTGACGGCCAGACAGTGTTGTGCTGTAGATCCTATAGAAAATGAAGAGGATAGAAAGAAGGTATGGTATCTAAGTTTGATTACAGACTGACAGCTAGGCAGTGTTGTGCTGTAGATCATATAGAAAATGAAGAGGATAGAAAGAAGGTATGTTATCTAAGTTTGATTACAGACTGACGGCCAGACAGTGCTGTGCTGTAGATCCTATAGAAAATGAGGATAGAAAGAAGGTATGTTATCTAAGTTTGATTACACACTGACAGCCAGGCAGTGTTGTGCTGTAGATCCTATAGAAAATGAAGAGGATAGAAAGAAGGTATGGTATCTAAGTTTGATTACACACTGACAGCCAGGCAGTGTTGTGCTGTAGATCCTATAGAAAATGAGGATAGAAAGAAGGTACACATTACAATAAAGAAATGTATGCTACAGGCATCTTGATTTTGCTGGATAGGGGCAGCCTTCCAGCAAATTTCAAGGTGAAGAATATGAATTAAAGCATTTAAATGGCTATAAAGTTTCTGCCTAAACATTTAGAAGGAATATAATGTATTTATACCCCCACTTTAGGAGTAGGGGCTATATTGCTTTCACCTTGTCCATTTATTTGTCTGTTTGTCCTACAAATATTTTTGTCACTCTTTTCTCACCATTTACTGTCAGAACAGAATGTCATTAAATCTTGTCAGTAGATTAACTTCGATGAGGTGTAATGTGTAAGCTACTTTTTGGATCAGTCAGACACCTGCTTCGTGTTTGCTAATACTTTGAATTTTCCAAGTTGTTGAATAAATGTAATACTTTCTAGAGACATTTCTCCAGTATTACTGGGGGGCCTCGGTGCTGAGTGGTCTAAGTAGTCGAACTACTGTATCACTAGCCAGTCAACACTGAGGTTGAGAGTTCGAATCGCGCACGGGGCAGGTGCACTGGACTCCAATCTTAATTGACTAGGATTGTCAGTTTTCCTACCAAAGGTCGGTGGTTCTCTCCTGGCACTCCGCCTTCCTCCACCAATAACAATTGACCGCCACGAAATAGCACAATAGTGTTGAAAGTGGCGTTAAACACCAATCAATCAATCAATTAATCCAGTATTACTGAATAGAATAACCTCATACTTGGTCAGCAGCTTGACAGTGATGAGTTGTAACTTGTGCGCTTTATAAATTAAGAGTGCTTGTATGCTTAGCACCACAATACATGCAATTTCTTGTTTAACTTGCTGATTTACTTACAATGTAATACAAGTTTATTATATCTGAAGAATGATATTATACAGTATAATTCCAGGCAATCACAACCATCAACACACTGCTGGAAAAAGCTGACAGAATCTATAAACAGCTGCAACAACACAGACCAGTACTGGAAAAACTTCTTATACAAGTCACAGAGCATGGGTCAGAAAGATTGGTAAGTTTTAATGAGAGAGATGGGATTCTTTTGAGATGTAGCACATAAAGGTTAAAAAGTGGGGATGTGAGATATAGGGGATAAAAGAGTGAGATCTGGGAAAAAGAAGGAAAAAAAGTGGGAGTGAGAAAATATTACAAAAAAACAGGATTTGAGAAATGAGTTCTGCAGGATCACCGCCATCCTTAATGAGGATCAAATTTTGAAAAAAAACTGTACCAAGGGACAAGATGTTTGAGTTATTGCTATTATTTACATTTTATTAAATTTTTGGAAATTATCAGGATATTCAAATTGGTTGCAATTATCTATACAAAAAAAGAATGAACAGTACCTTTACTTTTTTCAAATACTGAATTAAGTATGTAATTTACAAGTTCATAGTACATGATGCATTGTTATTCTGTTCAGAATTTTGGGTATTTCCTGCATTTATGATACAAAATTATTTATAACAACTTTACCATTTTTCATTTCAATCTTATTTTGAAAATATTGTTGAAAGGGAACTTTTGGAAAGAACAAAGCAAATAAAGATCCTAACACACAGGATGCACTAATTTCATATGAGATTAAGATGGAAAAAGATTTTGAGCCAAATATGGTTTAATTTTGTTGCTCATTGATATACACTTTAATACATTACTGTATGACATTGATATACTCCTTGATACATTACTGTACGACATTGATATACCCTTTAATACATTACTGTACAAGAATAAAGATGGGAGTGCCTCTATGTAGCAAAATGTATATTTCATTAAAACAAATACTTTTCAATGTGTGGATAGCTTAGGAAGTATGCAATTCAGAAACTTTAAAAAGAAACTGGTTATTAAAATAAACTATGTTTTTTCAGGACGATGCTCTGCCACAGTCTGGTGGTGGTTCAGCTAATGTACCATCTAGCAATGTCAACAAAGCTATACAGTCCCTGGCACTTAAGTACTGTAGTGAATGTAAATGTTCTTTTGATGAACTCAGTAAAATCATACAGGTAAATATCAGGACGATGCTCTGCCACAGTTTGGTGGTGGTTCAGCTAATGTACCATCTAGCAATGTCAACAAAGCTATACAGTCCCTGGCACTTAAGTACTGTAGTGAATGTAAATGTTCTTTTGATGAACTCAGTAAAATCATACAGGTAAATATATACAGGTAAATATATACAGGTAAATATCAGGTCAAAATATTAAAGTAGTGTTATACTGTCAAACCTGTATATAAAGGTCGCCCCTTATATCAGGGAAAAACTGATGTGCTAATATAGATGACCTTTAAATTGAGGGTCAAAATGCATAGGTGTTACTTAAGCAAGATAACAAGAGTGTGACCTGACAAGACTGATTTTGCTTACTAAGAGGTGCCCTTTATAGCATGTTTGACTGTACTGTCATTATGTAGACATTTTTCATTTCATTACTGACAACCAATTTACCTCTTGGTGAACATAGTTTGTACTCATGCGGTAAAAGAAATTTTTCGTTAAGATGATTTTATTCTTGATCTTTAATACAGTCAGTGTTATAATTTGATCAGACTGTGGTGTTCATGGCTTTTGTAGCCAAAATGAGTTCAACTTTCTTTCATGTAAGTTGTGCTACAGTAACAAAATTTAAATGAAAATAGGGTCCAATGTAATTTTCTCACATAAGGAAATGCCAAGGAATATACTTATAAAATATAGCACTCGCTGAAAGATATTTCTAAAAGAATGGTTATTCACCTGAAATTGAAAATTTTGTAGAAAGTACTGGCCAGTCGTAAAGAATTAGTAGAATATGATTGTCAGCAGAGAGAGGCTGTGTCTGCTGCCTCTCAAGTGTCCCCCGTCACCAGCCCAAGAGATGATCCTATGATTAAGGCCAAACATGTTGCTCCCTGTAAACCCAAAATGGGAAAAGACAGGTATGTAAAAATTTAGTTTTTTCTCAGGCTGCAAGTCTTGACGAATTTTTTAAAACACCTGAAACACCAAAAAAGCTACATTTTTTTCCCAAGAGAAAGAAAATTTATGTGGGCATTTAAACAGATCATCATATTCTTTTTTCAATCTTTTTCAATTCAAACTTAAGAGTAGAATTTTTGTTTTGGAGAAAGACCAGTTAAACAAATGAATGAAAAAAAATACATTGACAAATGATGCCTGGTAATACTAACATGACTAAGATTGTTTCTTTATAGCAAAATAGTGTAAACTGTAGGAAAGCCATTTTATTTTTCAGTGTGAAGGCCAGCAACTGTTACGGCTGTGCCAGCTCAGCTGTTGAACATTGTATTACACTTCTAAGAGCCCTAGTTACCAATACAAATCTCAGACAGATTCTCTGTGGACAGGTGAGGATTTCTTTGATGTTTTGAAACCGATGTTGTTAGATTTTTTTAAGGAATAAATACATTGTTGTTTAGTACTTCACTTGTTCAGTTTGTTTTAAATTATTGTCAAAATAATTGTTTGTATGGTCAATTTCTGCAGTTTTGATTTTAAAGTATTTCTTAATTTTTAATAGAAAATAATTCACAGTATATCACTAGAACTTGTATATTTATTGAAATACTATAAATGATAATTACACTTTATAAATTTTATGCATAAAAGCACTTTTTCTGTATTTACCTTCATCGGGAACACTCAACCCAAACATTGAAATTCAGGGATGTATAAATACCTAGAAACATTGGGAGCTTTAGCACATCTGTCTCATATCACATCATAGTCACTTTAGCTTCCTCCACCTATAAAAACTGACCGCCATGATATAGCCAAGAGCACAGAAAGTGGTGTTAAGACATCAACAATCAATCAATCAATCAATGCTTTATATTTAGGAGATAACTGTATTGTAATTTAAGCAACGACAGCATCAATTGGTGATTTGATGGTTGCAAATTAAGTTTACTTGCGAGGCGTCAGCAGACCCAGTAAACAGGTATTTGCGACCATCAAATCACCAATTGATGCTGTCGGTGCTTAAAATACAATATTGTTATCTCCATTCTAATGAAACTGACAGAAAACAACGTCAAATCATACATTTAAAATCTGTCAAACTTCGTCTGCGCTTGCACGTAGGTATTCATAGCATCAATTGTGAATTGTTGCCATGAAAATTGGTGACTATATCCAAACAAAATGAACGTTACAAACGATGTTGCATTAGAATATATCATTACAGGGTATGATAAAAGAATTGATTGACTATAACTTACGTCATGGATCATTACAAGTCAGGACAGAAGTACGATCATTATTGTGTCTCCTTACCAAAGATAACAGACGAGGAACTGAAGAAATGAACAATTTGATAATGACCAGGATAAGCTCAGCTCTGAAGGGATACTTGTCAAACCCAGATTTGGTAAGTTGGAATTTAGATTTAGAGAGGAGGAAAAGAAATAGTCTTGTTATTCTCTCTTCATTGGAATTACACAGAAGAAGAAAATCAATACTCTTGTTTATAGTCTCTGCATTTTAATCAAGTACCATTTTATGCACATTATGTGTCTGTTGACTATACCATCTGGCAGTTTACATTGGAGCTCTGGTCTTTTATTTAGAATTGGTACTGACGGTAGTTAGCTTTTCAATTTGGTCCATAGAAAAATGTAACTATGAAAGATGTAAAGATTCATTCATAATTTTCTATGTTTTCTATGTATTGTGTGCGATTTTGTCCCATGTACATTTACTCCATATCCTTTCATTTTCTATTAAACTCTGACAGCTAAAAACTATAAAATAATTTTTGTTAAAAAAATCACAAATGTTAAGAAACAGTAATCATTTGTGCAAGGACTTGGAGGGGTCTGTTCCTATTTAAAGGTATACACTGATGTGCCGTTGGTATGGGTAACTTTTTGGAATGGCAAATATATATCAACCTACAAATTTGGGTACTTACGTCTGGCTTGGGTTTGAAAAATATTAACTTAATACTTTTGCTATTACCAACTGATCATACTATTTACTGCTGCACATGTACATATGCTTTGTTTAAATTTGAATAATTTTGTTTGTTTCTGTCCCTCTCTCAAAAATATTTGAGGGCCCTTATTGCCATGTCAAGTTATAATTTATTAAAAGGATATTTTTCAACAATATCAATCTAAGATAAGAAAAAGCAGTCACTGAAAGTACATAAATACTGAAAGTTTACAAATTATCTCTCTCTATTTGAATTTCATGACAATCTTTGTTAATTTGAATTTCAGGGATCGTCAGTACGACATGAGATACTACTGCTAGCTACTTCTCTGCAGCAAGATGACAGTTGTTGGGAACAAAGGATCAGATGTGGTATGTATTATAAACCATCCTGAAAGGAAAAGTATTTAGTGGCATTCCAGATTTTTTATTTTCAAACTTTAGATATAACTTTTCTTTGAATATCTGAATTGCCTTGGAAGCCTTGAATAGTTTGATTGCTTTGGATCATGGGTTATGATCTAAGTCCATGTCAAACCAAGACTTCATGATTGCTTTGGATCATGGGTTATGATCTAAGTCCATGTCAAACCAAGACTTCATGATTGCTTTGGATCATGGGTTATGATCTAAGTCCATGTCAAACCAAGACTTCAAATTTGGTACTTGCTGATTCTTGGATATGGAAGCCAGATTTTTATTCTGCTTTGTGTCAGAGCAATTTGTCTAAGTCCAATGACATGTCTTGTCCCTGACTGCTGTGCTTATCCAACAAGCTTTGCTCCTTATCAATTTTATAAAAATACTTATAAAGCGTTGTTATGATGGAAGTTTTCATATCCAAGTCATATTATTGTGCCTGATAAAAGGTGTAAGATATTTCCTAAATTCTTTGGAATTTGAACGGTAAGAACGTTTTCATGACACTGCACTTCCTAAATCCATTGTATATTAACAATCTTTCTCTAGCAAATTGCTGAATTTTTCATCAATTTATTTGACCCATTGGTATTGTGTAATTGCAACCCGTCAATAAAAACAGTAACAACATTTCTCTATCAACAGTATTGAAATTATTTATCAGTAATTAGTTTGAAGAAAGTAATTAATGTGAAAGGACCAAACATCTTGGGTTTTAAATCCAGCTCAGTGAAAAGTGACAAATTACATCAATCCTGAATTGAACTTGTACTTACTGGCTTTAATCTTTTGACAGTGATGAGATTGTTCCTGATGGGTATGCAGATGAAGAACCCCGTAATCACAGACTGTGTGACTCTCCCATGTCTGAGGATACTGCAGCATCTCATAAAATCTGATAATAAAAAGGTAGGTTATCAAGGATACAGGACCTGTTTAAAAACATAAATCGTAGAAAAAACTCACCTAAATGATGCTACACAATAACATGCAGGTGTATGTGCTGAATTTGCAGTATACTAAATAACATATAGAAAGTTGATTTTATGCCCCCGCCGTAGCGGAGGGGGCATTATGTTTTACCCTTGTCTGTTTGTACGTACATCCGTCCGTCCGTCCGTACATCCCAAAATTGGTTTCCGTTCTCTAACTTTAGTTTGCCTCAACCAAATGTTATGAAACTTATACACAATGCTTATTACCACAAAACACAGATCAAATTTGAATTTTGGTGGCGTCACTCAAACCGTTCTAGTTATTCATTTATTGAATGTTTTGAAACTTATACACAATACTTATTACCGCAAAACTCAGATCAAGTACAAATTTGGGTAGCGTCACTTTTACAGTTCTTGAGTTATGTCCCTTTATAACGTTATATGCAACGGGGGCATTATCTGTGTCCCATGGACACATTCCCCATTTTTTGTTTTCATTCTTGAGATGTGTACTTCTAAAGTAATTTAAAAAGGCAAACATGAAAGAGTATTTTTAAGATACATTTTAATGATTTTCAAGTTTTTAAAAGGCTCAGTACTCAATTAAAAATTAAATTGACTTTAAAGCATTTTATGCTTTTTCTCATGTTTAATCTTATTTTCAAGGAAATTGGCATCTTCAAGTAATAGAACATAATACATGTATATTTACTATTTCAGTGGGTTTTTCTTGCATAAAATTTTAGTTTACTTGTTTGTTTGGTGAACCATCAATTCTAAAGAAAACAAACTAGTCCAATAGGATTTGCACCCATCCTTTCATAACCCTTTCTATGATTTGATATGGATAGTAAACAAGGGTAATATAGATTTTATGGTAAACTTTATCAAACAGGTAAACTAAACTTCATTGTTCTGTGTACAAACTTAAGTGTATCTGCTGTAATGATGAACAGTCTGGAGATATTGAAAAAATTCAGATGTCTGTAATTTCAGAAAAAAGGAGTGTTTTTATGCCCCCGCCGTAGCGGAGGGGGCATTAAGTTTTACCCTTGTCCGTCTGTACATACGTACGTACGTCCCAAAATTGGTTTCCGTTCTCTAACTTGAGTTTGCCTCAACCAAATGTTATGAAACTTATACACAATGCTTATAACCTCAAAACACAGATCAAGTTTGAATTTTGGTGGTGTCACTTTAACAGTTCTAGAGTTTGAATTTTGGTGGTGTCACTTTTACAGTTCTAGAGTTATGCCTCTTTATAATTGGAAAAATTGCAAAATTTTTAGTTTCCGTTCTCTAACTTAAGTTAGCCTCAACCAAATGTTAAGAAACTTATACACAATGCTTATTACCATTAAACACAGATCAAGTTTGAATTTTGGTGGAGTCACTTAAATGGTTCTAGAGTTATGCCCCTTTATAATGGAAAAATTGCTAAATTTTTAGTTTCCGTTCTCTAACTTGTCTTAAGTTTGCCTCAACCAAATGTTGTGAAACTTATACATAATGCTTATTACCACAAAATACAGATCAAGTTTGAATTTTGGTGGCGTCACTCAAACCGTTCTAGTTATTCATTTATTGAGGGAAATGTAACTGGATTAATCTATGAATAATGAAAAAGATCACAGTTTCATTTTTGTAGCAATATTGTACTTCAAACATAAACTAAACACAAGGTTCATAATTAAGTGTGTCTGTATGGTATAATCTGTTTTTAGGAGAAACAGGCTACAGAAGCAGAACTGTTGAGGCATCTCTCTGCTGATCTACATGTTAATAGTAAACATTGGCTAACAGGAGATCCGAAGCATTCCTTCCAAAACTGGAGGAAAATATTACCCAAGAGAGGTAAGATACTAAACATTCATGTCAAAACTGGAGGAAAATACTTCCCAAGAGAGGTAAGATACTAAACATTCATGTCAAAACTGGAGGAAAATACTTCCCAAGAGAGGTAAGATCCTATACATTCCCTCCAAACCTGGGGAAAATACTTCCCAAGAGAGGTAAGATCCTAAATATTCCTTCCAAAACTAAGAAAATACTTCCCTAGAGAGGTAAGATCCTAAACATTCCTTCCAAACCTGTGGAAAATACTTCCCAAGAGAGGTAAGATCCTAAACATTCCTTCCAAACCTGGGAAAATACTTCAAGCAGGGCTTCCAAAATTTTTTGAATCAGCCGGACATTTCATATCTTATCCGATTTTAAATCCCTTTAGACTTAGTAAATAAGGCAACTATGATAATCAGTTGGCCATCATATATGATATAACCAATGATTGACATTAAAACGATATTAAACTTTACTTTGATATAAATTAGATGTTCTGACGTAAAGTGTTGAATTGAAAGTGCAGCATTAGAAGTGTGCAACGTCAGCGTACTTATTCTGCCTAATTCCGCTTTAGACTCTTTATTTGTGCAAAATAACGTTGTCAAAACTTTACTTTCGTTTTAAAATCACATTTTCCTAATGCCGGATGTTGACTAGACAATGGTTAATCACGGATCAGAGACGGATACGTAATATCTGTGTAAGTTTACGATTGAGTTAAGTAGCCTTTTCAAGTTATTTCTTCAAGAAAATACTCGAAATGAAGGTTAGGTAAAGGTATCAATGATAATTTTAGAATTATTGAAGAATTAGGATGCATAATCAAATTTCCCAACAGCGCACAATATAGACACATGCGCTTTACGTGTACTAGTTCAAACAACGTGGTTTTGACGATTATTCGTTTAAAACCTTTTCAAATTTTCATCAAATCATATTTATTAACGTATTTCTTATAATTTCAAACTTTTAGACTAAATTAATTAGATGCAACCCGCTGAAATGTAAGAAAATAACTTTGAATACCCTTTAGCGTACCCCAGTATTTAACAAGATGTACAGTGTTTATAATGAATATCGTACAAATTCGAATTCATTTATAAATATTCTTATTTGAAGAATTATTTTAAAATCTAAGGATACTTTTTTTAAAACTGAATGCTCATTTACAATAATATCTACAAAGCGTAATTAAATAGGATGTTGTTCCATACACGCTTACATGTTTGACCTCGTTTACCTGATCACCTTTATGTCCATTGTTATGCATCATCAAATCTATTGATTAAGACAAGCTAAGGTCTCTCATCAAAGGTAATGACATGTAATCAGTGAATGATTTATGGCTTCATTATTACTTATTGAAGGGATAATTGTTTGACAGCTTGTTGTTTTTTAAATAAAAGAACAAATGTTTTTTCTACTTTTTATTGATGTACCAAGCCGTGCATTTATGTACCCAGAGGATTAGACCATAGAGTATAAACCCATGGGTTTATACATCTACGAGTAGACTAACTGAGACACTGCAAAGTATGAAATATGCTGCATCTGCTTAATTAAACCTAAATATGACCGAATCATCCTTGTGAAATAGATTGCCACAATTATAAACTATAATGCCCAAATGGACATTTTACCGATCAATAGTTGGTAAAAAGTGAAATGACCGTTTATGAAAATGCCTTGAATAACAAAAAGTGGCAAACCTAAGATATTTGACTGTTTGAGTCTGAGAGCAGCGGACTTTTATATAAATTTCGGTCAAGTCCAGAATATATGACCGTTTTAGAAGCCATGTTCCCAAGAGAGGTAAGATCCTAAACATTCCTTCCAAAACTGTAAGAAAATACTTCCCAGGAGAGGTAAGATCCTAAACTGGGGGAAAATACTTGCCAAGAGAGGTAAGATCCTAAACATTCCTTCCAAATCTGTGGAAAATACTTCCCAAGAGAGGTAATATCCTAAACATTCCTTCCAAACCTGGGGAAAATACTACCCAAAAGAGGTAAGATCCTAAACATTCCTTCCAAAACTGTAAGAAAATACTTCCCAAGAGAGGTAAGATCCTAAACTGGAGGAAAATACTTCCCAAGAGAGGTAAGATCCTAAACTGGAGGAAAATACTTCCCAAGAGAGGTAAGATCTCAAACAGGGGGAAGATACTACCCAAGAGAGGTAAGATACTAAACATTCCTTCTAAAACTGCAAGAAAATACTTCCCTAGAGAGGTAAGATACTAAACATTCCTTCCAAACCTGGGGAGAAATACTTCCCTAGAGAGGTAAGATCCTAAACATTCCTTCCAAACCTGGAAATACTTCCTAGAGAGGTAAGATTCTAAACATTCCTTCCAAACCTGTGGGAAATACTTCCCTAGAGAGGTAAGATTCTAAACATTCCTTCCAAACCTGGGGGAAATACTTCCCTAGAGAGGTAAGATCCTAAACATTCCTTCCAAACCTGGGGGAAATACTTCCCTAGAAAGGTAAGATTCTAAACATTCCTTCCAAACCTGGGGGAAATTCTTCCCTAGAAAGGTAAGATTCTAAACATTCCTTCCAAACCTGGAAATACTTCCCAAGAGAGGTAAGATCCTAAACATTCCTTCCAAAACTGTAGGAAAATACTTCCCAAGAGAGGTAAGATCCTAGACATTCCCTCCAAACCTGGGGAAAATACTTCCCAAGAGAGGTATTTTTAAAGATCTAAACATTCCTTCCAAAACTAAGAAAATACTTCCCTAGAGAGATAAGATCCTAAACATTCCTTCCAAACCTGTGGAAAATACTTCCCTAGAAAGGTAAGATTCTAAACATTCCTTCCAAACCTGGGGGAAATACTTCCCTAGAGAGGTAAGATCCTAAACATTCCTTCCAAACCTGGGGGAAATACTTCCCTAGAGAGGTGAGATCCTAAACATTCCTTCCAAAACTGTAAGAAAATACTTCCCTAGAGAGGTAAGATCCTAAACATTCCTTCCAAACTGTCCTTCCAAAACTGTAAGAAAATACTTCCCTAGAAAGGTAAGATCCTAAACATTCCTTCCAAAACTGTAAGAAAATACTTCCCTAGAGAGGTAAGATCCTAAATATTCCTTCCAAAACTGTAAGAAAATACTTCCCAAGAGAGGTAAGATACTAAACATTCCTTTCAAAACTGGGAAAAAATACTACCCAAAAGAGGTAAGATCCTAGACATTCCTTCCAAAACTGTTGGAAAATACTATAAAACTATCCATTGAAGGTTAGATTCTAATCATTCCATCTAAAACTGAAGGAAAATGCTATCCAAAAGAGTATATATATGTATATTGTGAATTATTTATAGGGACTTGCAAAAATGTGTCAGATAAGTCACGAAAAGTATATAAGTCAACATAATTACATATATGCCTGAATGGAGACGTTAAATTTTTCACTAAAATAAATAATAGACTCCATAATCTACTGTTTTATGTTTTATTAGGAAATGTTGAACTTACTAAATTGAATTATTGACCTTGTTAAAGGAACTATTGACACATAAAATTTCTTCATTGCTGCTGAATTACCCTAAGTGCAATGTTTTATTATGATTGCTCTTTTCCAGTGACTCAAGAGAAACTTGAAGGAGAAAAGACTGAGACAAAGCCAGACCAGGAAGATACTAAAAAAGTCGCCAGAGCTCTTTATCTAACTGAGAAATATGTTGATAAATGGAGACAGAAAATGAGTAAGACACCAGCTGTACACCTGAAACTGACACAAACAACATGGCTACAACAAGCCATGTTTTCTCAGTCATCTCGTTCTGCTAGACAGACTGCCTGTAACATTATAGAGTCCATAGCTCAGATTCCCAGTAGGAAGAAGGAGATCGTTGATATGTTAACTAAGTAAGTTTAGATTTTGTTTTTATGCCTCACCTAGGGGCATTATGTTTTTCGGTCTGTGCATCCGTTCGTCCGTCTGTCCGTCCGTTCGTTCATCCGTCTGGCCCGCTTCAGGTTAAAGTTTTTGGTCAAGGTAGTTTTTGATGAAGTTGAAGTCCAATCAACTTGAAACTTAGTACACATGTTCCCTATGATATGATCTTTCTAATTTTAATGCCAAACTAGAGTTATGACCCCAATTTCACGGTCCACTGAACATAGAAAATGATAGTGTGAGTGGGGCATCCGTTTTTTACTATGAATATATTCCACACAATCTTAGATTTGTTAACCTGTTTGAATCAGCAATAAGTATGAACTATATGAAATAGTGAATAATACATTAAATAGGGTAACAGGAATCGCCCAAGTATTGTATAGGTCAACCAACCACACAAACACCCAACTTCTTGAAAGAAATACAAAAACAAAGTTGTTTACTTCTAAGTCTTTTGGTCTCTGGTGAAGAGTTGTCTCATTGGCAATCATATTGCATCTTTTTATTTGTATAAAGACAAACAATAACGAACAACAAATGGTTTTGATGGCCTGTATTGGTTAGGATAAACCAGTTGTATGTACATCTCCCTTTTGCCTGTCTATACCATATATGTAATACACATGTTAAACAAACAAAAAGGCCGGAGCAGTTCAACAAACACCATGACAACTAATGTAAACAACGAAATAAAAGATGGCACATAATTTGGAAAGCAATGTCAAAATGTGTTCACTACTTCAGGAAAGCAGCGACAGCTGTTATTTGGATATTGCTGCACAAAAAAAAAAAAGATAAGATACAATACTTACAGGTTTTATTAAACTTATAAAATTAAATTAAAATTGGCAGTTTTTGTGAGAGGTCAGTTTAGAAAAGAATTTAATGTTTATTTTATTGTTACAGCGGTTTTCTAAAAAAATGTTCATGTTTTTTTCTGTTAATTTATTAACACCAATATATGAATACAGTTTATATATGTGATTTATAACAATCATAATTTGAAGGTGCTAAAAATCTTTTACATTATTTATGATTATACATTAAGTAACATTTTTTGTGTCAACAGGTGTCTGGATGGTATTGGTAAAAGTGGTGAGAGTAGTTCAGAATTCTTGGCTTTGTACAAAAAGTTAATCCAACCAGCTCACTGGAAATATTACCTGGCTATCAAAGGTGTCATGTTACACCTGGGCGACCTGATTACAAAGGTATGTTATATTACCTGGCTATCAAAGGTGTCATGTTACACCTGGGTGACCTGATTACAGAGGTATGTTTTATTACATGGCTATCTTGTAGCTGGTATGTTACATGTGGGCCTAATAACATAGATGTGTAGGAAATACTTTCTGGCTTCCAAGTTATTCTGTTACACTTGGATGACCTTATTACAAACACACTAAACATGGAAATGTATCAGGTTAAAGTTTTAATGTAGTTTGCCTTAAAGTTGTGGGTCTCTTCTGTTTTTAATTTAGTACACATGTTCATTATGATAGGGGCTTTAAAAACATATGCCAAATTAAGGTTTTTGACCCAGATTTCACAGTTATCTGAACAAGAAAATGTACCCGGTTGAAGTTTTAATTTAAGATAGTTTACCATGAAATTGTGGTCACATGAACTTGAAACATAGTACTCATATTCGTTATGATGTAAACTTTTAAAATTATTCTAAATTAGGATTTTAACCCAGATTTCAGTCTTCACTGACCATGGAAATGTGATATTGTGAGCAGGGTTTGGTATATGTTGAAAAGACTTCAGTTTTATTATGACCAGATATAATTGTCATTTATCAATAAAGTTCCCATAATTTTAGAGCTATTTTCCAAATGCTTGTAGTTTAAAGGTTTGGTTGGCTTGCTTGCTTTGTATAAATGTTTGCTCAAGCATTGTAATTAAGATTGACATCTGCAATCAATAGATAGGCGGGGCTTCAGCTTGTATACACATTTAAGTATAATGTATACAAGCTGAAGATCGGCCTACCTTTAAACTACAAGCATTAGGAAAATAGCTCTAAACACTCTGAAAAAAATTACTATTATTTTAATTTCAGTGGCCAAACAATGGTTCTTATCATACTTGGCCCTTTATTTATTTTTCCTATATTTCTGAGACTTAAGTTTTTTAACCCTTATTAGTGATTCATTATAAGATTAAAATATAATCCATGCATATTTTTTTATGACATAATACTGATTGTCTTGGGTTTCAGGAAGTAGAGTTATTACAACATTTAGAAGAAACAACCCTAAGTTCTGACCTAGCACAAGGATTTGCTCTCAAGTCTCTTACTGGTGAGTAACTTTATAATATTTAAAGGTCTGTTATGTAGATAGAGTAATTGAGTACTGATTACTAATTTTTGTAGCACCAATTTTCAAAGATGAGGAAAAACTGTAATTTTTGTGGATACTTGATTTCATGGTTTAACTAGTATTAAAGAATTCTTTCCTATGATGTTACTTTATATCATTTGAAAAGGCTATTTCCTTTAAACAAATGAAATATTTACATCTATATAACCTTCCTTTTAAATTTTTATTTTTTTGACAAGTTTTAAAGTCTAATGAATTAACTTTGTCCTTTATTACATAATTACATTATATCAGTAGTGAAAAAGCATATTTCAATCATAACAAAATTCAGCATTTTTATTTCATTTTGCAACTTAGTATTCAACAAGTTTGTATTTCAAACAGGTGATTCTTATTAGAACTGTACAAGTCACATACTAGAGTTACTAAATATTTGTTATTTTGTATTTCAGAGTTGTTAGCTCAGATTGTTGAACAAGATGTACTGAAACAACACTACAAGAACAAACTGGTGGGATATGTTCTAAATGGCTACCTGTCTCTGAGAAAACTTGTGGTACAGAGAACAAAACTGATAGATGATACACAGGATAAACTGCTAGAGTTACTGGAGGAGCTGACTAGTGGTTAGTATATGCTGTCTTTTATAAAAAACATAAAAGCAATGGACTGCAAAATTTATGAAATTATACGTCATTTTATGTTACATTATTATGTACTTTTTAAAAAAAAATTCCATTAGATTGTTATTGATTATAAATTTGAAAACTGTTTTTTGAGTAGATGCTGTAATAAAAGATAAAAATTACTACTGTAAATAATGAAATTAATGCAAGGTTTTTATTAATGCAAACAATGCGACTGGGTGAGTATCGCAATAATAAAAACTTACATTCTGATATCTTATACATATATCTGTTTGCAGATTTTCCTGAAATCGCAATAATTAATCTCGCATTATTGTCCATTTTTCAAAAATCGCAATAATAAATGCATGCAATAATTTCTGAATTTACAGTGTTCTTTATATTTCAACATTTTTTTACCAGACCAATTTAATGTGGGTAAAATTTGTAACAAATACATGTTGAAAAGATTGTTAAAGTTGTAAAGCCATAACTTATATGTGGATGTAGTAATTCTATATGTGTCTAACTGCTGTCATTATGTTAAACAGGTACAGAATCAGAGACCAAGGAGTTTATGCAGGTCTGTGTGAAGACAGTGAAGAAATATCCTGGTGATGATTACAGATCTCCAGTCTTCATCTTTGAGAGGCTTTGTAGTATTATTTTCCCTGTGAGTTAAAACATATAAAAGATAAGAACCATTATTTAAACATTAATGCTCCTCTTTTAATCTTACAAAGAGTACTAAGTGCAACATAATGAAGATAATTGGAATCAAAAATCATATTTTTATGCCCTCGACATAGGCAACAGGGGCATAAAGTGTTACCCTTGACCTTCCGTCTTTCTGTCCGTCTCTCCCGTTTTAGTTGCAAAGCTTGAGCGGGGCATTCGTGTCCTCAGACACATTCTTCTTTTATTTTCACTTTTTGTTAAGTGTAACCAACAGACAATCAACAGCTAATTGAAAAAAAATAAATGTATTGCAAGTGTACCTGCATCATTGAAATTGTTGTGTACCTGTGATTTAAACACCACTTTCTGAACAAAAATTTCTTATTTATTTTGTTTTGTTGGAAAATTCATATTCTCTCTGCTGACTTTTCAAAGTCAATTTAAATTTTAATGCTCATTGCCTTAAAAGAATTGGAAATTCATGGCAAACGTTCAATTTAATTTGGCATCATATTGAATTAGAATTTAATAAGGGGACGAAGTCCCCTTCGTCCCCTATTACAGTAAAAAAATCAATAAAAAAAAAAAAAAAAATTTTTAAAAATCGGAAAAATTTCCCGAAATTTTTCATTGTACTAATGAACTCAAAATCGTTAACTGTTTTTTTTTTGTTTTTTGTCACTTTTTTTAATTCCCGCATTTGCACAGAAATCTACTTCCTTCTTCCGGTCTTGTCATGAGACCTTGAGTAGTCTAGTAAAATATAGGAACTCAAGGAACACAATACCAATTTCATTTTTAATAATTCTTTGTCTTTAATATGAATAAACGTTACCTGATGATCGCGTTTCTTTGTTTACATTGAACATGACGTCATAACTTAAATAACGTCACAAGTAAAATCCCTAACAACAGAACCAAAATCGGAAACGTGACGGTATTTCCGTTTCTTTTTTAACAGATTTTGAAGTTACAAAAAAAATAATTCATACAAACTTCGTCCCCTTTCACAGGTAATGCCTGCCTCATATTATTCTGAAGTGAATAAAGTTACAAGTTAAAGAAATGAAGTTTGCTACCTCCCATTGAAATGGTTTTAAAATATTTATGTTTTTAGTGGATTAATTTTCATTTATTGTAAAAAATTTACAGGAGGAAAACGATGTAGAAGAATTTCTTCTTATACTTGAAAAGGACCCACAACAAGAAGACTTCCTACAGGGAAGGATGCTGGGTAATCCATACAGCTGTAATGAACCAGGTCTAGGGCCTCTGATGAGGGATGTCAAGAACAAAATTTGCCAAGGTTAGTTGTCAGAGTAAAATCTTGAATATTTTCAGTTATTTTTAGTTGAAAGGAGCATGAATATATCAGTTCAGGAGATAAAGCTTTGAAAATAAGAAAGATATGATTTCATTACACATATGCTGAATTAATAATGTTAAAAGGAAGCAATTCTAATTCAAATAAAGTTGTAATTATTTTATTACTGTACGCTTTTTTACAGATTGTGAACTGGTTGCTCTCCTTGAAGATGATAATGGAATGGAGGTAAGTTATCTAACATTCCCACACCCCTCCCCAATCAAATTTGTGTTATTGCTAATTAAAATAAACCACAAGATAAAAGGATAAAAGCATTTATTTTTTATTTCATACATTCAACAGTTAGATAATTGGTTAAAAGTGGTTTTGATGTTTAAATCAAACAAATGCAATGTTTTATACTGTATACATGAAAAAATAAAGTTAGTTTTTAACTAATTCACTTATATGACAGGCTATTAAAGTAAATTGTTCTCAATCCTTGCTGTTAATATTTAATTTTTATTTGAAATCATAAATTTACTAATAATTTCATGAATATTTACTTACAGTTGCTGGTGAACAAGAAAATCATCAGCCTTGACCTACCTGTGAAGGAGGTGTATAAAAAAGTCTGGGCTCCAGAACATGGAGAGGTTTGTGTATACCCTGCTACTTTAAACATATTTGATTATCACAGCAGGCATGTATCTTCTTATAATTTCATACACAAATGTATACCTAATAAATTTTGTTATCGCTATTTTGTGCATTTTTCCTTTGATCTTTGTTTGTGATAATTTTTCATATCATGCTACTTGCTTGAGATGGAAAATTATCGCTAGAAACTAAGGAGGCACGTGGCGTTGCTAATGAAATTGACTCGAAATTGACAACGTCGTCATAGGTAAAATAGCGATAAACAGATTATCATTGGTCATCTCAACTTGATTGCTTTTCTCGCTTTCGCCGTCCCGGCTCAAGCGAGAAAATCAATCTCGTTGAGATGATCAACAATAATCTATAATTACATTGACATGACATATTTATAAGAAAAGTAAGAGTTCTTATTATTTACTGTAATAAAATTGTTATGTATACAGATACTCCTATTATACTTAACCTCTCGAATTAGACAGCAAACTTGTCCCTCTTTTTGTGATTTTTGAGCAATTCCTTTTAAAGAAGTAGTTGATTATTTGCCATGGCAAATATGGACATGACTTTTCTAGAAATGGGGAGGTTTCTAAACGCACAATATCAAAAAGTTGGTATTGCACTGTGTGAATATAGGGAAACTTAATATAATTGCTTTATCATATGTAAAGTTTTGTGCAAATAAAATATTTTTTAAGGTTTCCAAATGAACTGGAACATATTGGTATTGTGTAAAAACAAATTTAATTTCTAAGTATTTTAAGTTACATGTATGTAAATGGCTTCATAATAATTTTGTAGGGTGAACCAATGCCTATAATCTACAGAATGAGAGGTCTACTAGGGATGCTACTGAGGACATGGTTAACTCCCTTGATTCAAAAACTGGTAAGTTCATGTCATTACTTTTAGTTAATGATAATTGATAAAAATTAAAGGAGTGTACCATAACTGAACACATGATCACTAAAGAAAAACAATGTAAGTACAAAGTTCTTTAAAGGATCTTTTGTACCTTAAAATAAAGTTATCAAACTTAGAAAATACCATATGATTAGTATGCATGTGTAGAATATACGAGGGTATAGATGAGAAGTCTTTGATTTCTTTATTCTTTAATTTTTTAGACCATTTTTCTCTATTCTTTATTTATTTTGCCCATTATTGCCTACTTTTTGCCCATTGTTCTCTTTACTGTAAACCCTATCCAGACCCTCATATATATGAACCTGACTTCTCATATTATAGTTATATGCTTGAAAAAAGGACTGAGAAAGTAGATAATAAAACAGAGAGAGTTAGGTAGGAGTACTATTAATTTGCATAAAAAAAAACAAACCGACATGTGTAACTTCAATGCATATTTTAGCGGCGATCAATGTCTTTCAAATTACTTTATTTTTATCAATAGTACCGCTTAAGTCGACGCTAGGGGCCGTCTTGACCTTGTTGTAGGGTATGAATGATTTGTTCATTGTTGAAGACCCTACATCAACTGTCAAGATGAAGAACAGGAATAAAAGCCCTGTTCATTGATAATTTTCTATGTTTTCTATGTATTGTGTGCGATTTTGTCCCATGTACATTTACTCCATATCCTTTCATTTTCTAAAGTTGTTAAATATTAAACTTATTAATTTTATAGAGGAAGATGTTGACAAAGAAGAGGTGTACAAGATGGCTAGTGTATTGAGTGAAGGTGATGGTCTGAGAGTTATGTTGGAGAGGTATAGTTTTCATACTGAAATTTGATTTTTTTTATGACAAAAAATTTGTAATGTCTCATAATTAACTTTCTTAGAGACGTTAAAGTTCCATATAAAACTTTCATTTTGGTAACGTTAGTATCAATTTTTGTAACCATAGAAAAATTTGCTATTTTGAGGGTACTTACATAAATTTTGTAGTTCATCATTTGCTCCAATCAAAATAACTAAGATTTGTATTTCCTCAAGTATTTAATTTTATTTCTTTTTACATAGAAAATCCATGAAAACGGGTAACCATGGAATATAAAGAATCCACCATAATAGAATTATCTTTTGGCCAAAAGTCTTTATATGACTGAGAAGCATTGCAATGTCTGCCGCTGTGACTAGGAACAATGTGACTTTTTTGTTTTGGGTTAAAAAAAATGTGAAAATTTGATTTTCAAATTGCAATATCTAAAACCCTGATAATTGACAGAAATTTGAACCCCATACAAATACAAAATAAAGTAGTTATTAAATGCCATAGAATCTACTGTATCAAATATTTGCTGAATGGATATTTAAAACACATTTTTGAGTTTCCAGTTTTAAAATTGTGTATATGAATATTTGAAAATATTGGTAAATTGGTTCTTTTTTCAGACTTGCTTCCATCAAAGATCTTGTTCTTGGTAAACAATTGATGACGGTTCTGTTGAAGTTGTTCAGTTATGCTGTAAATGTTAAAGCTAATAGACTGGAGCTGCTTAAACCTGAGATGAATACACTAACTGTTATGCTGGGTGCACTCAACTTGGTAAGATACCATTAAAACTTAATCTCTTGAAACACATTGTTCATGATTATTTCTATAATGAAAAGATAAAAAAAAACAGGAACAGGGGCATTAATTGATACCCTTGACTGTCTGTCTTTCCATCCTTCCGTTCGTCCCATTTTTTTGTTCAAGGATTTCATATCAAGATGTTAATCTCAGGGACTATATGATCATAAGAAATTACATTGATAAGACACTGGATACATATGTGTTGAATATTTGGATTCACCTTACTTAAAATTTATTAAAAGATAAAATTGATACATATGAGTTGAATATTTGAATATACTGGATTTATAAATTTATGCAAAAATTAAAAATAGACATTTTTGTCCCCTGTGTAACGCGTTGCGGTGACATGGAAATACCGGGCGTCCGTCCGGTCTTGTTCGTGCTCTCACGGGTACAATTCTTGCTAGATTTTTATAAAACTTATACCATAGGTTAATATCAGCAATATCTCGGACAAGTTCTAAAATGGTGGATTGACTTTTTTTTAAAAGAGTTATGCCCCTTAGAAATATTAAATTTATGGAAAATGGCCTCGTTAGCGCTCTCACAGGTACAATTCTTGTCAGATTTTTATAAAACTTATACTATAGGTTAATATCAGCAATATCTCGGACAAGTTCTAAAATGGAGGGACGAGATTTAAATTTATGGAAAATGGCCTCGTTAGCGCTCTCATGGGTACAGTTCTTGACAGATTTTTATTAAACTTGTACAATATGTTAATATCAGCAATATCTCGGACAAGTTCTAAAATGGTAGACGATCACCTTTTTTTAAAGAGTTATGCCCCTTGGAAATATTAAATTTATGGAAAATGGCCTAGTTAGCTCTCACTGGTACAATTCTTGCCAGATTTTTATAAAACTTATACTATAGATTAATATCAGTAATATCTCGGACAAGTTATATAATGGTGGATGATCAACTTTTTTTTAAAAGAGTTATGCCCCTTGCAAATATTAAATAAGTGCAACATTGGAACTCTGTTTTTTTATTTTTTCTTCTTCTTAATCTAAGGTTTAATCAAGTAGACATTCCTAGTTTGTGTCAAAGTTACGAAGGTTATAAACATTGTAATAATTTCAAGTAAAGCTAAATAACTAAGATTAAAAAGAACATTTTAATGTGTTATATGAATTATAAAAAGCTATGCAGGAGGATATTGGTAAAGGGAAATGTGAAAATATAGATTCCACCACTGCATCAAGTGTGTTACGATATTTCTCGACTCGAGACTGTTAAATTTTAATATTTAAAGCGTGGGGCTGTTTAGAGTGGAGAAATATAGTAGTATACGAGTTATAGTGGTGGAATCTTAAATGATTTTTAGACGAAATCTAAATGTTTATCCTTCCTTTTCAAAGATTTGCAGAAAGTTGTGTTCCTCATATGTGACGTCATCAAGCATGGTCGCCTTTTTTCATTATGTCAAATAAGGAAATTCCTGATAATTGAATTTAGACCAATCATTTGATGAGAACAAAGTTTTCTCTAGAGATGAGAAATATTTTTCTCACACCGATTAAGAATGTGAAACAAGCATGAAAATTAGAGAAAAAAGGTTATTTCATTAGGTACACATAGTAATTTATTGTGGAATCATTATTATTCATGGGGTACCAATTTTCATGGATATGTGGATATAGGCTAACCATGAATTTAATTGTTCAATAAAGTTCAAATTTAATAAAGGCTTATATGTGCAAAATTTGGCAAAACCACAAAATCAAATATCGACAAAAATACATTTTTTTCTCAATCCACAAAAATTGGTACATTTGAAAATGAATTGATTCAAAGTACATATTTGTACACTAGTAATTCCCTTTTATGGATCTTGTCATCAGAAAACCATCATTTTTAGAAAGCCTACATAACTTAACAAATTCATTACTTTTCTATAGGCCTTATGGGCAGAACAAGAGAGTGGTACAAGTGCTACTAAAGGACAGACTATAACAGAACAGGTTCTACAGATCATGGAGGTTATACTGTTAGAAGCAAGCAACCAACCTGCTGAAAAGTTTAGGGTAATATATTTTACACTGTAGTTCATGACAGAATTTGAGAGCAGGTTTTATAAGGTTTGGATGATGTAAAAATTAATTATTTGACATATTTTTAATGAAAATTACATATTTCAACAAGATTAACTGTTGATAAGCAATACATCCAATGTTACAAGTTCTTTAAGGCTGTAAAGCAGATTATTTTCGGAGAGTTTCAATTTCATGATTTCTGGAGGGTTTTTTTTTGTCCATGATTCTTATCTCTTTTTAAGAACAAATTTTCTCGATAGAAAAATTTCCATGATTTTATCTTCATCGCCAAAATTAGCTTAAATAAAGCCCTTGCAAAAATTTTTTTTATTCAGTATGAAAGTTGTTGACTGCACTTGAAATGTGAGTTGTATGTGTATAAACTGAAAAATACTGCAAACTTAACCAACGTAGAGGTACTAGAGATATACTGTGTGAAGTTGTATTACGATTATTTCCAAAAAAAAATTCTGTGATGTGACACAGTAAGTTTCTTCCCCCCTTTTGCATAATTAATTATACATACAATTTTTGACAGGAGTTTTCCAAGTTGTGCGGAGATAAAGATCAGTTAATGTTACTGTTAGACAGAATAAACAGTCCATTTGTCAGGTCTAACAACAGTATTCTCCAGGAACTGATGAGATTGATACCATTCATGGCATTCGGTGATGAGGAAAAGCTGACAGCTCTCATCAACCACTTCAAACCTTATCTGGACTTTGCTAAGTATGTGTTTTTTTGTATTTTTGTCATATACAATGAAACTGGTTAATGCAAAATAATTTTGAACTGAAAATTTCTGGCATTCAGTTTACAATAGATAGTAATTTTAAGTTTTGTTATTGTGAAGGAAGTAATACTCTTCATGAGAATCAGTTGGTGTTGATCAGAGTATTTAAATTCTTTGAAGTTGAACTGCCCCATTCATTAAATACAATAGCTATGTACTTGCAAAAAATTAAATAGCCTGACAAAGAGGAACTCATTCTGGGGAAAAGTTACATTTCTTTGGAAATAATTCAATGGGAACTTTAAATTTCTCCTAGAAAAATAACAATCATTCATTGATTAATGTTGCTGTGCAAGAAATAAACTAGATATGACAATACATATACATGCACCAATACTAAATAATGACACACTATGTCAGAGCAAGAGATTCTATATGTGGAACATCTTATTTTGTAGGTATGATGTAGAACACACACAGGATGAATCAGTACATATTGATTGTTTCTGTGTGATTTATTTTGTAGGTATGATGTAGAACACACACAGGATGAATCAGTACATATTGATTGTTTCTGTGTGATTTATTTTGTAGGTATGATGTAGAACACACACAGAATGAATCAGTCCATATTGATTGTTTCTGTTTGATTTATTTTGTAGGAATTATGTAACACACACACATAATGAATCAGTCCATATTGATTGTTTCTGTGTGATTTATTTTGTAGGTATGATGTAGAACATACACAGGATAAATCAGCCATATTGATTGTTTCTGTGTGATTTATTTTGTAGGTATGATGTAGAACACACACAGGATGAATCAGTCCATATTGATTGTTTCTGTGTGACTTATTTTGTAGGTATGATGTAGAACACACACAGGATGAATCAGTCCATATTGATTGTTTCTGTGTGACTTATTTTGTAGGTATGATGTAGAACATACACAGGATGAATCAGTACATATTGATTGTTTCTGTGTGATTTATTTTGTAGGTATGATGTAGAACACACACAGGATGAATCAGTCCATATTGATTGTTTCTGTGTAATTTATTTTGTAGGTATGATGTAGAACATACACAGGATGAATCAGTACATATTGATAGTTTCTGTGTGATTTATTTTGTAGGTAATATGTAGAACATACACAGGATGAATCAGTCCATATTGATTGTTTCTGTGTGATTTATTTTGTAGGTAATATGTAGAACATACACAGGATGAATCAGTCCATATTGATTGTTTCTGTGTGACTTATTTTGAAGGTATGATGTAGAACATACACAGGATGAATCAGTACATATTGATTGTTTCTGTGTGATTTATTTTGTAGGTATGATGTAGAACACACACAGGATGAATCAGCCATATTGATTGTTTCTGTGTGATTTATTTTGTAGGTATGATGTAGAACACACACAGGATGAATCAGTACATATTAATTGTTTCTGTGTGATTTATTTTGTAGGTATGATGTAGAACATACACAGGATGAATCAGTCCATATTGATTGTTTCTGTGTGATTTATTTTGTAGGTATGATGTAGAACACACACAGGATGAATCAGTACATATTGATTGTTTCTGTGTGATTTATTTTCTACGTATGATGTAGAACATACACAGGATGAATCAGTACATATTGATTGTTGCTGTGTGATTTATTTTGTAGGTATGATTTAGAACATACACAAGATGAATCAGTGCATATTGATTGTTTCTGTGTGATTGCAGCAGGAATTGAGGTTTGTCATTTTTCATCACAAATTTTTAGTATCGGCTCAATTCTATTTTTAAGAATTTGTTTGCAAAGGTATAATTGCAACAGTAAATAAATTGCACACTCTGCAACCTAACTACAACTTGCATGAATTTTGTGCTGTGCTATTCGATGTAATGATGTAAGAAAACTTGCAGAAAAGTTGGCATGATATGGGTTATGTTCTCGTATAATTTATGATTACATGATACTAAACCCCTAACAGGAGGGATTGTGCTTGAATTTCATATGATGGAGACATAATCTTTCGATCAGTTTAATTGAGGTCTGGAGCTTGCATGTCAGTTATTGCTAATAGTCCTTTGTTAATTTATGTTGATCATTATCATTTTGCTTAGTTTCTTTAGTTCTTGTATTTTAATATCGGACTTGGACTTCTTTTACTGTGCGTATTGAAGTGTGTTTGTTTATTCCATATTGGCTACAGGTATAGGGGGAGGATTGAGATCTCATGAAACATGTTTAACACAGCTGCATTTTGCGCCTGTCCCAAGTCAGGAACCTGTGGCCTTTGTTAGTCTTGTATGTTCTTTTAATTTTGGTTCATTTATATGTTTTGGAGTTTAGTGTGGCGTCTATTTTGCTGAATTAGTATACATTATTGTTTAGGTGCCAGCTGAAGCACACCTCTGGGTGCTGAATTTTCTTGCTGCGTCGAAGACTCATTGGTGGCCATGGGCTGTTTTCTGCTCTTTGGTCAAGTTGTTGTTTCTTTGACACATTCCCATTTCCATTCTCTATTCTATTAACCACTTGTGAAGTTCTGTAATGAGGGAGGGGTCTTTCCTTTCTGGATTATTTTTTTTTTTTTTAGACTGTTTTTGTCACTTTTTTTTTCACCCATCAATTTTCAACCAAATTGTTCTCTGTTTTATATTTTATGGGCCCATCATTCTCTATTCTGTTAAATTGATCCACACCTTCGCTGGTGATCTGTGACATCAAACATTTTTTTCTTGTGATGAAAAAATTTACAGGAAAAAGTTATTATTCCAGCAAGAGAAAATTTAGGAAAATTAGGAAGCAAATGTTAATATAATTTCCAATGATATATTCCATATATATGATCTTTACTTTAGATTACATCATTGTAATTCTTATGATTTTCATATTTATTATTTCCTGGTAATTTCTACTAACCTCAGAAATGTGTATGTATATATTGTCTTTGATCTTTGTAGAATAATGAAAATGGAAACAAATTGAAAGACATGATACTGGACAATGGAATAGTAAAATTGTGTATAGATTACATTTTACAAAACTCACCAGTTATAAAGACATTGTTACCGTAAGTATAGTTTCAGTAGAAACTTAATGAGTTAATTAGAAATAAAACCCATCATTCTTTTGGAAAGTATCTGTATCAAGTCAAGAATATGACAACTGTTGATAAATTATTATTAACGTTCTTTCTAGTGAGTATGGACTTTGAAATATTGAAATATTCTATGGAGTTTAGTTGTTTTTATGCTCCACCTACGATAGTAGAGGGGTATTATGTTTTTTTGGTCTGTGCGTACACATGTTCCCTATGATATGATCTTTCTAATTTAATGCCAAATTAGAGTTTTGACCCCAATTTCACTGTCCACTGAACATAGAAAATGATAGTGTGAGTGGGGCATCCGTGTACTATGGACACATTCTTGTTTATTCCATCAATAGAATGATAGAATTAATGTTAGAGGAAAATTGATGAACAGTGTTTCTTTGTAGGAATTAGAAGAAAAAAAACATTTGTTTAAAAAAAAATTACATTGAAGTCTCCTAATAAGTATTGTTTATTGCAGGACTGATGTGGCTAACTGGAAAGATTTCCTTGAGAAACCTTCACTAAGTTATATCTTGCGGTTACTGACAGGACTGTGTGCTGGACATACTCCTACTCAGGTTAGTCAATAAAGCATTACTGGAATATAGGCTCTCTTCTTTTTTACATATGAATAACTAGATTGCTTTTTTTGCCAAGGGTTTTTTTCCTAACAACATTTCAGGTGAAAAATTAAACCCCATACAAATTAAATATTAATGCAGTGCATTATGCTTGTGAGGCTACTGTTCAGATGTGATTGTATCCTGCTTTTTATGCCTCCTGTTCCAAGGGAGGGGATAAAAAGTTTACCTCTGTCTATAACACTGTGTGTCATATTTTTCTCAGCAACAAGAAGTTAAAGCTTTTTGATATATGGCACCAAGCTCTTGTCCATTTTGAATTTACTGTTATAATTTCTTCTTTTCATAGTCACTAACTTTCAGTACAATTTTCTGTGACAGTTTACATAGGAATGAAAATTAAAAATGTAATAAATCTCACATTCTATCACACCATTTTGAAGACCAAAGACAGTACTGAAAGATAGTTATTCGGTCTCATCTTTGAAACTCTTTTTAGCATTTAATTTTATGCTTATTTGTTAAAAAAATGTTTACATGTATATTTTAGTTGGTAGTTGGGTCAGAGTTGATAGCAGTATTACATAAATTAGAACAGGCATCTTCTGATCAACATATAGGTACTGTGGCAGAGAACTTACTGGAAGCATTGTCTGGTAATGAAAAGGTCTCAGAAAAGGTTAGTTATTACTTTAATGTAAAGTCCTATATTTCATACAAATACTGACTATAGTGTGAACATCATGTTTTTGTTATAAATTGTGGCGCATATGATAGAAGCCATAAGTTTCAAAAACACAAATCACAAACATATTGTGATTAGTATGTTTTATTAATACAATACAACACCAATACAATACAATTTAATTAATACAATACCAATACCAATACAATACCAATTCAACACCAATACAATACCAATACAATACCAATACCAATACAACACCAATACAATACAATAGAAATATATTTGTTTTCATAGATTGAGGAGGTTCGTCAACAAACAAAGGCAGAGAAAAAGAAAAGAGCTATGGCCAAGAGAGAAAAACAGCTAGGAGCTTTAGGCATGATGGTAAGTTATCATTTAAAGTCTTCTTTTTTAGGTAGATTTTAGGGTAAAACCAAAAAATAGGGAAATTTTAATAAAGATGTGTGTAAACCTGCCAAAAATCAACTAATAATATTACAATGCCAGTAGGAAACAAACCAAAGAGCATGCTGTCAAATTTTATGTAGAGAAATATCAAGACTTGGAAATTCCCTACAAATGCCATCCGTTAGGAATATCAAATGTTTTATTGCAATCTCCATGACCATACTGTCTGTCCAACAAATATTTTCGCCACACTTTTTAAATAGCTTTGATTACTTGTTGCTTGTGCATTTATAAATAATGTTATCATCAGTTTTCCACTTTATTGTAGACTAATGAGAAGGGTCAGGTTACAGTAAAGAGTTCAGTGTTAAAACAGATGGATGATATAAAGGAAGAGACAGGGTTAACATGCTGTATCTGTAGAGAAGGTTACAGATGTCAGCCTCAAAAGGTATGTAGTATTCTTCATCTTATGTTGGTCCCTCTCAAGGAAATCAAAACCTTTTATAATACATAGAATTTTTTTGGTTTGGAGTGGGGATACTTATATCTCTCACCATGGACACATTTTGAGAGGGCATATTATGTGGACTATAAGTTGGTTTTTTTTTATTTTTTAGTCCAACTTTTGAGTCTGTTAAGGTATAAAAAACTTATGTGATATGTGATTTTCTTACAACTGGCCCTTTTGTTTAAATTTGAACAAGAACTGTTGTTTTAAAATCATTATTTCTCAGGTGAAACATTATTTTTTCAAGAGAGTTTACTTTGAATTAACCTGTGTTCCACCCGAGAATTTTTGGTTCCCAAAGATTGCCTCTGAATAAATTCAAAAGAATTAAGCACTTGCAAGAAAATTTACTAGCACATGCATAGTTCAAATTGTTATACAGATAGTTACCACATGATAATATGGATTCATCATTAATCATGGGTTACTAGTTTTATATGAATTTGGTTAAATATACTTACAATGAAATTACATTTATATTATATAGAATATGTTTGCTTTCAGAACATGTTCTCATCGCAATTAACTAGGTGATTAAAATTACATCCATAAGATGTACTCACCTATGTCATAATTTACCTGTATAACACAATATCTTCAGTTTTAATTTTTGCGTTCAAGTGACGCATGTTTCTCGTCGACAAGGATTTTAACAGTCTACTGTTGAAAATCCTTATGTTTTATAAAAACATTATTTGTTTTGGAATATCGTTTAGGATTAATTCAATGTTTATACAGCGCTTTTGTCAAGTTTCTGATATACACGTCAACATTACGAGTCTGTAACAACGACGACCTATAAATTAACCTTTGTTAAGTCGCTATTTTCAAAATTTTAGTCTGGTGCGAGGAAAGGCAGAACTTTCCTGTCAA
This sequence comes from Mytilus coruscus, assembly GCA_017311375.1. Lineage (NCBI taxonomy): Eukaryota > Metazoa > Mollusca > Bivalvia > Mytilida > Mytilidae > Mytilus > Mytilus coruscus. The sequence continues at coordinate 105,796,237 of CM029596.1, read as the reverse complement.
AATCAGACATGTTACATGAGTACTCCGTTTATAAAAATAAGCGTATGTTTAAATTCTTCTTCCACGGTGACCAAATTTAGCTGTTTTGAGCAATCTACGAAACTGGTCAAGTGGAAAGTTCGGATGAGTTGATTGTTTACAGTCTTTACACAAGACGGAGTAAACACATCACTTAATTACAATCAGAATAGGTATTATGACCAGATCTGATTATTTTAATGTGGATAACGTCCTTATGGGAGCGTAGAGCACTATTGTTACTAGAACCTTAAGTGATTCAATAAATTTCAATCAGAAATGGAATTTGCCCATAAACTATTGTGTTTTATTTGGATAACGTTCCGTACAGGGGCGTAGACCAAAATTGATACTACTATTAAAAGTAGATAGATAAATCACAATCAGAATAGGGAATTTGCCCAGAACTGATTATGTTTATTTGGTTAACCTTCCATTTAGGGAACATAGACCATATTTATTGAAAATAGAAAGTGGTTGATGCAACACAAATAAAATTAAAATTAGAATAGGATTTTGCCCAAGTCTATCTGATTAATGTTGACATCGTTTCATCCAGGGAACGTAGGAACTAGAACAACATGCATGATTTTGGATCTGTACGTTGCATGCATTGCTAAAAATCTAAATTATTAATTGATCGCACATTGATATTTAAGGAGCATAGATCATTCTTTGAAAATACAATTTTTGTATTTGACGTACTGAAATAAAATTAAATCAAATCAGAATAGTGAATTTTAGTCCAGGTCTATCTGATTGTTGTAGAAATCATTCCATCTAGATAATTTAGGTCTACCTTTATTGTATTTAAAACAACTTGCAAGCACAAGCAGGTTGCATGTTTAGTACAACACACATTTTGATCCTAGCTAATTTTTGGTTGCACATTGATTTTTGTGATGAACTAACAGTTCAGATAATATATTGAAAGAGTGTCTGCAAATGGTCAAGACAGATAAAAAACACTGAAATAGTACTGAGTTATTTAGTACTTACAAATGTGTATGTAGTTTAAACATGTCAATACACAAAATTTATAATTATGTCCAGATTTAATCAGGACAGTAAATTCTTAGAAGCCTGAAATATTTTCTCGAGCAGGAAACTGCTGTATATTTTCTTTACTGATAAAGTATTCTCTTACAGATGTTAAGAAACTACTAATATGTTGAGTCAGTAAGAATGGAACACCGTTCTAAAACCTGTTGATAGCTTGTCACAACTCATATTATCAAATTTTAATTTTCAAGGTCAGTTTATTACTGACAAGAAGAACACTAATATTATCAGTATGTAATGCTATGACCAATTGGTTGTTTGTGTGCATTAATGAAACAAAGATTTTATATGTTTTAAGTAAACATTAGGTTGTCTCTTGGGTTCAGAAGAGTTTAGGGATCATTGCCATTATGGTGCTTTTCACAATTCGACTCACGGAAATGGCTTATATTTTGATTACATAAATCAGAGTGTACATTGCCAATGCATATGACATATAATATGTACTTGTGCTATTTTGCCTTAAGTACACAAAAGGTGATAACATAAGACTTAGGGTATATTTTACCCTCACCATATGAGAATCACTGACAAATAATACATGTATCTTCCAATCATGAAAGGAAGAGATTTTTGGGAAGCTCTTTAAAAGATAGAAAATAGCCTTTACGTCTTGTTTTCAAAGCAATGACAACAAGTTTGACAAGATTCTGCTATCTTCATTGGGTCTGTTTTCAATCTTAATGTGAGACTGCTAGTTAAAACAGCTAATCAAACTGCTACAAGTTTTTCCTCGAGTTTATATTGAATTAGAAAGCTGAACTATAGAGGACTCAAAGATACTGATATAAAAAAAAAAACTAGATTATTAGGATTTGTTTTTGAGAATTTAGATTAAGAATAAAGGCATATCATATAGATTTTGCACAAATTAGATATAACTTGTAAAATATTACTAAATAAATACAGAAAATATAAAGCATTGTTGATGCAAGATTTATTAAAATACTAGACATTGACGTGGAGATTAGAGTAGTTTACAAGATTGAGCAATGAACTATCTTATACATCTCTTTATATAAATCTTCTTTTTAGCCAGTCCTTACAAGATGCAGGAAAAGAAGAGGTATTTTGGGCTACATTGTACCAATAAACATATATATATTTCAATTGCTTCTCATATTTTAGCACCTGTAGAAACAGTTAATCTAAAAGCAAAATACATGAAAAGCAGTTTATTTAAAAGACTGATTAATAGTTAGCAAATAACATTAAATAGTCTGTTAGTAAGTGGAAGTAAAATGCAATACAATAGTTCCATGATTATGAGTGCAAGACATTTGTAAATATCTAAATTTAAAATATCACTGTTTATTTTTATTTTGTTCATTATTACACAAAGAGTACAAAATTCTAGTCTTGTCAAAGTCAAGTTGTGACTTATCCACATGTAGGAAGGTTTCCAAATAGATTGGGTGTGATTTAATCCCAAAATTGAGGGTATTCACTATTCAATTTTCATAATGACCAGACAATTATCTAACAACTTTTGCAGTTGCAGAAATAATATTAAATATCTGGAATAAAGAGAAAGTATTTTATGCAAGAATATACTAGACAAAATTGAAATGTGTTTATTAACAGTTAGTTTAAATTTTTATTCAATATTGTTTTGAAAGATGTGATTATATAAATCCAATTCATTTTGTTTTGTCAAATCTGTGGACAAATGCAAAATTTTTCTGAGTGACTTTTAGTTTAATCAAATGACTGGGTTGAAGTCACAAAATAATATCAAAAGTGTTTTGGTTAGTTTATATTGAACCATATCAGAATGTATAGAATTCAGATAAGGTGAACTAAGAGAGAAATGAAATGAGCATTTCTGATTGTGAAACCATTTCTTAAACAACTAAGAACACTTATCAAAAGCAAGATAGTACAAGTGTTTTCCATATTGTCAAACATGTGTTTTCTTTAAATACATGTATAGAACTAAATTTGACATGTTGCATGTTAGTATTTCTGATTGCGAAATATTTTCTGAAACAAATAAAAACAATTGTCAAGAGCAACAGTTTAAGAGTTGTTCAATATGTCAAACTTTTATTTCTTTAAATTTGGATCTGTGCATGGCAATTTATAATTTAAAAACAATCGTGGCTTAAGGTTCACATTTTTGACAGTATACCATTGTGACATATTAATTAGAAATGTCAGAACAACATTGACAGACAGATTTTTCATAGTTTGAGAAAATCATCTGTTGGCATTCTTTTTGGTTTATTAGGACAACAGTTTTGGATTGCTCATCATCCAAATGCTCTGTAGAAGCATTATGATACCATTGGAAAACATGTATACTAAAACATTTCCACTGATTTGTCCATTTCTTTATTTTTACACTTAAGTAGTCTAATACGAAACACAAAGATAATGTTTGTTCATTGTTGGACTGGTAGACATTGTATTCAAAGGTTCTACCACTCATAGAAATTTCTATCAGACTTTAAAATTTAGTTGGTTAACTTAGGAAAATTATCATGTCATTCCTATAATGCAGGACTTCTCTTGACAAAAATATTTTCTTTCTAAATCTATTAGATATTAACAAGAGTAGTATATCTAGAAGAATATGTACTCAAGGAGACTATAACTTCAAAAAAGTTTATAGATTGATCCAGATTTAGCATAATCATGAAACAACTTTTGTTTGAGTCTTTATTATACTTTGTTGGTAAGGACACTTATTTACAAAGTATATTTTAATTGATTATAATTCTTTGACAATCAAGCAGAAAAGAATTTATTTTGAAAGATATTGATAATGATCAGCAGTCATATATTCTCTGTTATTATATAAAACTATAAGAAAACAATGGAAAGTTAGATAGAAGCTAATTGTTTTAAATAAACTAAAGTTTTGAAAACTAATATTTCAAAGTTGAAAAGTAAATGATACTAATGTTGGATTACTTCTTGTCGATTTGTACAAGCAATAAGAACAACCTATTCACAAGACAAATTAAAAAAAAAAAATAAATAAATAAATAAATAAAATAAATGCTTATTTACTGTTGCAATAATATTACAACACATTTAACTCATAATGTAGGAGCTTTAATGAAATAATTTCTATACTGGCCTGCAGATTATTTATTCAAGTCTATTTTTGCAAAGTTTTATTTATGCAATCTGCAGAGTTTTGCCATTGATACATATAGTTCTACAGCATAGCTTTATTGTGTAATAAATTTAAATTTTGTAATTTCGGTTTTGACTAATTAATTTCAGTATTTACAAATTTAGTGGAGTTATTTTTAACAATTTTGACATAGTTTTTATATGTTGGAAATTGTATATGTATGAGAGAATTTATCCTCCACCAAAATAAAACACTGCTTGTTAATCAGTGAATATTCTATATAATATAAATGTAATTTCATGGTAAGTATATTTAACCAAATTCATATAAAATGGTTATTTTGAAATCTCAAGAAGAGATTTTATATGAATTTATAGGGTTAAATATACTTACCTAATCCACCACCCCTAGTATAAATTCAGTTTTTGTTTCACATAATTGTAATTATTCAATTAAACGACAAATTAAAACTGAAGATATTTTGTTACACAGGTAAATTATGGCGTAGGTGAGTACATCTTATGGATGTAATTTTTAATCACCTAGTTAATTGCGATGAGAACATGTTCTGAAAGCAAACATATTCTATATAATATAAATGTAATTTCATGGTAAGTATATTTAACCCTATAAATTCATATAAAATCTCTTCTTGAGATTTCAAAATTAACCATTTTCGTGGATTTCATGGATAAAGATAAACCTCAAATTTAAAGTTCAACAAAGTACAAATTTTCTATAGACTTGTATGCTGACTTTGTCAAAACAACAATTTAAACATCAACATAAACACCATTTCCTTTAATCCTTAAAAACTTGTACCCATGAAAATAAATGAATCTACAGTACTTGTTTTTATAGGACCGTAAACATTTTTTGGGGTTCATATAATGCTATGATGTCGTCGTCGTCATCATCGTCCGAATACACATTTGGTTTCTGGACAATAACTTTAGTTTTAGTGAATGGATCTCTATGAAATTTTACAAGAAGGTTCAATACCACAAAAGGAAGGTTGGGATCAATTTTGGGGGTAATGGTACCAATAGTTTAGGAATTAGGGGCCAAAAAGGGGCCAAAAACAAACATTTTTGTAGTTTCCGGACAATAACTTGTGTGTAAGTGTATGGATCTCTCTGACATTGTACCAAAAGGTTCCATATCTCAAAGGGAAGGCTGGGATTGAGTTTGGGGGTAATTGCCCCAAACATGCAGGAATTGGGGGCAAAAAAGGGGCCAAAAACAAGCATTTTTCTAGTTTCCAGACAATAACTTGTGTTTAAGTGTATGAATCTCTCTAAAATTGTACTACAAGGTTCCATACTACAAAGGGAAGGCTGGGATTGAGTTTGGGGGTTATTTCTTCAAAGGGAGGGGGGGTGTCAAAAAGTTTGGGGGGTTTCCAATTTTTTTAAGGGGTTCATATTTTTTTTCTTCAAAATTTTTCAAATTTCAATAGATTTTTAAGATCTTTGACCACATTTATTTTGTGTCAGAAACCTATATTATGTCAAAAATTTGATCACTATCAAAATTCAGACAGTATCAAGCTTGAATATTGTGTCCAAATTTGCCCCAACAGTTCAGGGTTCGACCTCTGTGGTCGTATCAGGCTGTGCTCAGGGAAGCATTTTATTTACTTGTGAAGGTGACCTGTCTCTGTGATATGTAAGATTTTAAATTCTATGATGAAGAAATAAAAAAATGTCTTCAGATTTGTTCTGTATTACATTTAAAAAACATATTGAAATTGTGATTTTGCTATATTGTTACAAGTTCTAGGATAAAATCAACTGGAATCATTTTCAATTCATTTAATGGTTAATTTTTCATTCATATGCACAGTTTGTTTATATTTATACATATTAGCTATGAATTATAATACAATAATCAAAGAGATTTTCTGGTCTAAAAGAAATTTAAAAGTAGATTTACTAATTTCTGTATTTTACAGGTTTTGGCCATTTATACTTTTACCAAGAGAGTAAACCTGGATGATTTTGATAACAAGCCACGTAAAGCCATAGGATATTCTACAGTGTCACACTTTAATGTTATCCATGTAGACTGTCATACAGCTGCTGTAAGGTGAGGAGGATTGGAAATTTTCTTAATTTAAAGATATAAAAAATGTTATAAGATTTGTTTTGTGCCCTTTTAAAATTATAATGTCTTTAAATTGTTGATAACATATAGAGGATTTCAAACCTTATTGCTACTGACAGAGATAGTTTGTTGGATAAAAGCATAATATGAAAGTTGAAAAATATAGTTGTGTAAAGTTTGATAAATGATAACTTAAAACATAACCTGAGACAACTGTTACTGTAATGGTATTCTCAGACATGAAAAGAAACTGTATTTTGACAGTACCAAAAAGAATTAGATAAAAAGGATACAAATGGCAAAATTAAACTTTAAAGTGCCATGAGCAGGAAAATTTCTCTTTTTAGTGTAAACATTTCTCCCTATTAGTTTCAAAAAGAGAAGTCACTTCTACCAATGATTTTGAAGTAGTGTGAGCCCTGCAATAGATTTGATTTTTACATAATGTAAGCTTTAACATTTTTACATGTTTTTAAAAGACATTCAAAATAGAATACTGTTTACTAATAATATGTATTTTTGGTTACAGACATGCCAGAGGGAGAGAAGAATGGGAGAGTGCAGCCTTACAAAATGCCAACACTAAATGTAATGGATTATTGCCCCTTTGGGGACCTCAAGTCCAAGAATCAGCATTTGCCACTTGTCTTGCAAGGTAGGCTAGAAGATCATCTTTTAAAAAGAGAATGTTTCCTCCGCAGCAGATGGGGCATCAAGTGTTTCTGTCTGTCTGTACATCCCAAAATTGGTTTCCGTTCTGTAACTTTAGTTTGCCTCAACCAAATGTTATGAAAATTATACACAATGCTTATTTATACCACAAAACATACACCAAGTTCAAATTTATTGTGTCACTTTTACCGTTCTTGATTTATAAAACCTTTATAACGTTTTATGCAAATAGGAGCATCATATGTGTCCCATGGACACAATCTCTATTTATTTTTATATCAGTTATGCAAAAGATTTGAAGTGAAGTATGTGTTTTTTTGCCCCTAAAAAGAAAATGCATCCATTATGGCCATTTAGTTGCTTTCTACTCTGTTACAAAAAAAAAATCTCCCATCAAGATTATTAGGAAGGAAGGACTTCAGTATATTAGTTTTATCTTTTTACATATATATACTGATGTTCAGGACTTAATTCTCAACTTTGTTACTGCAGTTAACTAACTTCTTTAAATATCTTATCATCTCATTCTTAAGCTTTGTACTTTTAATATTTGAATTCATTTCAGACACAACACATATATCCAAGACTGTACAGGAATAAGAGATCCTAGTTATCCTTACAACATACATGATGTTAAACATCTTATTCTTAAGTTTGCCCAGGAGAAGTCCTTTAGTCAAGAAAGTGGTGGTGGAGGTCGACAGAGTAACATGCACGTATTGCCAGCCATGATACATATGGCTTTATATGTTATCAATACGTAAGTTTAAAATGTGCTTGAATTTTTAAGGTTCTTACATGGGTAGTTTTGATGTCGAATAATTAATTACATTTATTTTGTATTTATGTTAACATTATTAGTTTAAAATGTGCTTGAATTTTAAGGTTCTTACATGAGTAGTTTTGACGTCGAATAATTAATGACATTTATGCAACTTGTGTCTAATCCATTTAAAAAAAAGGAGATGTGATATGATTTCAATCGAGACAACTATCCACTAAATACCAAAGAAACTACAAGTCATGTACTGACTTTGAAAATTACCAAAAGTCATAATGTATAGTAAGCTGTAAAGGTCAAGAGATAACAAAATGAAGAAAATTTGAACTGACTGTCTGATTTAAGCTAATGATTTTAAAAATAAACAAATATGACAGACAGAAACCAATAACAATCACTTAACAACAGGCTCCTGGCTTAGGATAGGCACATAAACAATTTTGCATATTTGTCATTTTGAATAATGAAATATGTTTAAACATTTAATGTATTAGATTGTATTATATTTATTGTTATATATTTAGTTAAATATATATTGTAATATATTCTGGCTACAATTTAACCAAAGAAAATTGTATTTATAAAGATGTTTACCTTGCAAGGTAACTACATGATACCTTTTCTTCTTGGGGCTATCATGTACTAGAAACAGATCTTTATGAGAGCTTATGATTCTGCCGATAATGTTAAATGATGTGTGAACATTTACATAACATTCACAAATGTATCTGAACCATATTGCCAAATCTAAAGAAGTTTACTTGAGACAGGTTTGCTGTTTATATTGTTTACATCAATTGAGTGCTCTATATGTCATTAAAATCATGTTTTTACTATTTTTTTATAGAACAAGATCTGTCGGAAGAGAAGAGAAGAACTTCAACAATTTTATTACTCTACCAAAAGAAAAATGGTTAGAAAATAGTTATGAGGTAAATAGAGTTATCTTTCTTTGGATAAAATCTATCATTTTACTATTTGTGTTTGATGTAGTTTTTTTTTTTTATTGATGATGAAAAAGCAAGTTTATCTTGTACTGATAATGAGAAAAATGTAGAAATTGATATTTGAATAATTGCAACACATTTTTAGTAAAATAATATTCATTGAACCATGTGAATCAGTGTGAGTGGTTTTAAAGATATAAATATTAGATGCGTATTTAATTTTGTTTTCATGTCCAACACTTTTTTATGGAAAATAGTGCATACAATAATATCAGTTAGAAATAATTACCTTTTTCAATCAGTACAAGGCAGTACTGTAAAAGAATTCATTTGTTAAGAACAATTTTTCAAAAATTTTGGCAAAATGATTGGTCCATGGAGCCTTAAGAATCACTGGTTTGGAAGATGGCATGGCAAGCTTTCTTCATTAGGCATTCAATATTTTTTTTTTTTGAAATATGTTGTAAACTTGATTACATTGTACATATACATTGGTTTGAATTAAGAAATCATGAAAGAAACAATGGATTCAAAATACAATTACTAATGTATTTGCAATTTACTAAAGTCATAATATAAAACCTCAAACAATTTTGCCCTAGACTTCGTGAAATTTAAACTCCATGAAAAAAAAGGACACTTTACAAAATTGTGGATTGAGGAAAAATTGTGTTTTTGTGGATATTTAATTCTGTGGTTTTTCCCAAAGTCTGCATACTAGCCTATAGAAAATTTGTACTTTGTTAAACATTTAAATTTGAAATTTGTGGTTATTCTATACCCATGATATCCACAAAAATTGGTATCCCATGAATAATAATGAATTCCATTTTGCACTCGATAACGTCAGCGTATTTATACACAGTAAAGCGTTATTGAAAGCACACTCAGAAACTGCCATAGCATTACTTTGGATGACCTCCTCAAGGTCACCAGAGTAATAATAATTCCATTGTAGTTTAAATATTGTTGATATAATGTTGTTACAGACCGAGGGAGCTTTATATTGGACTGTGATGACACTACATATACATCCCTATAGTATGTGGAAAGATACTAAAGTAGAATTACTCAAGAGATTACTGGTACTGGCCCAAGCTAGACATCAATCTGCCACTGGATCGTCAAGGTTAGTTAAAAAAACTCGTCATAAATATATTTTGTATTTTGTACGCCAGACGCACGTTTCCTCTACATAAGACTCTTCAGCGACGCTTGAATAAAAAAAAATCTTTCAGTAGTAGTTGTAACCTTGGAACCTTGCTTACTGCTTATTAATAAGGGGTAGTTGGCCCACAGATTTTTTTGTGTTTATTGGAATGAAGAATGCAAAATGGGATAGCATCCGTTTCTGACATGTTGTGGAAAATATTTAGTTTGCCGTGAAATTATTGAAATGGTCAAAAAAAATTCAGACAGAATGCTATTAAATTATTTCATTTTGCAAACTAAGCTTATTGTTAATTTATTGTTATTTTTTAATTGATTGATTTATGTATTTCTTTCCTTGGAAAAGAAGTAAAATGGGATATCTCATGAATTTATAATTGAGTTGAATTTGATGAAAATTTATGAAATACTATGAAATAACAATACTTACATACAGAAATGTTGCATTAACTTTTTATTGCATACACCATATCCTGCACTATCAAATTGTAAATGATTTTATTTGTATTTTCCACAGTTTATCCAACAAAACAGTGCTGGAGTACAGTGTATACAAACCATATTTTGTATTCTTTGGTATAGTAGACATGGTGTATGATAAACTTTTCAAGGTAAGTTCTCGTTTATTATGGGACAAATTTTACTACTATCAGGTCAAACATCATTATGCCCCCACCTTAGTGGAGGGGGTATTAAGTGTTACCCTTGTCCATCCCATTTCGTCAGTCATGTTTGTCCCCAAAATTGGTTTCCATTCTTTAACTTTAGTTTGCCTCAACCAAATGTTATAAAACTTATACACAATGCATATTACCACAAAACACAGATCAAGTTCGATATTGGGTGGCGTCACTTTTTCCGTTCATAAGTTATGCCCCTTTATAAACATAAAAATTGCTGAATTTTTCGTTTCCGTTCTCTCTCTAACTTTAGTTTGCCTCAACCAAATGTTATGAAACTTATGCTTATAATCACAAAACTTCTCTCTCTCTAACTTTAGAGCATATGCATATTACATGCATATTAGAACTAGAACATGTCAATGTGATATGAATATGAACCCTGATTTGTACTAAATAGACACTCTTTTCCTGGTATTTTAAAAAATGTGCTAGCTCACAGGGTAAAATTCCAATGGAAGACATGTTGCCCTACACTGATATATTATTCTGACTCTTTGCTCTTACTCTTTAATATGGCATGATTACTGCAAATTCATTTATTTTTCTGGGTGGTTATTTTTGTGGTTTTGCAAAAGTTTCAATACAAGGTAATTTATACTTCTTTAAACATTTTAATTCATGGTTGTTTCAACCCAAGAAATCCACTTGAATTTGTACTCAAAGAATAATAATGAATCCAAAGTTGTTAAGGTGGTACCTAACACTACAGGGAGATAACTCTGTAAAAATCAGCTAAACGTTTTAATTACGTTGTGTTGTTAAGGGAATATTAAGCTTCTCAATGATCAAAATAAGTGTTTGTCAAACTGCTATATAACCAGTGTAATTTTTCTGATAAATTGGTTGGTTCAAATTTTTGAAATTTTATATTTTGTCAAAGGGTCAAAGTAAATACTTTGTCAAAATTTTATGAAAATTAAACGAGCCAAATTAATTTTAGTGAAGGTGTTGGGTACCACCTTAAGAAGCAGCAAATATCAATTTTAAAAGTGTTTGGTTTGACCTGGTAGAGGATCACCATCAACACTCAATGAGAAATTGATCCATCAAACACTGTAGTCTTATCAATCTAATACTACTGGCTATGATGCCTAGTTTATCACTATATTACCTTGTACATCATACCCCAAAGGTGTCTTATCAATCTAATACTACTGGCTATGATGCCTAGTTTATCACTATATTTCCTTGTACATCATACCCCAAAGGTGTCTTATCAATCTAATACTACTGGGAATGATGCCTAGTTTATCACTATATTTCCTTGTACATCATACCCCAAAGGTGTCTTATCAATCTAATACTACTGGCTATGATGCCTAGTTTATCACTATATTACCTTGTACATCATACCCCAAAGGTGTCTTATCAATCTAATACTACTGGGTATGATGCCTACTTTATCACTATATTTCCTTGTACATCATACCCCAAAGGTGTCTTATCAATCTAATACTACTGGGTATGATGCCTACTTTATCACTATATTTCCTTGTACATCATACCCCAAAGGTGTCTTATCAATCTAATACTACTGGGTATGATGCCTACTTTATCACTATATTTCCTTGTACATCATACCCCAAAGGTAAACCTATATTATGTCAAAATTTGATCACTATCAAAATTCAGACAGTATCAAGCTTGAATATTGTGTTCAAATTTGCCCCAACAGTTCAGGGTTCGACCTCTGTGGTCGTATCAGGCTGTGCTCAGGGAAGCATTTTATTTACTTGTGAAGGTGACCTGTCTCTGTGATATGTAAGATTTTAAATTCTATGATGAAGAAATAAAAAAATGTCTTCAGATTTGTTCTGTATTACATTTAAAAAACATATTGAAATTGTGATTTTTGCTATATTGTTACAAGTTCTAGGATAAAATCAACTGGAATCATTTTCAATTCATTTAATGGTTAATTTTTCATTCATATGCACAGTTTGTTTATATTTATACATATTAGCTATGAATTATAATACAATAATCAAAGAGATTTTCTGGTCTAAAAGAAATTTAAAAGTAGATTTACTAATTTCTGTATTTTTACAGGTTTTGGCCATTTATACTTTTACCAAGAGAGTAAACCTGGATGATTTTGATAACAAGCCACGTAAAGCCATAGGATATTCTACAGTGTCACACTTTAATGTTATCCATGTAGACTGTCATACAGCTGCTGTAAGGTGAGGAGGATTGGAAATTTTCTTAATTTAAAGATATAAAAAAAATGTTATAAGATTTGTTTTGTGCCCCTTTTAAAATTATAATGTCTTTAAATTGTTGATAACATATAGAGGATTTCAAACCTTATTGCTACTGACAGAGATAGTTTGTTGGATAAAAGCATAATGTGAAAGTTGAAAAATATAGTTGTGTAAAGTTTGATAAATGATATCTTAAAACATAACCTGAGACAACTGTTACTGTAATGGTATTCTCAGACATGAAATGAAACTGTATTTTGACAGTACCAAAAAGAATTAGATAAATAAGATACAAATGGCAAAATTAAACTTTAAAGCGCCATGAGCAGGAAAATTTCTCTTTTTAGTGTAAACATTTCTCCCTATTAGTTTCAAAAGAGAAGTCACTTCTACCAATGATTTTGAAGTAGTGTGAGCCCTGCAATAGATTTGATTTTTACATAATGTAAGCTTTAACATTTTTACATGTTTTTAAAAGACATTCAAAATAGAAAACTGTTTACTAATAAATGTATTTTTGGTTACAGACATGCCAGAGGGAGAGAAGAATGGGAGAGTGCAGCCTTACAAAATGCCAACACTAAATGTAATGGATTATTGCCCCTTTGGGGACCTCAAGTCCAAGAATCAGCATTTGCCACTTGTCTTGCAAGGTAGGCTAGAAGATCATCTTTTAAAAAGAGAATGTTTCCTCCGCAGCAGATGGGGCATCAAGTGTTTCTGTCTGTCTGTACATCCCAAAATTGGTTTCCGTTCTGTAACTTTAGTTTGCCTCAACCAAATGTTATGAAAATTATACACAATGCTTATTTATACCACAAAACATACATCAAGTTCAAATTTATTGTGTCACTTTTACCGTTCTTGATTTATAAAACCTTTATAACGTTTTATGCAAATAGGAGCATCATATGTGTCCCATGGACACAATCTCTATTTATTTTTATATCAGTTACGCAAAAGATTTGAAGTGAAGTATGTGCATTTCACTTGAGAGTTAATCTACTGTTTATTTGCCCCTAAAAAGAAAATGCATCCATTATGGCCATTTAGTTGCTTTCTACTCTGTTACAAAAAAAAAATCTCCCATCAAGATTATTAGGAAGGAAGGACTTCAGTATATTAGTTTTATCTTTTTACATATATATACTGATTTTCAGGACTTAATTCTCAACTTTGTTACTGCAGTTAACTAACTTCTTTAAATATCTTATCATCTCATTCTTAAGCTTTGTACTTTTAATATTTGAATTCATTTCAGACACAACACATATATCCAAGACTGTACAGGAATAAGAGATCCTAGTTATCCTTACAACATACATGATGTTAAACATCTTATTCTTAAGTTTGCCCAGGAGAAGTCCTTTAGTCAAGAAAGTGGTGGTGGAGGTCGACAGAGTAACATGCACGTATTGCCAGCCATGATACATATGGCTTTATATGTTATCAATACGTAAGTTTAAAATGTGCTTGAATTTTTAAGGTTCTTACATGGGTAGTTTTGATGTCGAATAATTAATTACATTTATTTTGTATTTATGTTAACATTATTAGTTTAAAATGTGCTTGAATTTTTAAGGTTCTTACATGAGTAGTTTTGACGTCGAATAATTAATGACATTTATGCAACTTGTGTCTAATCCATTTAAAAAAAAGGAGATGTGATATGATTTCAATCGAGACAACTATCCACTAAATACCAAAGAAACTACAAGTCATGTACTGACTTTGAAAATTACCAAAAGTCATAATGTATAGTAAGCTGTAAAAGGTCAAGAGATAACAAAATGAAGAAAATTTGAACTGACTGTCTGATTTAAGCTAATGATTTTAAAAATAAACAAATATGACAGACAGAAACCAATAACAATCACTTAACAACAGGCTCCTGGCTTAGGATAGGCACATAAACAATTTTGCATATTTGTCATTTTGAATAATGAAATATGTTTAAACATTTAATGTATTAGATTGTATTATATTTATTGTTATATATTTAGTTAAATATATATTGTAATATATTCTGGCTACAATTTAACCAAAGAAAATTGTATTTATAAAGATGTTTACCTTGCAAGGTAACTACATGATACCTTTTCTTCTTGGGGCTATCATATACTAGAAACAGATCTTTATGAGAGCTTATGATTCTGCTGATAAAGTTAAATGATATCTGAACATTTACATAACATTCAGAAAATGTATCTGAACCATATTGCCAAATCTAAAGAAGTTTACTTGAGACAGGTTTGCTGTTTATATTGTTTACATCAATTGAGTGCTCTATATGTCATTAAAATCATGTTTTACTATTTTTTATAGAACAAGATCTGTCGGAAGAGAGAGAAGAACTTCAACAATTTTATTACTCTACCAAAAGAAAAATGGTTAGAAAATAGTTATGAGGTAAATAGAGTTATCTTTCTTTGGATAAAATCTATCATTTTACTATTTGTGTTTGATGTAATTTTCTTTTTATTGATGATGAAAAGCAAGTTTATCTTGTACTGATAATGAGAAAAATGTAGAAATTGATATTTGAATAATTGCAACACATTTTTAGTAAAATAATATTCATTGAACCATGTGAATCAGTGTGAGTGGTTTTAAAGATATAAATATTAGATGCGTATTTAATTTTGTTTTCATGTCCAACACTTTTTATGGAAAATAGTGCATACAATAATATTTGCGCCAAAATACAATACTCTATTTAAAAGACTTAAACAGTTTGCTGTGATTCCCCCTCTTGGCCTTGGAAATTTTTGAAACCTCGTTTAAAATGTCACCTTTCTTGGCGGTCACTTTTGATACTTTCAATGAGTGACTGCTTAATACAGGTATGACTGTATTTTAATGGGATTGCAATCTTATCCCTATTGATTTTAGGCTGCCATGTCAAAGATCAAGGCCAAATTACAAAAATAGAAAGAAATTTATGCAAAAATGGGTTTCACAATGCTTTATCAAATACTACATATAGAATTTCAATTTGACTTGGATAAATTGTCACATAATGTGGAGAAGGATATCATTTGATTTTGAGGTCTGTAACTTAAAGGGCAAGGTAAAAGTTACTAAAATAGACAGAAATTTGGACTGAAAAGTTGCTTCCAGATGCTTATTCAAATACTACTTATGGGATTGTAAACTTGCTTTGATATATGGTTACTTATAATGAGAGGAAGATCCTATGCATTTCAATATTATTATTCTAAGGTCAGGGTCAAAGTTTCTGAAAAAAAGACTGAAATTTGCATAGATAAGTGGTTACAGGATGTGTTGTATAGGATTGCAACCTTAATTGGATATGTGGTCACATGTAACAATAAAATGAAGAGGAAAATCCCCATCAATTTCTGTTTCTATGTCTATGGTCAGGGTCAAAGTTTCAAAGAAAATACCCAAATTTGTGCTGAAAAGTGGTTACAGGATGTATTGTATGGAATTGTAAACTTAATTGGATATGTGTCTCATATAGCAAGAGGGTGAACAGGAAGACCCCATCTATTTCTTTGTTACTATGTCTAAGGTCAGGGTCAAAGTTCAGAAAAAAGATGTAAATTTGAGCAGAAAAGTGGTTAAAAGATGTGTTATATGGGATTGCAACCTTATTTGGATATATTGTTACAAATAACAAGAGGATGGAGAGGAAGATCTCTATTGATTTTGAAGTCACTTGGTCAATGGTCAAGTCAAACTTACTAGAAAATGTAAAAATAGATTTGTGTGAGACGATATTGCTGTCAAAAATCATAATTTAAAGGGATAGGGTAATGTGATCTTGATGATAAAGATTGTTAAGTTTTGTTGCCTATCACAGTGGTCCCATGCTGAGTAGTGTCCTGTTTTGTTGCCCATCACAAGTAGGTCCCATGCTGAGTAGTGTCCTGTTTTGTTGCCTATCACAAGTAGGTCCCATGCTGAGTAGTGTCCTGTTTTGTTGCCCATCACAAGTAGGTCCCATGCTGAGTAGTGTCCTGTTTTGTTGCCTATCACAAGTAGGTCCCATGCTGAGTAGTGTCCTGTTTTGTTGCCCATCACAAGTAGGTCCCATGCTGAGTAGTGTCCTGTTTTGTTGCCTATCACAAGTAGGTCCCATGCTGAGTAGTGTCCTGTTTTGTTGCCCATCACAAGTAGGTCCCATGCTGAGTAGTGTCCTGTTTTTTTGCCCATCACAAGTAGGTCCCATGCTGAGTAGTGTCCTGTTTTGTTGCCCATCACAAGTGGTCCCATGCTGAGTAGTGTCCTGTTTTGTTGCCATCACAAGTGGTCCCATGCTGAGTAGTGTCCTGTTTTGGCCATATGAGGTATATTATTTAGAAGAGAATGCTTTCTCTGTGCTCAGGATTGAGGCTGTTTTAGGTTTAAGAAGAAATGCTTTTCTCTGTGCTCAGGATTGAGGCTGTTTTAGGTTTAAGAAAGAGAATGCTTTTCTCTGTGCTCAGGATTGAGGCTGTTTTAGGTTTAAGAAAGAGAATGCTTTTCTCTGTGCTCAGGATTGAGGCTGTTTTAGGTTTAAGAAAGAATGCTTTTTCTGTGCTCAGGATTGAGGCTGTTTAGGTTTAAGAAAGATAGGTCACTTAAAGTTGACCACTGATTTGCTCTATCCCTAGTTTTAAAACAGGAATTTAAACTTGTAAGTCATTGTTTCTTTTATGAGCTGAAGAAGTGAGTTCGAATCTTGTAATAGATGTTTCTTTCACAAAATAGTATAAATAAAAGTTATATACAGTGGTCATTAATGGACTAGAAATTTGTTAAAATGTTATGTAGATTGAGTCATATTTGTTCATTAATCTTTCAGTAAAATATATATTGAAAAGAATTTATTTACCCTCTGAATGAATGTCATATGACATGTATGAAATTATTTTGACTAAAATGTTGGATAAATTGATTCATTATAAAGTTTTATCTATTTTGTCTCCATTCAAATTGTGAAAAGAAAAGTTTGTGTATCTAGGCTCCATTGATATTTGTAAATCTTTGAGGTGACAAAACTGACAAGGGAAGGGTTCTTTGAAGGAAGGAGGATTTCGATGGTGTTTATGTTATCTCAATAGATCTGAAAATGTCAATATCGTGTTGTGATCACAAATACATGTACACAATTTCTTCAGTAGAATGTTTCCTTAATTTACTTGTTGTCCACAACATTAAGAAGTTAATATTGAATGAAAGAAGAATTTATAAAATTAAATAGAAAATCTTACGTAGATAGGGAAAGTGTTGTCCTATTTATAATTTATGGTAAACATGATCAAAAATTCTTGAGCTTAGTGAGTCACTTTGAATGTCATGAAGAATGAGGAAATTTTGTTTTTTATTAGTTAAAAAGCAAAGTGGAGATTCATGTTCACAAACATAAGAAATTTTCAGTTTTATATTAAAAACTGTTTTGACAACATCATTATCAGATAAATTCTTTGAAGTTTTACCAACTCTCATATAGATATAAAGAAGGTTTACTAAAAAAATGTTACATTATTTAATTAAACCTCAATTTTAATATAATGACATGATATTTCAATAGTTAGGTTTTTTTTTATTGCAACAAAAAAAAAGGTGCTTTAAAAATAAGTTGGAAAAACATCTACTTTAATTTTTTTATAGGAGATATTTATAAGATACTCACTCTCATTACATGTATTATGACAGTATTATAAAAGATGTCGGATTTAGTTTTATTCCACATTTATGAATTTCTGATGATTTTATTTATCCATTAAATATTTTTGTTTTTAATAGATAAAAAAGCAACAATAAAAATAAAATAAAGCAAATGACATGGACAATGAAGGTTAAGTTTTTTTGTTTATTTCAAAATTTTTAAAGTTATTGTTTTGATTCATCTTGAAGGCAGCTGTGACATTTCGAAATTTCTTCAACCACAGTATTTTTAATATATTTTGTATTTTGTACGCCAGACGCACGCGTTCCTCTACATAAGACTCTTCAGCGACGCTTGAATAAAAAAAATATTTCAGTAGTAGTTGTAACCTTGGAACCTTGCTTACTGGTTATTAATAAGGGTAGTTGGCCCACAGATTTTTGTGTTTATTGGAATGAAGAATGCAAAATGGGATAGCATCCGTTTCTGACATGTTGTGGAAAATATTTAGTTTGCCGTGAAATTATTGAAATGGTAAAAAATTCAGACAGAATGCTATTAAATTATTTCATTTTGCAAACTAAGCTTATTGTTAATTTATTGTTATTTTTAACTGATTGATTTATGTATTTCTTTCCTTGGAAAAGAAGTAAAATGGGATATCTCATGAATTTATAATTGAGTTGAATTTGATGAAAATTTATGAAATACTATGAAATAACAATACTTACATACAGAAATGTTGCATTAACTTTTATTGCATACACCATATCCTGCACTATCAAATTGTAAATGATTTTATTTGTATTTTCCACAGTTTATCCAACAAAACAGTGCTGGAGTACAGTGTATACAAACCATATTTTGTATTCTTTGGTATAGTAGACATTGTGTATGATAAACTTTTCAAGGTAAGTTCTCGTTTATTATGGGACAAATTTTACTACTATCAGGTCAAACATCATTATGCCCCCACCTTAGTGGAGGGGGCATTAAGTGTTACCCTTGTCCATCCCATTCCGTCAGTCATGTTTGTCCCCAAAATTGGTTTCCATTCTTTAACTTTAGTTTGCCTCAACCAAATGTTATAAAACTTATACACAATGCATATTACCACAAAACACAGATCAAGTTCGATATTGGGTGGCGTCACTATTTCCGTTCATAAGTTATGCCCCTTTATAAACATAAAAATTGCTGAATTTTTCATTTCCGTTCTCTCTCTAACTTTAGTTTGCCTCAACCAAATGTTATGAAACTTATGCTTATAATCACAAAACTTCTCTCTCTCTAACTTTAGAGCATATGCATATTACATGCATATTAGAACTAGAACATGTCAATGTGATATGAATATGAACCCTGATTTGTACTAAATAGATACTCTTTTCCTGGTATTTTTAAAAAATGTGCTAGCTCACAGGGTAAAATTCCAATGGAAGACGTGTTGCCCTACACTGATATATTATTCTGACTCTTTGCTCTTACTCTTTAATATGGCATGATTACTGCAAATTCATTTATTTTTCTGGGTGGTTATTTTTGTGGTTTTGCAAAATTTTCAATACAAGGTAATTTATACTTCTTTAAACATTTTAATTCATGGTTGTTTCAACCCAAGAAATCCACTTGAATTTGTACTCAAAGAATAATAATGAATCCAAAGTTGTTAAGGTGGTACCTAACACTACAGGGAGATAACTGTAAAAATCAACTAAACATTTTAATTACGTTGTGTTGTTAAGGGAATATTAAGCTTCTCAATGATCAAAATAAGTGTTTGTCAAACTGCTATATAACCAGTGTAATTTTTCTGATAAATTGGTTGGTTCAAATTTTTTGAAATTTTTATATTTTTGTCAAAGGGTCAAAGTAAATACTTTGTCAAAATGTTATGAAAATTAAACGAGCCAAATTAATTTTAGTGAAGGTGTTGGGTACCACCTTAAGAAGCAGCAAATATCAATTTTAAAAGTGTTTGGTTTGACCTGGTAGAGGATCACCATCAACACTCAATGAGATATTGATCCATCAAACACTGTAGTCTTATCAATCTAATACTACTGGGTATGATGCCTAGTTTATCACTATATTTCCTTGTACATCATACCCCAAAGGTGTCTTATCAATCTAATACTACTGGGTATGATGCCTAGTTTATCACTATATTTCCTTGTACATCATACCCCAAAGGTGTCTTATCAATCTAATACTACTGGGTATGATGCCTACTTTATCACTATATTTCCTTGTACATCATACCCCAAAGGTGTCTTATCAATCTAATACTACTGGGTATGATGCCTAGTTTATCACTATATTTCCTTGTACATCATACCCCAAAGGTGTCTTATCAATCTAATACTACTGGGTATGATGCCTAGTTTATCACTATATTTCCTTGTACATCATACCCCAAAGGTGTCTTATCAATCTAATACTACTGGGTATGATGCCTACTTTATCACTATATTTCCTTGTACATCATACCCCAAAGGTGTCTTATCAATCTAATACTACTGGGTATGATGCCTAGTTTATCACTATATTTTGTACATCATACCCCAAAGGTGTCTTATCAATCTAATACTACTGGGTATGATGCCTACTTTATCACTATATTTCCTTGTACATCATACCCCCCCATTAAGTCTTATCAATCTAATACTACTGGGTATGATGCCTACTTTATCACTATATCTTGTACATCATACCCCAAAGGTGTCTTATCAATCTAATACTACTGGGTATGATGCCTACTTTATCACTATATTTCCTTGTACATCATACCCCAAAGGTGTCTTATCAATCTAATACTACTGGGTATGATGCCTACTTTATCACTATATTACCTTGTACATCATACCCCAAAGGTGTCTTATCAATCTAATACTACTGGGTATGATGCCTACTTTATCACTATATTTCCTTGTACATCATACCCCAAAGGTGTCTTATCAATCTAATACTACTGGGTATGATGCCTAGTTTATCACTATATTTCCTTGTACATCATACCCCAAAGGTGTCTTATCAATCTAATACTACTGGGTATGATGCCTAGTTTATCACTATATTTCCTTGTACATCATACCCCAAAGGTAGATAGTATATATAAGTACTGCTACATAAACCAGTCTCCTTTTGAGTCTTATCATACCCCTCAGTGCAAAGTTGCTTGGATAGATAGGCTTTGATCTGTCAGTTTGTCAGTCATTTTCGTTTCTGGATGCTGACTTAAATAAAGTCAAACCTGCCTTAACGGTCACCTCGTTTCAGGGGTCACCTGCCTCTAACTGTCAATTTCAGACCCAAACATTTTCTCTATATAATTTAACTCTTTTCAGCAGTCACTAACATGGTCAGCAATCACCTAATTTTCAAACAAAATCTTCTTTTTACTTTTAACAACTATCATTTTAATGTTTTTTAACTTCAAATATAATAATGACTTAAACTATATGTGTTCAGTATTGAAGTCAAAATGAGAATTGGAACCCGTTTACAACCGAGATCGCTCAACATGAGGCAAATTTGTGAATTCCTCATGTTCCACTCCTTTTAGTTTCCATTAGGACCGCATCACCAACTTATTTCTCCCAAAATATTAACATATTTCAAACACTTCCTTTGAATTTACAACACCAGAATTAGTGAGTTTTTTTTTTTGGCTGCTCACAAATACAATAACTCGACCTATTGAAAAGACTCAAACAGTTTGCTGTGATCCCGCCCACTCTTGGCCTTGGAAATTTTTGAAACCTCGTTTAAAATGTCACCTTTCTTGGGCGGTCACTTTTGATACTTTCAATGAGTGACTGCTTAATACAGGTATGACTGTATTTGAATGGGATTGCAATCTTATCCCTATTGATTTTTAGGCTGCCATGTCAAAGATCAAGGCCAAATTACCAAAAATAGAAAGAAATTTATGCAAAAAATGGGTTTCACAATGCTTTATCAAATACTACATATAGAATTTCAATTTGACTTGGATAAATTGTCACATAATGTGGGAGAAGGATATCATTTGATTTTGAGGTCTGTAACTTAAAGGGCAAGGTAAAAGTTACTAAAAATAGACAGAAATTTGGACTGAAAAGTTGCTTCCAGATGCTTATTCAAATACTACTTATGGGATTGTAAACTTGCTTTGATATATGGTTACTTATAATGAGAGGAAGATCCCTATGCATTTCAATATTATTATATCTAAGGTCAGGGTCAAAGTTTCTGAAAAAAAGACTGAAATTTGCATAGATAAGTGGTTACAGGATGTGTTGTATAGGATTGCAACCTTAATTGGATATGTGGTCACATGTAACAATAAAATGAAGAGGAAAATCCCCATCAATTTCTGTTTCTATGTCTATGGTCAGGGTCAAAGTTTCAAAGAAAATACCCAAATTTGTGCTGAAAAGTGGTTACAGGATGTATTGTATGGAATTGTAAACTTAATTGGATATGTGTCTCATATAGCAAGAGGGTGAATAGGAAGACCCCATCTATTTCTTTGTTACTATGTCTAAGGTCAGGGTCAAAGTTCAGAAAAAAGATGTAAATTTGAGCAGAAAAGTGGTTAAAAGATGTGTCATATGGGATTGCAACCTTATTTGGATATATTGTTACAAATAACAAGAGGATGGAGAGGAAGATCTCTATTGATTTTGAAGTCACTTGGTCAATGGTCAAAGTCAAACTTACTAGAAAATGTAAAAATAGATTTGTGTGAGACGATATTGCTGTCAAAAATCATAATTTACAAGGGGATAGGGTAATGTGATCTTGATGATAAAGATTGTTAAGTTTTGTTGCCTATCACAAGTAGGTCCCATGCTGAGTAGTGTCCTGTTTTTGTTGCCCATCACAAGTAGGTCCCATGCTGAGTAGTGTCCTGTTTTTGTTGCCCATCACAAGTAGGTCCCATGCTGAGTAGTGTCCTGTTTTTGTTGCCCATCACAAGTAGGTCCCATGCTGAGTAGTGTCCTGTTTTTGTTGCCCATCACAAGTAGGTCCCATGCTGAGTAGTGTCCTGTTTTTGTTGCCCATCACAAGTAGGTCCCATGCTGAGTAGTGTCCTGTTTTGTTGCCTATCACAAGTAGGTCCCATGCTGAGTAGTGTCCTGTTTTGTTGCCCATCACAAGTAGGTCCCATGCTGAGTAGTGTCCTGTTTTTGTTGCCCATCACAAGTAGGTCCCATGCTGAGTAGTGTCCTGTTTTTGTTGCCCATCACAAGTAGGTCCCATGCTGAGTAGTGTCCTGTTTTTGTTGCCCATCACAAGTAGGTCCCATGCTGAGTAGTGTCCTGTTTTGGCCATATGAGGTATATTATTTAGAAAGAGAATGCTTTTCTCTGTGCTCAGGATTGAGGCTGTTTTAGGTTTAAGAAAGAGAATGCTTTTCTCTGTGCTCAGGATTGAGGCTGTTTTAGGTTTAAGAAAGAGAATGCTTTTCTCTGTGCTCAGGATTGAGGCTGTTTTAGGTTTAAGAAAGAGAATGCTTTTCTCTGTGCTCAGGATTGAGGCTGTTTTAGGTTTAAGAAAGAGAATGCTTTTCTCTGTGCTCAGGATTGAGGCTGTTTTAGGTTTAAGAAAGATAGGTCACTTAAAGTTGACCACTGATTTGCTCTATCCCTAGTTTTAAAACAGGAATTTCGAAACTTGTAAGTCATTGTTTCTTTTATGAGCTGAAGAAGTGAGTTCCGAATCTTGTAATAGATGTTTCTTTCACAAAATAGTATAAATAAAAGTTATATACAGTGGTCATTAATGGACTAGAAATTTGTTAAAATGTTATGTAGATTGAGTCATATTTGTTCATTAATCTTTCAGTAAAATATATATTGAAAAAGAATTTATTTACCCTCTGAATGAATGTCATATGACATGTATGAAATTATTTTGACTAAAAATGTTGGATAAATTGATTCATTATAAAGTTTTATCTATTTTTGTCTCCATTCAAATTGTGAAAAGAAAAGTTTGTGTATCTAGGCTCCATTGATATTTGTAAATCTTTGAGGTGACAAAAACTGACAAGGGGAAGGGGTTCTTTGAAGGAAGGAGGATTTCGATGGTGTTTATGTTATCTCAATAGATCTGAAAATGTCAATATCGTGTTGTGATCACAAATACATGTACACAATTTCTTCAGTAGAATGTTTCCTTAATTTACTTGTTGTCCACAACATTATGAAGTTAATATTGAATGAAAGAAGAATTTATAAAAATTGAATAGAAAATCTTACGTAGATAGGGAAAGTGTTGTCCTATTTATAATTTATGGTAAACATGATCAAAAATTCTTGAGCTTAGTGAGTCACTTTGAATGTCATGAAGAATGAGGAAATTTTTGTTTTTTTTATTAGTTAAAAAGCAAAAGTGGAGATTCATGTTCACAAACATAAGAAATTTTCAGTTTTATATTAAAAACTGTTTTGACAACATCATTATCAGATAAATTCTTTGAAGTTTTACCAACTCTCATATAGATATAAAGAAGGTTTACTAAAAAAATGTTACATTATTTAATTAAACCTCAATTTTAATATAATGACATGATATTTCAATAGTTAGGTTTTTTTTTATTGCAACAAAAAAAAAGGTGCTTTAAAAATAAGTTGGAAAAACATCTACTTTAATTTTTTTATAGGAGATATTTATAAGATACTCACTCTCATTACATGTATTATGACAGTATTATAAAAGATGTCGGATTTAGTTTTATTCCACATTTATGAATTTCTGATGATTTTATTTATCCATTAAATATTTTTGTTTTTTTAATAGATAAAAAAAAGCAACAATAAAAAATAAAATAAAGCAAATGACATGGACAATGAAGGTTAAGTTTTTTGTTTATTTCAAAATTTTTAAAGTTATTGTTTTGATTCATCTTGAAGGCAGCTGTGACATTTGCGAAATTTCTTCAACCACAGTATTTTTAGTCAGTAAAATAGAAAAGACCTTTCAACTTTTACAATCAGAAATGATTAAAGTATAAATTTTTGCTGCTTCTTTATCTTAATCAAACATAGCATGTTTTAACAGAGGACAGTTTAGAAACATAAACTCTTTTTTAATGGAACACTTTTAATTTCTACATTATTAGTGTTGAACATTTTTGAATATTTTATTTAATTTTTTTTTTTTTTTTTTTTTTAAATTTATTTTTTTATTTAAATCCTTAAAGTTTAAGTTTCAATTTAAAATCAAATGTTTTGTATTGTTAAGTCAACTTGTCTGTGATCTAGGTTTGTTTTCTTGTAAATACTGTACTTTTAATATAAGAATGGTGGTGACAGCAACATATGTTTTATGATTTGGCGAAAAATTCAATCAATTAAATATAGTTTTAACAATGTAAATGAATAAAAGTTACGTAATGCAATATCCCAGATTCAATTTTAGTCAGTCTTGTTCTATTGTGTTGAGCATGTTTGTTGTTAGATACATTGTCAATTCTGAATGGGTAATATTTAAACAGATTTAACCGTCTGAACAGATTCACACTTTTATAATACAGATAAGCCTTAACATGATCTGTAGGTGTACGAGGGTAGTGTTTGTATGCCTCCCTCCATACCTCATTATCTACGGAAACACAGGTGTATACCATTAGTTTAATTCCCGATTTTTCTTACCAGCACCTCGGAGATTACCGAGGATCTAATTCTGTCAACAAAACCTGTTGTATGCCATACTTTCCTAAATACGACCTGTCGAGTGACGGAATCGGACGTTTCGCTTAAACAAATAGTAAAGATGTTACTTGGATAGATTTATCAAAATATTAAGGCAGATAAATATTTTACTCTGTATGTATCTGTCATGAAAGATTAGAGATAATCTAGGCTGTATAACTGTCAAGATTAACAGATCAACATTCTTCTGTTTGTCACCAAAAATTTCGTCAAATGTAATATTGGAAATAAAATGATTTTGGATGCTTTCAGTATTTCAGTGACCAAATTATATATATCTGTTTAATGAAGGACAGAAAAAAACAAAAAAATATTCAATTTATTGGGTATATAGCTTTTGGATGCTTTCTGTTTTACAGTGACTATCATTGAAATTGTTTTTCAATGTTTTTCTGTTAAATAAAGGACAGAAGAAAAAAAACTTACTTAATATTTTTGCAATATAGGAGAGAGAGAAAATACCGTATGTGATTTGGAATAAAAAAGTTTATAAAGAAATTTAAATTGAGAGAGGCAGAAATTAATTTGAAACAGTTATCTTTGAAATATTCTTTTTGCACATTTTAGTTGAAATGTTCAAAAAAAAAGTTAAAAATTCTTTAATATTTCTTAAGAATTTCTTTCACATTGTGTTTCTTTATTTGCATTTATTAAAGATTAATAATTAAAGAAACATCATTTTTAAAACAATTATCATGTTACTATTTTATACTTGATGTAATGAATGCCACTAGAAGAACAATTTTCTGTTTATTCAGCTGTCATTTTGATAGAAGATAGTGTTGTCAACCTAGAGACATACAGATAAATAAATGATGGCATACATGTGCTAAAGATTAAGGGCGTTTGCCTCCCATGTTTAAACTTTCTCAATTTTTCATACCTAGCATGCTTTATTCAAGGCTGTGCATGAGAAATATTGCCTGGAAACCACTTTTTTCTCTCAATATTTTAACAATCTCAAATGCACTTCTGGTAAAATGAATGAAGTTGTTGTTATTTTTTCTTTTATATTTTTTTCCAGTTTAAAGTTTACTGACTTCATTTATTTCATATGAAAAATCAAGAGATGTCTATTTCCATGCCAAAAATTCTTTATTTTCCACAGCTTCAATCTCAAAAACAAGCACACTGACCTATTTTTCTTTTTCTATAATATGGATCTCTAATAGAAAATGTTGTCAATTTTGAATTCAACCGCAAACAGCCTGAATGCAGAGCTTAAAATGAAAAATTGAATGAATTTTTCATATTTTCTTTTATAAAAAAATTTACATGAGCATTAAGTCTATTAAAGTACTGAAGGTTGATTGACAAAGTAAAGAATTCCCCTCAAACTGATGTTAGGTTGAAACTTCAGTTAGTAGGAGTTTTTGCTTCATGTTGAAGGTCTAACTGTCACTTTCAGATGAATAGCGACAATAAATGCACTGTTCCTTTGTTTTTGGTATTTACATATGTGTGTAGTGATTTTGTGTAATTTATTGATACACCACATACTTTCTTTTCCTTTATAAAACAGAAGATTCAAGAAAATTATATTACTAGTTTTTTGAATGATTAATATTGTGCTGTTGTTTATCGGTTCTTTTATCATTCAGTTGGGGTAATATGTAGTACAATGTATTATCAATGTTTTATAACTTAAAGATCGTGATTACATGTATATACATTTACAGAAAGTAACAGTACCAGCAGATAGCAATTGGAGTAGTACTTTGGCAGACTACATTCGTAACAATGATAAACCATTGATCGAAGCATGTGATAAGGTATTACGTGGATACGAAGACGAGTTATTGCCGTGTGAGTCTGTGGCTGAAGTCATGGATGTTTTAGGTAAGTCTTTTTATCATATAGTAAAGTTAGTAGTATGTAGTAAGGCATAGGCTGTATTGTATCATCAGATGTTCATGTAAATATCTTTTAATAGGTCAACAGTGCAAAAATTAAATCGTTTGGAGTTCAATCCCGTGACTTGAAATTTGTGTTTTGTCAAATATTTCTATAGTGTCTTTGACTTTTGCACACTTTTTGATATGGAACAACAATTCATTTTAATTTAGATATTTGTGGAAATGATGCATATCTTATCCAAATGGTATTTTGATTTAAGATCAAACCTAATACGAAATATGGCCACAGCTATATTAAAAATATTTGAATTTTTGTATAAATCGCCAATGTTTATCAAACTCGGATGACTTTATAACAAGGGGTTTACAACAAAATAGTAAAGGAGAAGGCAAATTTTGGGGCTAATTTGGACCTGTATATTCACCAAAAAAACAAAAAATTGTATGATATCAACACCAATTACATTTATTGTCCCCCGAGTGATGGCTTGCGGGGGACATAGAAATATCAGGCATCTGTCCATGCGTCTGTCCATCTGGTCTTGTTAGTGCTCTCTTGGGTACAATTATTGCCAGATGTTTATGAAACTTACATCATAGGTTTATATCAGCAAATTGTCTCTGACAAATTTGAAAATCAGTGGCAATTAATTATTTTTAAAAGAGTAATGCTCCTTTGAAATTTTCATTATGTGGAAAACTGCATTGTTATCACTGTCATGTGTACAATTCTCACCAAATTGTTATGAAACTTGTATAATAGATTTGTATCAGCAATGTATCAGACAAGTTAGAAAATCAGTGCTGATCAATTATTTTTAAAAGATTAATACCCCTTTGCAATATTAATTATATGGAAAACTGCATTATATTTGCTCTCAAGCCTATTTTTCTCTAAGATATATAAAAAGTTTTAAAGAACAAAAAAAAAAAGAAGTTTTTTTTTAATTTTTTTATTGTCCTTGGATATATAAAATATGTACAAGGCGGGGGACATTGGTAACTCTGTTATTTTATTAAACTATAAAAGAATGGCTTTCAGAAAATGTAAATATAAGCTATGCCTTGATTATACTATGTGATTGTGACATCATTAATGTGACAGATTTTTGTCGAAAATAGATAAACTTCTGAAACAGTTCGGGCAAAGTTAGCATAGAGCTAGCGTAGAGCTAACATTGTGTCACCAAAATTATTTTTCAGTGAATAGATAAACATTAAAATTATACCTCCTGTGTGAATACTTTTTTGGATGACGGTTGTACTTTACATTATTGCTAAGCATTTACAAGTCGAATAGTCAATAATTTGCGTAATTTCTATATTTTACTGGATTAACTTGTCATTTTATGGCTGATAGACCCATAAAAGAATAAATTTTAAACAAAAACTGCAAAGTTTTATTAAAAGGCATAAATTCAAATTTTATTTTTGCTAAGTAGGGATAGTTTGTAACACACTTAATTTTTAGAGTCAAACTGACCCTAAATTGTCCACTCCTTTGACAAAATGTTTAAATGGAAAGATGTTGTAATTGTTTAAATAAGGTAAATGTATTTATTATATACTTAGTACATTTAGTAAATACAAGTAAATTGTATGTTTACGTAATACAATCAATGGCAATCGTGCTGTATCAGCCATCCATGTTGATATCGATATCAGTCACAGTTTCTAGGGTTTTGTCAAACCCCTTATCTGTAAAGTGTCATGTCACATGAAAACATTTCCTTGCGGTATATAATAAACTATATATGATATGGCTTTTTCAATATCACACACCGTATCAACCCTCAACCAATATCCTTAGAGCAGAGCTCTTTGCATTATATTGATGTCTCAGGTTGATAAGGGTGTGATATTGAAAAAGCCATATGATATTCTCTATTAAGTATTTCTCTAATTATTTGGCAATTTAACCCTTTCTGGACCCATTGTATAAAAAGATGCAGTCAATGTGTGGTTGCCAATAATCTCAGAAGATGATTGGCTGAGTTCAAGCCCATAACCTTTATCAGCTCACTTAATGAATCGAAATGTGCTAACAGGTGTTAGAGAAATTGACAACTTTGTTGAATGTGGAAGGCACTGGAAGGGGATTTTCGCTTATCAAAAATGTTAATTTATTTGATAATCATTAGAGAAACAGATTCTTACATAGTTCCTCATGGATTATTAAATTTATCCAATCTTGATAGTTAAATTATTTAATTTTAAAGTCCTTGCCAAAGCTCGGACTTTGAAATTAAATAATGTAACTATCTCGACTGGATAAATCCAATAATCCACTGGTACCTAATACCAATGTAAGAATCTATATATATTAGACTTTATTATCGGTACTTTCACTACTTGAGAATTGAGAAACATTTTAATAATTGTGAAAAATACAATGAAATTAGTGTGATATTTCAAATTCTGATTCTTTTATTTGTATTCAGCATTTCCTGAAATTTCATTGATTATTCTTGTCTTAATCATGATGCACGGTCTCAGGGTCCTTGAAAATGATGTGTAGACAAATAAATCCAAAATTATGAAGTTTCCGTAATGCAACATAATTATGAATTTCACCATTGCAATAATGAATGCACACCTTATCTAAGGTATTTTTGTGTTCACTATAAGTAATTATTTTAATTATATTTTGCAGGTTTGTTATCAGATATACCAGACTCGACAGCCTTTATGACAGAACTGATGGGTTCCATGCCATGAATGTAGACTTTGTTTTAGTGGATGCTTCAATATTTTTATAAAGACATGTGCTTGTGAATTTTACTTCTTATAAAACTGTTTAGAATTTTCCCTTCATAGAAAATTGTTCAGAATTTTACCACATCTATAATTGTTCAAAATTTTACCAAACAAAATACTCCTCAGAATTTTACTTAAAACAAAAAATGTTCAGAATATTACCACACATAAATTTGTTCAGAATTTTACCATACATAAAACAATTCCTTTATTTATTAACACATAAAACTTCAGAATTTCACCACACATAAAATTGTTCAGATATGTTACACACAAAACTATTTGAAATTTAATTATCA
Source organism: Mytilus coruscus (assembly GCA_017311375.1). Lineage (NCBI taxonomy): Eukaryota > Metazoa > Mollusca > Bivalvia > Mytilida > Mytilidae > Mytilus > Mytilus coruscus. Next base: position 105,765,277 of record CM029596.1, on the reverse strand, counting down.
GTATACTCTTATATGTGGATTATATTACTGTATCCCATGCAGTATGATATTTGTACACTTCGTACATTATTTGATCGTGTTAAAGATGGCCTCCATGGTTTATGTGAAATTTGGAAGTTGCGTCAGAATTTTCATACAATTTTGACAAAATATATACTTTGACCTGTTGACAAAAATATAAAAATTTGAAGAAATTTGAACCACACAATTTATAGGAATAATTTCATTTGATATAAAGCAGTTTGACAAACTAATTTTTATCATTGAGAAGCTTGATTTTTCTGATACTAATAGCATGTGATTAAAACATTCAGCTGATTTTTTTTAACTCCCTTAGGTGTTCTGTATCCCCTTAATGTAAACTTATTTAGGTCAAATTATTTTTCTTATTTATTGTTGCTTTGAATGTTTTGCATTAAAGAAAATAATTTATGGATAGGAAAAAATATTATTTGAGAAAATTAGTCAATATGTGAATTTATAACATAAACATGCTAAAGATTCTGAAAAAGCTGCCTTCCAGTTTCAGTTTTCATACTTCCATATACAGTTTAAAATGATTAATAATGTAAAAATACAAATTGGTTTACTGATTATTCAGTTTGGTAATACTGTGGATTTGTTTATTTTTGTGGGTACCAATTTTCAGGGATTGAGTAAAAAATATTTTCTTGGAAATTGGATATGGTCTATCAAATTTAATCTGCATACAAGCAAGGATTTGTATAGTAATATACAAACCCTTGATACAAGCCAATAGAAAATTCACATTTTGTTGAACATATAAATTAGTGGAAAACCATCAACCACAAAATCACAAAAAAATTAGTGTCGCCACCAATAATAATGAATCAACAAAAATTAAAAATTAGCTACTGTACAACTTTTATTCCAAACAGGTATAAATATAATATTAAGGTAATGTGTTAAACTGTGTAAAATTTATTTGTGTTGCAAAGAAATGAACAAATCAATTGGTATTTGTAGGTATGCATTTATGTAATTTCAGTTAACTTTAAAATTCAGAAAATGATAATAGATTTTATGTCATTGTTTAAAGAATCAGCTTCCTTAGATATGTTTCACTGTTTTGCCTTTAGTGATAAAAGCTTGATAAAACAGAAGACTTGTTTTTATTGTATGCCTTCAATTTAAAAATAAGGAGATGTGGTATGATTGCCAATGTGACAACTATCCATCAGAGTTCAATTGAAGTGGATGTAAGCAACTTCAGCAGTTTTAAGAGGAATTTGTCCAAACGGAAATTTTGACCTAAATATGTATTGTCAATTAAGGACCATCTGTAAAACTTTTGAGGAGAAAAAAATCGTTCTGAAACCATTGGGCCTCTTGAAACGTATCTTGACATTTATCATTCTGGAGAGAGGGAACAGATTAAAAAATTTGTCAGAAATTCCTGCAAATATCCAAGCATGACTGCCATTACTAAAAATAAAATAAGAAGAGTGGTTAAGAGTTAACAGCAAGGAAACATCCTGTAACGGGGCAGTTGGTACCAATCTATTCTACTTCAACCTTCTATGAGCAATAATTGCTACCAAGTACTTGGTGGATTTACAAAACAATTTCATTGCACATTGCTCTATTGTGTGTTCAGCCTATCATAATGACAAATGTTAAAAGAAAATTCTTGGAAGAACACTTGTATTAGTCCTTGCTATCCGATATATCTGCCACAGTGAATCAGTTTTTGTCTTGCCTTGGTAAAGTTTGATAAGGTCACTATAAGAGGGTCCACTATTGGTAAGCCAATGGTATTTGGTCAACAGTTGTATTAGCATTGGCACATCTCATTTCCATAGAGATTTTGCCTTGGTCATGCTCCACTGACTTTGAAATTTTTGATAGTTTATATGTGTTATCAAAATTTCACAGGCAAGACATTTCTCTGTGTCAACAGTTTGTATAAGTCATTCTGATATAGCCCACGATGAGCATTCCACCTCAAGATCAAGGATTTGGTGTAATATACATATTGTAAATATTATATATTGTTGAATTTTAATTCACACACATAGTACATAAAATACATAAATCTGAGAAACCTGAAAGTTTATGGATTAATAAATATGCTCATTGCTTGCAGAGACCTACATGTCTCTGTTACATGACACACCGGCAGTGTTTAGTTTAGACTTTGCATAGTAATATTTATTTTTTTTATTCTGCTTGACTGTCAGTGTTGCTCTCCACCTATTGCAGATTATTCAAAATTCTGATCCTATTGCAATTTGTCTTATCAGAGACATATAATACAAGAGATTGGCAACTCTAGAAGAGTCTATATAGCAGCCAATGAAATGACGTGGCCACCGGAAAGCCGATAATTCCGATGGATTTATGGGTAAAAACCGTATTGTTGTAAAAAAAGGTTCTACGCCTCACGATTTTTCTAATGGATAATGCCGATACCTTTCACAGCTAAAGCATGCAAGTATATTTAAAAGTTACAAAAAACTAATTCTAATAATTTGTTATTGATAAAATGTGTTCTAATGATGAGATTATATGTCTCTGGTCTTATCAAACCAAATCATTCAACTGGTCAGAAATTTTAACCAACTGCTGTAGAAAAACACAGTCAAGTCAGCATGACTCTTAACAATTACAATCGATGAATCGAAGGTAAACACTGTTACTGTGATACTAACATAGACAAAAAGACATTGTAGTTGGGTATAGTGAAAAGTAAAATAACAAAAATACAGAACTTCAAGGAAAATTCATAACGGAAAGTCCTTTATCAAATGGCAAAATCGAAAAGCTCAAACATCAAACATATGAAAAATAACTGTCATATTCCTGACTTGGTACAGGCAGTTCCTCGTGTAGAAAACGATGGATTAAACATGGTTTTATAGCTAGCTAAACCTCTCACTTGTATGACAGTCGCATAGAACCACCACCTTGAATTGGAAAAAGTGGCAACCATCGGATGGATATCTTAGTATGCAATGGTAGTCTTTCATCAGATAATGGACAATACATAAAGACAACACTACCCTTAGTTCCCAAATTGAAAACTTACTTCGGCATTTGCACACGATCATGTCATCTTGCGCTCTTTATGCCATTGGTGGTCTGTGTCAAGGCAGTCATAATCACACCCTAACCAACACTTCCTATTTTTCAGTTTGCATATTCCTTAATTTTCAAGTGACTGTCGTAATTTTTTATAATTCATTATCATGTCGTTCAAATCGTTCAGTAGAAACTACCCAATCGCCGGATTCATTATTTTTTTAACGGATCATATAAATTGCTACTGGACGTTTAACATTCAACAATCATAATCATAAAATAAGGTAAGATAATGTTGGATTGCTACAAATATTTCTTTTCTTTAGGTTTATCTGCATATTGTGACTGAAGTATTTTGGACACTTCATTTTTTAGACATTTTTTATGACATATAGTCGGAGTTTAAATATTTTTATACAATAATTTTCATGGAATTTTACGAAACTTGAATAGACGCTTTTCACGATCAAGGAATACATGTAACATCTGATTTAAAAAAAAAGTTCTAATGTTTCCTTTTACTGCTAAATGGACCTGACTTTTTTATAGTTAACATTTAGATACATTCTAGGGTTTAAGCTTTCAAACCATCATTGAATTTTGACAGGTAATTTTTGCAGTCAACAATAAGGTACAGACTGTTTTAACTTATTTAAAAACTTTAACAACCAGGGCTGTAACTACATTGAGGCAAATGAAACAAATGCCTCATGTTGGAAAAAAATAAAAATAAAAATTAATAAGTTGAAACAATAGCTTGTCTTCATATCAAATTGTTTTCACGGCGAGTGTCTTGCAAGAAGTAAGTTCTGTTCACCTTCTGACGTCGCCCCTATTTTTTCGGGATCCATGTTTCTCATTTATGTTTAGTTTTCAGTGTTGATTGTATATAATTTGTTGTTATGTGTCTTATCTCTTCACGGGTTTGTCTTTTGTTCATTGATTGCCCTTCTTCGTGACTATTGTCTTAGCGTTGAATTTCATGAGTTTTATCATATTTAAGGACCTTTCGTCTAATTTTAAAAACTACTTTAAATTTTAAATGTATTGGTTAGTCTATGAAACATTGATAATAAAAAATAAAAAATATCGAAATAGCATAGTCGAAGTGGTCGGTAATGACGGGTGAACGGTTGTGTGGTTTGGCAATGTTACATGTCCACCGATGTCCAGATATTGTTCGAGAAAATGTTTCGAGAAGATACGAAGCTACCGGACATAGAAAAATTGGTCGTTTTTTCATGGAAAATTATACTTTATATTAAAGAATACAAAACTGGCTCTCTTTTCTGTTAAACTAAAAAGATGACATGGGTTAAATTAAAGTGAGACAACCAATCTCCCGGAATCAAATCATTTAAAAAGAAAAAATAATGTATTACCATATGACCTTTTACATTGAAGGGCGTAACTTGCATTAAGCCGTGTTCAGGGCCTTTAATTGGGAAAAAAGGGATATGGAGTAAATGTGCATGGAAAAAATACAAATTATCAATGAACAGGGCTTTTATTCCTGTTCTTCATCTTGACAGTCGCTGGAGGGTCTTCAACAATGAACGAATCATTCATACCTTACAACAATGTCAAGACGGCACCTAGCGTCGAATTAAGCGGTATTTAAAGTAGCTATGAATAAATTACAAAGTCACAAAAAAATTACACCGAAGTTTAAACACAATTCAAGACCAGAACAGGCAGATCCGACATTAATCACTCGGTATACATATTAAAACAGCACAAAAATGTAGCAATGAGGTCTTAAGAACAGTTTTCCTTAGTCTAACCTGAGTGTACCATTTCTATCCCAGTTAGGAACTACATCAAGTTGTAATTGAAATGTGTTATAAACACTGAATTCACATAGTTATATCAATGATAATCAGCCCCTTCCTAACTTAATTTGATAAAAAAAAAAAAACATAATTGACAGGTATAATACGTTTTTCCTACAAGCAGAAACTCAATAAAAAAAAAAAAACAAAAAAAAAAACAGCAGCCACACAGTTAACTATGTGAATTACGATTTTTGCTTTATCCTACATATCGGTCTTTTGATGTTGTCCCTAAAAACTAAAAGTCTTACACTGAATCTATATATTTTGCTTTGAGACCAGAATATTGTCAAAAAAATAATTAAAACAAAACTTGAGTTTCAGATTAAGAAAGGGTCTAGGAAACGCTCAGAATGTACGATTTTGCGTCATTTTTTCCAGAGCTTCTGAGGGACTTGAGCGGCCTCCAGACCCGCTCCGCTAGGCGAATAATTTAGCTTCACTTTTAACAGAGGCTAGTTACGGCCCTGATAACAATATCAAACCTTCATGAATTTTTATTCAAACTTGGACAGAAGATTCTTCAAAATCGGGAAACCCTCATCAGAAGTATTTTCATACTGATAGACGTAGTTCATTTGCAGTCAACATTACACTTTAACACTGACAACAGTAGTCGCAGACGAAACATAGAAATCCACGGGAAAATCACTTATGTTTGGAAGCATATTTGCTATTTTCTGATGAATCATAACCAACAGGTGAGGAGTCTGAGTTGTATCAACTCGTCTGATCAAGTTTTCAAATAAACAGGATTTTTTTCTTAATTAACGAAGATAACGTTTTTCAACTTTGAAATGTGATACATAAATTGAAATAGCTGCATAAACATTTAATGCAAATGAATTTTCTTTTCAAACAGACGTGGTAAACTTTTGATCTAACAGTTGTTATTAATAATTAAGACTTAATTAAAACTGCTTTCTCTAGCATGATCTAGCATGGGGATATCATTTTGTCTGTTTTCAAAAATAGGTTATATGTATTAATTGACTGTATAACATGGATTGTTTTCTTTTATACCATTCCTGAATAATTAAAGTGCAATACTACTTTTTTATCATTTAATAAAATGTCGCGACATATTGACGTACAATACACACAAAACATAACTGATACAGTGATTTTCCCCCCAATTTCGAAGCAAATTACTTTCCTGTACTTAATATTCTGCATGTACAAATAGGGGACAGCAACCCAACGACGAAATACCAAAAAGACATGTAGATGTCAACGTACGGTCTGCAATAAATGACAAGTAACTTCAATTTGTCAATCTTAACCCCTCCCCCTCCCCAGAGTCCAGAAAACTGTATATTAATTTACGATAGACGATAACAAAAATTCCGTTAACACTCAAAGGGCAAAAAAAGAAAACACACACACAAAAAAGGTGAGAAATATGACTAGGGAGAGGCACATAAACCTCCCACGGAGTGGTTTAATTGTTTTTGTTTGTTTGTTAAATATTGAGCGCGAGCAATGAAAGTCAAACTGGATTTTATGTTTTTCGGTTAATAAGGATCTGTTTGCAACAATTGCCTTAACCATTAACAGAACAATTACATTTCTAATGGTGTTAATATTAACACTCTAAAGTTTAAAGCAGTTATGAATTTTTCAAAACAATCAAAACTTAAAAAGTTTTGTAAGTTCATTAGAATCATAAATAAAAAATGGATTCTCTCTGATAAAATGTAAGCCTTCAAATCTATCCATTCTTTTCTTCTCTATAAGAAGTCTCCATTTGCTGTTACCTCATCATATGTCTTATGATATTATTATGTATGTCTATGTGTATGAATACCATTGTATCAACAAAAGTTTTTTTTCAGAATAAATATATATATATATATAACAGAAAAATTACATTTCTAATGTTGTTAATATTAACAGAACAATTACATTTCTAATGCTGTTAATATTAACAGGACAATTACATTTCTAATGTTGTTAATAGAGAAGGAGGCATGATCAGTTCTCGTTTTGGTAAAATTAATTAAAAAAATTAGAAATCTGTCAAACAAGATTCTTCAGATGACAAAATGCATATTTCGATCAGATACCAATATCTTTTAATTGGTCCAACATATTGATTTAGGCCTTGCAAAGAACCTGCATAATAGCCACATTTTCAGATATTCATATCCATGTTCAGATAACCCCAAAAGGTATTTAGCCAGAGTTTTGTCTAACACAGACATCTGTTATTTGTCTGTTATTCAGATTTAAGTTAAGGGAGCTACCATTTGATTTTTATGGGGGTGGGGGCTAGGATGAAAAATTTTGTCCTGCATTTTTTTAGTTGTAATCTCCGTCCTGCCTTTTTATTTTTCACTCTATTCGGTCCTGCCTTTTTTTTTTATTAGTTTATCCTGACTTTTTTTACATAAATGGTCATCCTGCCTTTTTTTGCCAAGATGCTCATCCTGCATTTTTTTTTTACTAAAAACTCCTGTCCTGCCTTTTTTTTCAAACTTCATCCTAGCCCCCCCCCCCCATAAAAATCAAATGGTAGCTCCATAAAACGAAAAATATTTGTTAGGTTTGATTCGATTGCAATTAATTTTTGTTTTGTTTCAAAAAAGCTTAAAGGTATAGTCAGTAATTTCCATGCATGTATAAATGTACAAGTATAGTTATAAAATTTATCATCATAATTTATTGCACTTAAACGACTTTGATGGAGAGTTGTCTCATTGGCACTCATATCACATCTTCTTATATCTAATTAAAACTTTTCTTGCATTTAAAGAAAAGTGAAACCTACAATATAATCTCTAGTATGGACAGTGTATAACTTGCAAACTTTTTTCATACACCTTCCAAATTTATACTTTATATTCTATACATAAAAGAGTAAGTTGGGGAATTAAATTACATGAAAAAATGTGTCATGCCGTGATTTTGAGGTAAAGTAGTGATTTCGTCCAGTTGAAAAGGTCAAAAAGAAGTATGTCTGAAGCTGTCAAATTGAATTGTAGACCCCTTCAACATACAATTGTCCATATTTTCAGAGATGATAGATTTTTCTATAATTTTGCTATATTTTGTCCTAAAAATATTACACTACACTGTAAAAATCTTTATGAGATATGGCAGATTTTATTTTTCTCAAAGTATTTTAAAATTATCATTGTCTTCTGATGAATCATATTGAAGACGGAGACGAGTCTAACTCACCAGACTTCTCATGACCCCAATTCACGATTCAACTTTGTTTAATAATGAATGTATTTACGTTATTTGATTGCACTTTTTTTCAACAAATGAAAATCAAAATTGACAAGAATATTTAAAAAAAAATAGCGTGAAGATTATAATATTTCCCTTGTGGCTGAAACAGCTTATTCAACTGTGGAGTCAAACTGCAAAAAAATGTATGTAGGATAATGAAAGACTGAAATGTACATGTACGTTTCTTTTTGATACCACATTTATTGTCAATAATAAAGACACTTGTTTTCATTTCAAATTAGTCATTAAAAAGTGTCAAAGTTGTTTTAAAACAGTTGACGTTTGAAAATGTAAATGAAAAATTAATTTTAATGTATTGCTGCGTCTGGAACAGTTCGCTTTAATGATCAAAACTATCGCTTTGAAATGGCAAAAGAAATTAAATAAAAACAAACACAATAATCATCAATGAGTTAGTGATAATTAAAATAATTTACTTTTCCGAAAGCAGTATTTTTTCTGCATAATAAAAAGAGAGAAGATGTTCCAAGGGGGCAACCAAAAACCAAAATACGAAAAGACACAGACACAGACAACAAAGAAAAAATTACGAAAAAAGAAACAGGAACTACCAGTTACTGCTCCAAAAATGACAACCGTGTATGCAGCATTATCCCCAGATAATAAAAACAAAATGACATGTCTTGTAAAAGATCTGTAATGACTGAGATCACACCCAGTCTTTGTTGGGATCCGTGTGGCTCAGTCTTTAGTTTTCTTTGTTGTGTTTTGTGTACTGTTGTTTGTCTTTTCGTGATTTTTCGTTTTTTGCCGTGGCACTGTCAGTTTGTTTTCGATTTGAGTTTGAATATTCCTTTGGTATCGTTCGCCGCTCTTTTATTGTGGTACACATATATCATTTAAAAGGAAAATGCGTTGCTATGATTGAAATACTTGAGGCAAAGTTGAAATTTGTTTAAATAAGATAGGAATACATTTGAACTAAAATGATATGAAAAGTTATCAAACTCTATATATTTTTATTGTACTGTATCGTTGGAAAGTTTTTAATACAAATTTTCAACGTCGAAAATCTCCATCTTATTTGGACTGATAAATTGTCATAGGACATGATATAAGATTGTCTTCACAGCAACCATCTAAATTGGTCAGCAGGGCAAATGATGCGATTTGATTTGTCTGAACTGGAGATTTTAACATCAATACCTTGTCGTTTCATGAGATATCGTAGATATCATTCTCACATGATATCGGATATCAATTTACCACCAGTTTGTTTCCCTGTGAATCGAACTCTTTTTCCTTAAAAATTATCTGTTCAAAAACCGAACACCTTGTTATCGCTCTAACACGGTAAAAGCTAGAGCAATTAAAAAAGGTGTTATATTGTAAGAGTTATTTCCCATTGTCATAAACATATTGCCGTCATTTTTTAGATGGGAAACTATAAGTTGTAGAGGGATAAGATTCATCAAAGATTCCAGGCTTTTAACGCTAGACGCGTGTTTTATCTTCAAAGGACTCATCAGTGACGGTCGAATAAAAAAAGTTAAAAGACCAAATCAAGAACAAAGTTGAAGAAGGCTTTGTTAATCCGTGAAAAGACAAGGTATACTTGCATGGTCATGTTCAGATCCGCATTTACTGACTGTATTTTCTAATTTGCTTAACATGTTGCTAATTCAATTCCTTGAAAAAAAGTATAACAAAAATATCGAACTCCGAGGCAAATTTAAAAAGGGGAAGTCCATAAAAACTGACAAAATCAAACGTTATCAACTAACGGAACGAGTGGAAACAACTGTCTTATTCCTGACTTGGTACAGGCAGTAGATCTTTGGTTGTTGCTGTTGAATTTATTTACCATTCTTAAAGACCCTGGACGATTAAACGCTTGACAAATGATTCGGACACCTATTTGTTGAAGACTGAATGTTGTCTTTTAAATGTCTTTTGGTTATATTTATCGTTGGGTTGCTGTCTCATAAAGTATACCCCTCGTCTCCTTTTGTTCACATTAAAAACAAGAAGTTTCATTGGCAGTCTTAACAAAGTAAGACCAGGAAGTTTTAGTAAAGGATCACTCAAGGTAAATAACTGAAAATTAGTATAAATAGAGTAGATGTTGGGTATACGACAACGAAACAGCAACCTAACTGTCAAAATGTGAGTTATTGATATACCTCACTAGTTGTCCCAGCTATAGGTATTTGTAAACTAAGAAGTTGATGAGTGATGAATGTTAACATGCATCAAACGGTATAACGAATTCAACGAAGCCTGATACTAGATTTCAGGAAGCTTTGAGAAAAATGGGAATGAACATTTCATGGTTTGACGAAAAAAAAAGTATTGACAAAAAT